>JBBCBC010000040.1:3875500-3944688 GCA_037126765.1 Stenogyne calaminthoides
AAGGTTCATTAATAATAAAGCCCACTAAATTACGAGATATTATTAGAATGTTTTCTACATGTTGAACTATACGATAATGTCTTGTAAATTTAAAATTGTTGCTAAAGGTTAAAGCTTGCGTGGCTCCTTTTATTTAATGTGGCATTAGTAGTTTCGATTTTATCTCCACATGTAACCAATGTTGATAAAAAAAACATGTCATTTACCACTCTAGTGACCTAATCAGACGAATTTGGAAGCAAAATTAACTTCTTTTCCCCAATTCCCAATTCCGGATTCCCAATTATTCCCAATTACGGATATGCAAAATTTGGCCACTATATTTATGAGTTTACAAAACTAGGACACTATATTTACACAGGCAAACTTAGGGCACTATCTTTATAAGTTTGCAAAACTAGGTCACTATATTTTAAGTTGGGCAAATTCAAGTCAGATTTAACCAAATTGGGGTCAAAACTCACTTGAGGGCTGAAATTGGGTTTGGGTTTAAGTGTGGGATCTGGCCCGCATTTGGTGAAATTTGGCCTAAATTTGCTCAACTTAAAAGATATTGTCCTATGTTTGCAAGGCCATAATGATATCCCAATTTGCAAGCCCACATAGTTAGTGTCCTAATTTGCAAGTCCGTAAAGATAGTGTTCAAATTTTACTTACTCCCATAAGATAGTGTCCTCTTGAAATTGGTCATTTTTCTCACAAATTTCGGTCCCATAATAATTTTCCGACCAAACTAACGAATGTTGACGAATGAGCTACATGTGTTTCGAAAATTTTACACATTGGTCCGTTTTTTTAACCAATTATGGTCCTATAGAAATTCTGGAAGTCTGGTCAACTAATGGATTTGTCAAATAGTTAACTACTGGGACCAACACTGCAAAAACGGACCATTTTCAAACACGGAACCAAAAATATTTTTAAAAATTCTTGTGGGACCCGTAGTGAAATTTGCCTAATTTTGGGAAAATTATTTGGGGATTTAGTGGAGAAATATCATATTGAGTAGATCTCCTCCTAACTTCATCTTATAACCCAGAATTGCACTAAGTACGATACTTGCTTCATCATTAACCCTTGTTTTGATATACGAAATAAGAGCCTATAACAGAACATGAAGTATCAAAGAAAGCTCATCGAGGTATCTGATAATTTAACATAGCAAAACAAAAGGCAATGTTTAAATACTTATAACAGCTACCTTATCCCGCAGGAGGCACAAAAATTCCTCAAAATTTACACGCCAAAGAACTACTTTCTTTTTATCGGCCTCCGACAAAACATCATCTTGCTTGCGCTATTCGATCCCAATAAACAAATATATAAAGTCAATAAACTCAATATTTTGTCAAAGAAAACATCAAAGAAATAGAGTTCCAACCTTCTTCCCTACTGCCACACTATTATCACTATCTCCACCCTTTTCCTCAGTGAGATCATCCATTTCCAATAAAAACCTCATCGACTCCATTGGAGCAGCTACTGCCAAAGCACGCTGCTCTACAGTCTGCTCTGGAGCGATCTGATGAGTATACAAGTTCAGGCAAGTCAATAAAGAAAAAGTCTTGCCAAGTACTCCTATTAGGATTTCCCCCATGTTTTAGTTTTTTTTTACTGTCACTGTCACAAAAGACTAGAAAAGATTCTTTTTTCTGCAAATGGTGTCTATTATTTAGAGAATTATAAATGGTTGAGGCAGCATCATGAAACCATCCCTCCTTAGGTTCTCTTAGTCCTAGCATATTTGTACTTGAAGTAGTAGTCAATAAACCCCAATTAGTTTTATATATGTTATTACACAAAGTATATACCCTAAAATTATTTTAGGGAAAAGAGTTGATTACGAATAAACTATGTGGTAATAAAAACAGGGAAATACATGAACATATGCAATATTAAATATAAAAAAAAAGAGAATTTACTAATTAATATACTGTGTGATAAATGAAAACGCAGTAAAAAACATGAATTCAATATTAAAAAAAAATGAAAAAACAGTTATTTTGTTTTCAGGTTACCAAAATCATAAGAAAAGGAGTTAAACATCCGTATACAGAAATTAGAAAATCATCTAGTTTTTCAGGTCTGCCCTTAATAAATATGTTTTAACATAGTGTAAACATTTAAAAATCCAAAATCTACCTTGGCTGACTTGGCACCCCTTTTCTTCGCAGGATTATCTTCTTCAGATGGTGGAGCAAGAAATGGCTCAGGGGCTGGGCAGCGTTCAATAAATCGGGCATTCAAAAGTCTATGGAAGGTTTCTCGCACAACATCAGCATCAAAACTACCTGGATGAATCATAATGCAATATGAGTTTCATGAAATTCAGTAAAATGCATTCATACCCTTTAATTCAAATTGTGGCATATTTCATAAAAATCATTTAAATCAGTAATTAGGCATTGTGATGGTTAACCACTTTTCCATGTATAAACGATTAAACAATCACTAAATAATGCTCAAAAATACACAACACTCTGCATTACTTTGACTTAAACGAGAGACACATATACACAACCTAAAGCCAAAATAGAGCACAGTTGTAATACCCTTCCACTTTCATAGTATACTGAAAAAGTAACATACTTATCAATATACTAGGAGGTATGTCCTTCTTCATACATTGAACTCATCATTTGAAAACTTCCAACAAAAAATTGATATAAGCCACATACCTCTGTTTCTTCGTGCTATCTCCTCTTTCCTATCAATAATCTGATCAATTGAAATTCTCCCATGTTCAACCAACCACTGAAATATTTCTAGACACTATAAAACAAACAAATTAGTCGTCCATATAATCAACTTTAACATCAAATATAATGTCTATGAATGACGGTGACCAGAAAACCAAAATTTTCAGGAGAAAATGGATCAAAATATATTCTTACATCGTTTCCGAGTTCCTCGGATACTATCAGCATAAATTTTGGAGCCCTTAATTTATGTATAATGTTTTCGAATAACGCCATATACTGGGTTACCATCCTTGGAGCCTCACCAAAACCACCTAGTAAATCCAATAGTCATGCTATTAATGAAAAACCATATATAAGGATGGTTGCTGTAAAAATAATTAAAAACTAATTATTAAACAATCAACTTCTACACAAAAGTCCTGAGTCCTGACATTGTTATCCCCCAAGCCATTGGCCGTAAAAGATCTTTCAAATAGGTAACTTTCGAACTAGTTGTACTTTATTTAATCAGTTTCTGTACTTAATCAAGCCATACATTTGATCAACAGGAATAATTACAAACTTACTGCATATAATCAAAAATTGAATTGAATTAAAGGCGTGACAACTAACCTTCTTGTTGAAGGGCGAATGCTTGGACGCAGTTTTGGTGTATCAAAACACGTAAGCAATTGCGACATTGTCTTTGGTCATCTCCGTGAATCGGATAATTTGAGCAAGGGTTAGTGACCCTCGGTTGAGTAAACACTTGCTTACTTTCTGCAACACGCAGAATTGCATATAAATAACCGACATCAATTACACAAACAAAGAAAAAACAATGGAAATAAATTGCGAATGGAAAAAGAGGGGTAAAGGATGAATTACAGAGCACAGGTCGCCGTAAAAGCATGAGATCAGATGTGCAGCAAGTTGAACTCCATGTCGCGACACCATCGGTGCGGCTGAATGGAGTATAGACGTGCTCTGCAGTTTCGAATAAAAAATACACGATTATGACTAGGGTTTCAATACTGCAAGTTTCAATATTCCTCTGCTTTTACGCGGGATGGATGATGAATTGATGATGGGTGAAATTTTTGGGATTTAAGGGTGCATGTATTTGTTTTAGGATTTGAGTAGGATGAGATTTAACTTTATGTCAAATCAATGTTTAATAGTGATTGATGTTGTATTATTATATTATATTAAGAAGAGTAATATAGTGTATAAAGTAGGGGTGTGCAAAAATACGGTGCATCGTAAATCGGATCTAACGGACCGAAATTTGAAATTTGGTCCAATTTCGTTTTCTGTTCGATTTCGGTTTGGAAAACAGATTTTTTTATATTTCGGTTCGGTATACGGTTTTTACTAGTAAAAACCGATTAGACCGAACCTAGCAAGAATCTATTAAGGATGTAATTTGGTCATTATATAGATAGGAATGAACATTAACAAGCTCTTGACCCGGACAATCGGAATTAAATGCGACGGGATGTACGTCGAGTCAAAGCGAATATCTTCCTTAATTGTGTCGAAAATCAAGCGATATTGACGATTTGACATGTTCAACGGTCTATTTAAAATAGTTTGCCAGAGTTAAGCAAAAATCCGAGGATTTGTCCGGTGTCGATTCGGCCCGAACAACACGAGCAAGGGCGACTGCGTCGACCTCCGAGAATGACTTGATATCGATCTTCAACATTAAATGAGATTGCGGGCTTTAAATGCTATTTGTATAACTAGCTAGGAGAGTGAGATTCACTCTCCGAAATTGTATCATAAATAGAGGACATTTAAGACCTAATAAAGGATTCAAATATTACTCTTCCAAACTTCTCTTAACTTGTACTCTCAGATTTATTGAGTTCATCAATCATATACATTTATTGCTTATCATACACATTAATTACTTGTTTTTTTAGCCAAATCATAAGCCACATTAAATATCTTAAAGATTGATTATTTGGTAAACAACACTTCCCAATATCGTTACATAAAGTCGTATATTTGGTACTACAATATTTAATTTGTAACTAATGTTTTGTTACAATTACTAACTCATTTTGTTCCAAAAAATAAATAGTTACAAATAACCTGTTGGTTTATTTAGGGAATATTTCATTTTACGTCCTGTAAGTTTGGCCCATTCTAAAATAAATCCTTTAGTTTATGTTTTATTATTTTTGGTCCTAGGTGTACGATTTTCATCCTTTTTTGACCAATTTTGGTCCTTTTTCATCAGAATTTTTTATAGTATCCGGAAAGCCACAAAAAAAGGACCAAAATTGGTCAAAAAAGGATGAAAATTGTACACTCTAGGACAAAAAATGATAAAGCATAAACATAAAGGATGAACATCGTACACCCTAGGACCAAAATTGGTAAAGAAGGGATGAAATCGTACACTTAGGACCAAAACTGATAAAGCAGAAACATAAATGATTTATTTTGGAATGAGCCAAACTTACAGGATGTCGTATGAAATTTTCCCGTTTATTTACAATATTATACATTAATACTGTACACCATAAAAATAAAGAGCCACATTGCTATGATACTATATTAAGAAAGTAACAATAAATACACTAAATCAACAATGTGTTGTTATTGGTAAAATAAAACTATCAATTGTCTTGATTCACGAACAAAATATGTCTAAAAGACATCATAAACAAGTACTAAAAGTTATTTGAACACTTAATGCTTAGTAACTTTAACAAAAAACTATATAAATCAAGCCGTGTTATTTAAAATTGAAGTCTTGATTTGTCTCCTTGTCCTCGATTAGTTAGAACCTTCATTGTCCTACAAAATATACAAACAAAAATATTGGTACTTTTAGTTTTAAATGAAACCACACACCTCATACTTAAAGTTCCGGACCCAACAGTTACTAGAATTATAGGCGGTGGAGCAGTTACTAGAATAAAGGAAAACTTGGAAGCATAAGTGCCCCATTCAGCTCTTATATTGGTTACGACATCGAACGTCTGCAACTTGAAGAAACTTGAAGAAACGACCAAACAAACATCACAAACAACACTAGGGCTAATTTGTCTTGAAATCGCTCTTCATTTAAATTCGACCCTTATTTTGCCAAATCCGAAAAAGTTATGGTCTTTATTTTGCTCCCCCCAAATTATGGTCCTTAAAAAAATTTTAATATTATATAAATTTATCCATACATTTATCCAAATAAAATATATTCATTAATTTCAAAAGTATCATAAAATGTATTTTTTAAGAAAAAGCGTGAATTTTCTAATTTATAATTACTCATAAAATAACACATAAAATGTGAACATTGTAAAAATTTTGAATTAAAATAACACAAACACTTTTGTGAAACATGTTCATACTAGAATTTTGATACCATTACAATTATAAACTTAAATCATTACATAGAAAATCAAAAAGAAAAGAACTCAGACATTAAAATATATATATATATATATATATATATATATATATATATATTCAATGCACAAACAAAAATGTGAAAATATAAAACAAAAAATTATTAAAATACAATATTGTTTGATTTACAGATAAATACCAAAAAGCGTGGGTCTTATTTAATATACAAATATAAATTAATAAAATTTGTGAAAAAAGTATATATTTCTTAAATAATGAAATAAGGAAAAATATTAAGTAAAAAAAGAGTTAATATTTTTTAATAATGTGATCCTTCGTACAATAGTTTTTTTTTGCTAAAATAAATAAATTAAAACCTGTCAGTTCGAGAATAGCCTATTTTGCCCAAGAAAAAGTTAGTGTCCCACGTTTGCCCAAAAAAGTTAATTGCCTACGTTTGGCAAACTGAAACTCATTGTTCTAAAATTCCCACCGATTTTTTGCTGGCCTAAAAAAAAATTCTCGATGCCAAAAGAAAGACATCAATTTTTCCGGCTCTCAAAAGTTGGAGAAAAACTTCTAAAAGTATCAATTTCATGAAAAAGCATAACCAAAAATCACTCGTCCCTTTCATGCTTAAAGTCACGTGAATTGCAATAACCTCTTAATTTTGGCCAGTGAACATGCAGATGTCAAAATAACCTATTTTACCATATCACTCATTCCACATTATTAATAATATTAAATAAAAATTTTAAAATCATGTACATAAAAAGAAATAATTGTATTTTGTTATTAAGAAATTGAAATAAAAAATAATAAATAAAGACCTAATTTTTTTTTAAAAATTTCATTGGAAGAGACATGTTTCAGAGGTGCTAAATATAATTAAATTTTTGCTATTTTGTGGAAGGAGTTACGAGTCGAAAACTAAACGAAGCTTTCCTCATGTTTATTTGCTTTAGATTTTATGCTCTTGTTTGATCTTGATGACTTATATGCTGTCAAAAAAAAAAAAGAAAGAAAGAAAAAAGATCTTGATGACTTATTACATATCTTTTAAATGCAGGTGTCTAATTACATTTATTCATTATACAATAGTTTTTCCTTAAAAAAGAAAATGATACATGCTAGGAGGCAACATTATTCAACTCATTTTCTCCCTCATACAAACTATGACCCCATACAACCGATTTCATTGAAATTAAGCAATAAATTAACATTTAATATATTTTTCATCTTGAATTTGACGATGTTCATCTACAACTATATAATGAGCGAGCTCTTTCATCCATTATACATTATTGTAATATATTCCAAAGGAATAAAAGAACAAGAGAAAAACTCAAACTAATTAAACATGGGAATGCGTTTCAACGGGCTTGTTTTGTTTACTTTTCCTCTTCATCACTGGTAAGCTCTTGCTGTGAATGTCCAATTATTATTATTCTTCTTCTAAAAAAAATAGAAAACTAAAAACAATCACTCTGTCAGATGTACCATCAACCTTTTCCGATCAAAATAACACTATATATATTCCAAAACCCTTTACAATAATTAAACGTTAATTATTAGATCCACCAACGTTCCGCTATTAATTTACACTTCTGGCAATCAAAATAGATTTTCTTTTTCAGTTCTCACCTCATATTCAAATTTATTTTTAATGCATAATATAAAAAATGTAATCATTCAATAAAAGAATTAATTTTTAACCATATTGGTTAAGCTAAAAACAATTTTTTGGTCTAAGCTGTGGATTTTATTCAAATTTAAGATATAGCAATAGGTTAGCTATGAAAGGTGAATAATATTTTTTAAGGACAGTAACTTAGGGCGTTTGTGTGTTAAGGACAATAATTTTACAAAAGTGGAAATGTATGACAATATATTTTAAAACTCTTAAATATAGGATAATATGTTTTGAATTTTGTAAAAATGGGACAGTATGTATTAAAAATCTGTAAATGTAGGACAATTGAGCCCGAATCTCACATGATATTTCAACCCCACTTGGGCTTATTCGGGCTCAATTGTCCTATATTTAAGATTTTAAAATATATTGTCCAATATTTATATCTTTTAAAACATGTAGTCATACATTTCCAAGTCAATAAAATTATTGTCCTTAAAACAAAACCCCCTAAAGTTATTGTCCTAGAAAAACATTTTTCCCGCTTATGAAAGTGGTTCGTTTCCGACGCCCTCTTTTGCTATTCATCCTTTTGCATGTTATCTTAATTATGATCACTCAATTTGCCATTTTAAACCTACAAAAATATAACGTCCACGTAACAAATTTTAAGTTTATCGAGAAAATTTGCATATATAGAGTTATCTACCCTAAATTAAATACTCAAATAAATGTTAAATTAGCCTTTTATATGTGTCATGTTTCATTATCTTTGTATGGCAGTGGAGTTGGTGATGTACTGGAAGCAATACAGTGCAAGGCAAGGAGTCGTGAATATAAAGGGAGATCGTCGTTTCAAGAACTGTAATTTAATTTGTAGGCACGAAAAATTTCCAGTACGGTAAATGCACTAGAGGTACGCGTTAGCCAAATCAAAAATGTTACTGCTATAAGCCTTGCCATGGTGTTAGCCCTCCTGGTGGCGTTAAAGATCCACCTGTTGGTCCTGGTAGCGGTGGCTCTCCTCCTAGTGAAGATCCACCTACTGCTCCTGGTACTGGTGGCCCTCCTCCTAGTGAAGATCCACCTGCCGCTGGTCCTGGCGGTGAAGACACTCCACCTGCTGCAGGTCCTGGTGGTGACGACGAAGTGGTAGCTCTCCTCCTAGTGATGATCCACCCATTGGTCCTGGTGGTCGTGGTGGCGCTCCTCCTACCGTTCCAGGATCATCAAGACAGTGCAAGTCTAGTAGCCGTGAATATAAAGGAAATGCACCAGTCGCAACTGTCAAATAATATGTAAGCACGAAAGATTTGTGTATGGAAAATGCTTGAAGACCGCCTCTAAAAAATTAAAATGTTATTGCTATAAGCCTTGTCATGCTTATGAACTTGTTGCTGTTGGAGGTGGTGACGGTGATGATGCTCTTCCTAGTGATTGATCCATCTCGCAGTGACAACATTACTATTCATATTCCAAATGTTCAATCTTGGACTGAGCCTTTCGCGGATCATGTTCATATATATTTCCTTGTTTTGTTTTATAAGGGACACAGAATTTCAACAAATAAAAAATAATGAAATTAATGATATAATACTCGTTAATGAATACTAATACTTTCTCATACATCCTTCATTTTACACTTGTCTTTCTATTAAGTCCTCTCGATAGTACGTAGTCGCTAATGAGAAAAAAAACATTTTCAATATATATTTTTTGAACATTGATCTTCTATTACTTTTTTATAATTGAAACACACGTGGAAAAGAGATTAATTGTCACAATTATTAATTATTACTGAACTGCATAAAATTTTCAATTGATTTAAATTCCTATTACACAACACTGTATTATTTTTTGTCCTACTTCTTTGATAAATTGACATACTAGACAAGAGGAAAATTATTCTTTTAGGACACTAATTAGTTGTTGGCACCAAAAGGGGAAAACATATATTTTAGGCCAGTAATTATATGGAGTGTAAATTTAAGGATAATAAGTTTCATTTTTGCAAAAGTAGGTTTGCAAGTTTTGAGGTTACACATATTTATGACTTTAATTTTGAGTTTTCGCAAAAGTAGGCAAGTAAATATACCTGTCAGTTCGAGAATAGCCTATTTTGCCCAAGGAAAAGTTAATTTTCCACTTTTGCCCGAAAAAGTTAGTTGCCTTATTTGGGCTTTATTCGTGCTTGATTGCCTTGCATTTACATATATTTGAAGATTTTAAAACATATTGTCCTATATTTTTATGCCCGTAAAACTCTTGTCCTTAAAATACAATCCTCCCTCCCCCCACCCCCCACCCCAAATTTATGGGCCCAAAAACTTACTTTTCCCCCTATAAATGTAAATACACCTTTTGATATGTGTTACACTATGTTTGTATGGCAGTGGAGTTTGTGATGTACTCAGAAGCAATATAGTACAAGGCCAGAAGTCGTGAAAACAAAGGGAGATGCACCAGTGTAAACTGCAATATAATTTTTCGCACGAAAAAATTTCTGTTTAATAAATGAAATAAAGGCATCGCTTTAGCCAAATCAAAATGTTACTGCCATAAGCCTTGCCATGGTGTTAGCCCTGGTGGTGGTGGTGAAGATCCACCTTCTCCTAATGATGATCCATTTGCTGGTACCTCCTGCTGCTCGTCCTGGCAGGGACGACACTCCACTTGCTGCAGGTCCTGGTGGTGATAGCGGAAGCGGAAGCGGTAACTCTCCTCCTAGTGATGATCCTCATGTTGGTCCTGGTGGTGATGGTGGCAGTGGTAGCGCTCCTCTTACTGGAGACACTATGCAAACCAGTCCAGGGGCATCAAGAATTGCAAAACTCGTAGTTGTGAATAAAAAGGGAAATGCAACGGTCGCAACTATCAAATAATTTGTAAGCACAAAAGATTTGTGTTTGGAAAAAGCTCGAAGACCGCCTCTAAAAAAACTAAAATGTTTTTGCTATAAGATTTGTCATCGTTATGAACTTGCTGCCCATGGTGGTGGCGGCGATAATATTAAATAATAAAGGTTCATTAATAATAAAGCCCACTAAATTACGAGATATTATTAGAATGTTTTCTACATGTTGAACTATACGATAATGTCTTGTAAATTTAAAATTGTTGCTAATGGTTAAAGCTTGTGTGGCTCCTTTTATTTAATGTGGCATTAGTAGTTTCGATTTTATCTCCACATTTAACCAATGTTGATAAAAAAAAACATGTCATTTACCACTCTAGTGACCTAATCAGACGAATTTGGAAGCAAAATTAACTTCTTTTCCCCAATTCCCAATTCCGGATTCCCAATTAGATTCCCAATTACGGATATGCAAAATTAGGCCACTATATTTATGAGTTTACAAAACTAGGACACTATATTTACACAGGCAAACTTAGGGCACTATCTTTATAAGTTTGCAAAACTAGGACACTATATTTTTAGTTGGGCAAATTCAAGTCAGATTTAACCAAATTGGGGTCAAAACTCACTTGAGGGCTGAAATTGGGTTTGGGTTTAAGTGTGGGATCTGGCCCGCATTTGGTGAAATTTGGCCTAAATTTGCTCAACTTAAAAGATATTGTCCTATTTTTGCAAGGCCATAATGATATCCCAATTTGCAAGCCCACGTAGTTAGTGTCCTAATTTTTCAAGTCCGTAAAGATAGTGTTCAAATTTTACTTACTCCCATAAGATTGTGTCCTCTTGAAATTGGTCATTTTTCTCACAAATTATGGTCCCATAAAAATTTTCCGACCAAACTAACGAATGTTGTGAATGAGCTACATGAGTTTGAAAATTTTTCACATTTGGTCCCTTTTTTTAACCAATTATGGTCCTATAGAAATTCTGGAAGTCTGGTCACCTAATGGATTTGTCAAATAGTTAACTACTGGGACCAACACTGCAAAAACGGACCATTTTCAAACACGGAACCAAAATATATTTTTAAAAATTCTTGTGGGACCCGTAGTGAAATTTGCCTAATTTTGGGGAAAATTATTTGGGGATTTAGTGGAGTAATATCATATTGAGTAGATCTCCTAACTTCATCTTATAACCCAGAATTGCACTAAGTACGATACTTGCTTCATCATTAACCCTTGTTTTGATATACGAAATAAGAGCCTATAACAGAACATGAAGTATCAAAGAAAGCTCATCGAGGAATCTGATAATTTAACATAGCAAAACAAAAGGCAATGTTTAAATACTTATAACAGCTACCTTATCCCGCAGGCGGCACAAAAATTCCTCAAACTTTACACGCCAAAGAACTACTTTCTTTTTATCGGCCTCCGACAAAACATCATCTTGCTTGCGCTATTCGATCCCAATAAACAAATATATAAAGTCAATAAACTCAATATTTTGTCAAAGAAAACATCAAAGAAATAGAGTTCCAACCTTCTTCCCTACTGCCACACTATTATCACTATCTCCACCCTTTTCCTCAGTGAGATCATCCATTTCCAATAAAATCCTAATCGACTCCATTGGAGCAGCTGCTGCCAAAGCACGCTGCTCTACAGTCTGCTCTGGAGCGATCTGATGAGTATACAAGTTCAAGCAAGTCAATAAAGAAAAAGTCTTGCCAAGTACTCCTATTAGGATTTCCCCCATGTTTTAGTTTTTTTTTACTCTCAAAACTTATCTAATTTAATTTTTTCTAAATGGATGAAAGATGAAAAAATCTGAAAGTTCTTCTTGGCGATGATAACACTAAACATCAAATTTGGCTCAATCATTCTTATGTTGATCCATACGGGTCTCTTCACTCTAATTTTGGGAACAAGTTAATATATATCTTGTTAATTAAATAAAATAACAAAAAATATTATTATATACTTAAATGTTTGAGTTGGGAATTGAGATGCTACAAATTTCACTTTTTGTGATTTGGAATGGGCCCTAATAAGTTAATTAATTATTTTCGAAATAGCTTGCTAGAGATACGTGGGCTTTAACTGCACATTTTGGACCGAAAACGGCTCATATGGGCCCAAGTTAAATCACTAACTATACCGAGTTTTAATATCGAAGAACTATAAAGATTCGGTTATATTCAACTTTTCGTATTTCATTTGTGTTTCACATTTTTTGATTTTTTTAAATCAATATCCTTCTGAATTTTTAATACATGGACCCAAAGTATAACGATTCGTTGAATATTTTTTATTATTACACGTGTCATTCATTCATTCCATAAGATTACACAGTCTACACTATTCCTTTCCTTTAGTTATAGTAGACAACTTGAAATACATACATATTTTTTTTTACTCCTTTTCGTTTTCCTACGTAAAATACATATCAGTGGAAATATTATATATATACTTAAAAAACTTTATTTTATTAAATTAACGTAATCATATTATTCTGTACATATAAAAGTTGAAAGTCGCCATTTTGGATGTCATCCCCCGTATAAACTCTTCTCTTGACACACTTCTACGATCAATACTTTCATGTTAGTCCACTTTGATCTTCCCATAAATTTTCTCCTTACTAGGTTTATTAAAGTTCCTGTCGATTTTATTTTTAGTTCGGTAAAATTAGGCCAGTAAATTTTTAAGTTCATGCAAATTTGAGCCCGTAAGTTTTGAGTTTTAGCAAAAGTTAGGCCCATAAATTTTGAGTTTTCGCAAATTTAGGTATGTCCATTGTTAAAATAATGGCCTACATTTGCCAAATTAAAAAAATAATGTCCTACTTTTGCCCGTAATAAAATTAATGTCCCACTTTTGACTGATTGAAACTTACGGCCCTTAATTACCACCCACCTTAAATTGCCCGCTTTAAAAAATATACATTTTTCTAAACGTACATGCCTTCATTGCACCAAACAATAATAATTAATGGCCTACGTACATTCCAAAAAATTAAAATGTATTATATTTAAATTGCCATAATTATGGGCCTAATATTTTCCCCATAGTGTACGCCACATCTTGCTCCATTAACAAAATTCTTTCACAGAAATATGCTTTAATCACACAAAGTTAAGAAATGTAAACCCTTTTTTTTTCTTTCTTATATAGGAGCAGATCGATGTTCGATGTGTGTATAAAGGATAGATATCGATATCTCGGGATATTCTCACCCACCCAATCTTGAGGGAGGGGAGATTTGGTAGCCGCCTTAGCTAAGTTGTGAGCCATGTGATTGTTTATGCATGGGCAGTACCAAACGCCTTTCATAGAGGTGTTTGATAGCTGACTTCGAATAGTGGTGATCAGACTCTCTTTGTAACCCCAAAGAAGAGGTGTATCATCTTAACTGCATGAATAAGCGTCGTCTTGATCAGAGAAGATATTGATTGGTCCAGGGTTATGACTTTGCCAGAAGGCAATGCCATCCAGAATTGCATTGAGTTCCGCCGCTAAGATGGAGCCTGGATATTTAATTTTGTGAGATCCAGCTCCCCATAGGGTGCCTCCTGGGTCAAAGATAGCGAATCATACAAAGAAAAATTCAGAGTAATGTCATTGTAGGCGCGATCCACTATCGGGGAAAAAGTTACGTCCGGAGCTTCGTCGGCCGGGCCAAATATATCTTTCGATGAAGTGGAGTGATGCATGTGGGTTTCCTTCTTTAGCATTTTGGAAGGCATCTAGAAATTTATCGGTCCAGTCGCATTAATACTTCGTTGAAATTCATTGTTGAGTCTTCTCGGTTTGTGAGCTAGATCGCATCCTTTCTTTCCAGACTCCCCACATTTTCATAGCTAGGTTCTCCATATTACATGGTTTTAGGGAGGTGGCAAAATGTAGGAGGAGATTTCCTTGATTGTAGTTACGAGCAGTTTTGATGGTGTCCCACCACTCCGAGTGTTTCCAAGCATCTTTAACCCCCTGGCAAAAAAATAAGGCATGATTAGTATCAGCCCGATGAAAGCCACATATAACGCACCTGGATTGGCAAGGCACATGATGTATAACCAAATTGGCCTCGGTCGCAAGGGCTTTATGAGCCACTTTCCAAAGGAAAATTTTCACTTTAGGAGGTAGATCTAGGTTCCAAATAGTGTTCCAAACAGGGTGGGTATGAGAAGAGGAACCGGTCTCCGGAATATTGAGGTGTGGGTCCCCCATAGCGTAGTTCCAATAGGCCAATTTTACCGTAAAGTTGCCTTTCTTTTCAAATTTCCAGAATCGGACATCTTCGTTACCAGAGCGGTCAATCAGAGTGCGTTTGATGGCTTCCACTTCATGGTGAAGAAAGAGTTGGTTGAGTTTGTCCACATCCCACTCTAGATCCTGACTGATGAGTTGGTTGGCTTGGACATTGCTGTCAAAGGTCACTGCAGAAGTAATCACTCCCGACTTCAGGGTCGGGATCCATCGATCCCTACGAACATTGATTTTGTTACCGTTTCCGACTTTCCATAAGAGACCATTGACAATTATCTCCTTACTCCATAAAATAGAACGCCAAATGTGCGAAGGGTTGTTGCCGAGAGTGGCATCCATGATGTCCGAGTGTTAAAAGTATCTAGCCTTGAAGACTTTGGCCACCAGCGAGTTAGGTTGAGAGATCATTCTCCAAATTTGTTTTGCCAGGAGAGCTTTGTTGGAAATGACGAGATCCCTGAACCCCAAGCCCTCTTCCTTTTTAGGCTTGGTTAAAATTTTCCAATCTTTCCAATGGACCTTCTTTTCATTCGACAATGTTGCTGCAGATAGATGTGGGGATTCGGAAACAAGACATGGCGTATGTGGGAATAGCTTGAATGACAGCCTTGAGAAGGACTTCACGTCCCCCATCCGAGAAGAATTTATTTTTCCACCCCTCTAATTTTTTGACCACCCTGTCCCTGAGATAAGCAAATTGAATTTTCTTGCTCTGGGTCGAGAATGTGGGAAGGCCAAGGTAGAGGTCATGGCCTTGGCATTGTTGAACTTGGAGTCTGTCCTTGGTATACTGGATGTGCTCGTGAGCTGTCTTTGTACTAAAAGTGATGACTGATTTGTCGAAGTTAACCAATTGTCCCGAGGCTTTTTCATAGTCATTGAGGCACGATTTAATAGTGTCTACATTTTCTCGGGTAGTTTTGAAGAAGATGAGGCTGTCGTCCGCAAAGAAGATGTGGGAGATCATAGGGCTACCTCTAGCCACTTTCACGCCATGAATCTTATTATTTGCAGTAAAAGCATTGATCATGGCTGACAGGCCTTGAGCGACTATAACAAAAAGATAAGGGGAAAGAGGGTCTCCTTGTCTGAGCCCTCTGGTGGGGGAGATATTTCCGGCGATTGCATCATTAACTCTAAAGGAGTAGGTGGGCGAGGAGACACCGTTCATGATAAGTTGAATCCATCTTGAGTCGAAACCCATCTTAGTCAAAACTTCTTTGAGGAAGGCCCATTCTACACGATCATAAGCTTTGCTCATATCAAGTTTCATCGCTGCATAACCTTGTTTGCTTTTTTTGTGTCTAAGCCAGTGCATACATTCAAAGCCCAGGAGGATATTATCAGTGATAAGGCGGCCTGGGATGAAGGCGCTCTTATTCGGGTCAATGATCTGTCCCAGGATGGATATGAATCTATTTGTAATTTCTCTAGCCACAATCTTGTAGCGGACATTGCATAAGCTGATGGGGCGGAAGTCTTTCATGGACTGGGGGTTTTTGGTTTTAGGGATGAGGGTAATGATGGTGGGATTTTGGTTTTTAAGGTCGGCCACCCCATTGAGGATTTGTAAGGAGTCCTTGGTAATTTCCTCACCCACCGTTTTCCAGGCATTTTGAAAGAATAGAGCCGTAAAACCATCTGGGCCGGGGGCTTTTGAAGGGTTAAGGTCGCAGAGGGCTTTGAAAACTTTGTATTTCGTGAAGAGTGTCATGAGGGTTCTATTCATATCATGGGTGACTGTGTTGGTGAGATGATCTGTGACCCGGGCAATGTCTTCCGTAGAAGGGTTCTGAGTTTGGAAGAGATCATCATAGAAATCTGTAATAATGGAGACTATATCTTTTTGATCAGAGACCATGACCCCATCCTTGTTCAAAGGGCTTTGATGTTGTTACGTTTCTTTCTCTCTGAGGCCGTTCTGTGGAAGAATTTTGTATTGCGGTCTCCATCTGATAGCCAGGTGACTCTGGATCTTTTTTTCCAGTGAACTTCCTCTTGGTATAAGAGTTTTTTGAGAGATCTTTCCAAGGATTGAGCCTTGTCGAGATTGAAAGAGGATTCTTCAACATTTATGTGTTGTTGAGCTCCTCTCTTGTCTCCTTGATTCTTTTTTTGAAGTTAACCAGTTTATTCCGTGACCAGGCTTTGAGTTGGAGGGACATATTCGTGAGTTTGTCCTGAATGTTGAAGCCAACCGTTCTTGAATTCCAGGCCATAGAAATGATCTCGTTATAGTCCTCTTCCATTAGCCATTTGTGTTCAAACGTAAACCTGCTAGGGTTAGCATGGTTCAACGTACTCGTTGCATGGGTAAGACTAAGGAGGATTGGTCGGTGATCGGAACCATAATAGTCCAGATTAAGGATTTTCCTTTGATGAAAGTCATCCATCCAAGTTTGATTGGTTACAAAGCGGTCAAGGCGTTCCAAGACCCGTTGATCACCTTTACTGTGACTATTCCAAGTATACTTCGGGCCTTCGGCTCCAAGGTCATTCAAGCCGTTGGAGTCTAAGCCTTGGTGAAATCTCACATCCATTTAAAGGCTCTAGGGGCTCCTCCCATTTTTTCATATTCATAGAGGATTTTGTTGAAGTCGCCACCTACAAGCCAACCAAGGTTACAATTAGTATGAGTATTGGCTATTTTGTTAAGCAGATCCCACGAGTAATGACGAAGATTTTGTTTAAGGTTTCCATAAAAGCCAGTAAAGTACCAAGCTTGATTATTAAAGACAATACTGCAATCTATATGGCCAACCGAGTACGACAAAATAGAAATGTTCACATTTTCATTCCAAAACAACAAAAGACCACCACTTTTTCCCATCGCATCAACACAAAAACAACCATGAAAATGTAAACAAGAACGCCAAAAGGAAGCAACAAAACTAGAGATTTTGAATTCGGAAATAAAGATAACGTCGGGGGAGTGGTCCGCTAGGAGCCACATAAGGTTTTGGAATGCTCGTTGGCCCCCGAGCCCACGAGCATTCTACGATACTAACCATGGGTCTCGGCGAAATTTGGACTCCTTGACCTCCGCCGTTGCTCCAGGTGGGGTCACCTTCTCCAGATAGAACTCACTTCCCAGCTTCATCTTTTTCGCTGAATCAGATTCCTGGGCTCCCATCTTTCCGGTCCTTTTCCTGTTCTTTTTCATCTCATTGTCATCAAGGTTAGCAGGAGGAGTAGAGTGGCCTTTCATTTTTGCCTTCATATTCTTCTTGCCCGTGTTTCCACGGACTCAGGAGTCTTACTGTTAGAGCCCATCGAGAATGTTTCTTTCGCATTACCTGCAAACAAAGCCAGCAATTCGTTAGTGTGGATGAGTTCTGCCTCCGCGAGAGAGATGGGAGGCAGAAAGTTGATGTTAGGGTTTCCATTAGGGTTTGGTGCCTCAGTGTGATGGTTTATGAAAAGAGAGGAGGTGTTGAGCAAGATAGGTCTCTGTTTTTCAGCCTGAGGGGTATTATTAGTGGTTGCGGTTGTGTTATTCTCGGGTTTAGTCTCGATGGGTAGGGCGGTGGATGCAATTTATCGATGCGAGGTGAGGGGATGAAGGGTTTTGTTTCTTGGGTATCAAAGCATCCCGATTAAGGGTGTGAATAGCTTATTCGGGGTAGTGGTAATCATTTTGTTGGTTCAACTGGGAGAGTTTACCAAAAGGGATGGGTGAGAGGGTAGTATTTCTGGTTTTTGAGCGCACCCACTCGGGGATGGTTTGGGGCGAGCTTGACTGGGTTAGGGTTTGGGGTGTTTTTGGCGACTGACTGAGGGGCCGGTCAGGCTTGTTGGAGTTGAGTCAATCCAGTTCGATGATGTTGGTTTCCAGTGACACCGAGTTCTGACCATTGGCCCGCATCCAGGAGCAGAAGTACCTCTTCCCATCTGGTTTGATATGGCCACAATCTTTGTCTTGGTGGCTCGGACGGCCCTGAGAAGAAGCAAAAGTCGGTGAGTTTCTCATAGCGGAAGATGACTCGGCACGTCTCGTCCTCGATGCCCACCGTAGCCCATCTGTGCAGAGGTTTGTTAATGTCCACCATGACTCGGACTCTCACACACTGACCCAATGCGACCCCGTCGTAGTCGCTTTTGACATCTAGGATCTCTCCGAGATCTTCAGCGGCTCCCTTGGTCATAGCCCGAATTTGGAGGCCATGCACTTGGATCCAGAATGGAACCTTGTTGAGGGTGAAATCAATGGGACACTCGTCACCTCTCATTCTGGTTAAAAGCATGGCCAACCCCCTGAAATTCCACGGTTGCTTGTTGAAGATACGTTCACACTCCTTTCTGTCAACGAAGTCGAAGATGTATAGCCCACCCCCCAGGGGTTTGATGCTCATCGGAAGGACCACGTCCCAGATCTTTGGGATGCCCGCTTCGAGGTCATGGATTCCGACATATTTTTTCATAGCCAACTTACCGACAAGGGAATTGATAGGTGTGGCGAGATTTATAGATCTGATAGGGATGGGAGTGGCTTCCTCTTCAGTTATGGCGAGTTTCTCCCACAGGGCAAGCATTTTGGCTTCCATAACTGGAAGTGGGTGAAAAGGTAGGTGGGGAGGCGAAAAAAAGGGGACCACGAATCAATAGAAAGGGAGAGGGCATGAATAAAATGTTTTGAGAGAATAAAGCGGAGATAGTGGGAGTACAATCACAGATTCATTAATATAAACTTGGAGAGAAAGGGTCGCACAATGGCGCGACTGAAAACCCAAGCAACCCTAACCCTAATTTTTTAAATTTTGGGGAGGGCGCTGGGCGGGAGTTTAGTGAGAGAATTTTTTCATCATTTTTTTTCAATAATAATTTTTATGAGCGATACTCTAGTTATTTATAAATATAGTCGTTCGAATAGATTGTACTCACTTTTCATTTCCCCAATTTTCATTCTTCTTCTCTAAATTGTAAAACGGTTATTTTCTTCAATGTCAAATCTTCAATGTTATTGTTTAGATTTGCATTTCACTACATGGTATCAGTTTTAGGTTATCATCTTCATTGAAGATCCTGTGTTTCCGCTGAGATTTTGTGTGTCTATCGCAATTTGCGTTTATCGCATTTCTGGTTTCGATTCCGATCAATTTCTATTTTTTTCGATCTTATTTTTAGTTTTTGATCGATTCTTTTTTGTCGATTCGATCTTTTCTTTGTGTTTGTTTGGATAATTTTTTGATTGACGATGGGCTGGCTTCTTTGTGCCTTGGGTGTTGGATCCGACTTTCGCTCAATCCCGCATTGAATCCGCTTTCTCCTTTTGAGTCTTCATCACAACAACAATCTCGCTTATGTCGATTGTGATCGAGCTGTTGAATGGCTAGAATTTTACTTCTTGGAGCCATTCCGTAAAAAGCTTTTTTAAGCGTGAAGAATAAGGTGCCCTTAATCGGCAGTACTATCTCTAAACCTATTGAATCTGTAGATAGAGCTATCTATCTTGCTTGGGTTAGGGCTAATGACCTTGTTCTGACATGGATTTTAAACTCTGTTGATCCTTGATATTAAGAAAACTTTAGAGTACTTTTATGTTGCCAAAGATGTTTGGGATGAACTACACATTCGTTATGCAAAATCTGATTTGGCTCATGTTTTTCAACTTGAGAAGAGTCTTCCTACTATTTCTAAGGGTACTCAGTCTTTGGTTCAATACTATAACCAGTTTAAGGCCTTATGGGATGAGTATCTTAGTTTTAGGCCTGTTCTTAAATGTAATTGTGGTGCAATGGATGCTTGTACTTGTGAGTTGTTAAAAGTACATTGCTCAAACTCTCAAAGCGGAGGACTCTGTTATGAGTTTTGATAGGTCTTGATGAGTCTTATTCCGCTTTGAGGAGTCAGTTGTTCTGTCTTCCCCTTTTCCACCTCTTGCAAAGGTCTTTTCCTTACTGTTGCAAGAGGAGTCCCAGAGAACTTTGCAATCTCAACCAGATAGCATTGACTCCATAGCTATGTTGGTGAGAAATGACAATTACAATAGGTTTAACAAAGATAAGAAAAAGGTCTCGAAATGTGATCACTTTGTGATGGACTGGTCATACTATTGAGAGATGTTTTCAATTGATTGGTTACCTACACGGATGGAAAGGCCCTAGGGGTCCAAGACAAACCGGGTTCTAAGTCGATTCTTCTACTAATGTGTTTGGTGTCTAATCATGTTGGGATTATCTTTGAAAGGTATGCTTTTTACTTTGTATAATCGAAACTGAATTTCGAACTTATTCTTGAAATAAATTGTTTATCACCGATGCTTTAAATATGATTGAATGTTATATATATTTCTTTGCATAAGCTGTTCAATAATTAAATGCGTGTTAATCAGTAGTTAATTTAGTGATACCGGATCACGAAGATTAAATTAACGAGTCCTTTGTAACTATAAGTACGCCATTCACGACCTAGATGGAAATGAACAACCATCGCGAAAGGTTGAGGTGTAAGGCTCAGATTGGTTTGTCTTGACCAAGAGATTACACTAGTGCATGGCCGATGCATTTGAATAGGACCTCTGAGGAGGATAAATTCTTGAGCCCGAACAAGGAAGAATTAGACCTCAGTGGTTCATTGTTTCTTAACCTTCATCCCTTAAATAGGATCACGTGGGATTGGTAACTATTGCTTTGACTTATCATGGGTAGCGAATCAGAGAGATTCAATACTTTTTATCTTGGGCAATATTATTGGTCACATGTGATTGCTAAGATTTAATACGAAGAATCGTGTGCAAGTACGCTTGCTTGATTTGCCCCCTTGGGAAGTTCATAAGTTTTATCATACCAAATCTTGCAAGTGGAATTAGTTTCCGGTATGGATAATAATGTTGAACCGTTCCTCGACCAAGGACAAAAGATATTAATTAACGGAAAGCTATTTCAGTAGCTTGAATTAATTAATGGGCTAGATAATCTTAAACACGGGAAACAATGACCGGGAGCCATATTGACTATAATATGGGTTAAGATGGATAGTGCAATATTAATTATGTAGTGGGATTAATTAATATTTATGGGCTTGAATTATATTGTGGCTCAATATTAGATATTCAAGGTCCATTAGAAGGTCCAATCTTAATTCTCCTAAAGGCCCCCTGAGTAGCCCAACAAATAGTCCAATAACTGAAAAGGTGATTAAAATAAAATAAATATTGTTGCTTAATTTTCCTCTAAATTTTCGAAATTTATGGATAAAAGAGAGAGAAAGATTTTCTTTGAATTTTGTTATGGAATGAAGATATGTATTCTTGGAATACAAGATTATCTCATTAAATTCAAGAAATCTCCCACTTGGTTATTCATAAGGGATATTTCGAAATTTTTGAAAATAAAGGGCAAGAAAGATTTTCTTGATTTTCTTGAAAAGATATTATGGAAGATATGTATTTCTTGAAATACAAGAATATCTCATAAATTCAAGAAGATCCAAATCTTGGATTCTTGACATCCTTAATTTTCGAAAATCATCTATTATAGAGGAGGTGTGATTTTTGTGGAATATTTTAATTATGGGAAAAATAATATAAGGGATATATTCAAGATTTCTTGGTGACCAAGAAAAGTCTTTTCCCACATTGATTTTTCACTAGAAATTTCGACCACCTCCCTCTTATAAATAGGGGATGATTAGTTCATTCCCAAGTACAATTCCATGTGCTGGAAATATTAGCAAATCCACATAAGTGGTGCAACAAAGTTTATTTTTTCCTTTTGTTAATTGTTCGACGAGTGTCCTTCCACCGGATAGTTGAGCAAGGGCTAAGGGAATACTTGGGAAGTCCTTTTGGTTAGTCCGTCCGACCGAAGTCACTGCCATCCCGAGAGGTACGTTCACGTAAACCCGTAGATTCCGCATGCGTAGGTTTTACGTGGCTTTTTATATGCATGATTTGTTGTTGCAATTATTATTTGAATTAATATAGGATTAATTCATGCTAGTAATAATTAATGAATTAAATTTGTATTTAAATATTCACCCCGAATAGATCTGTGTAACTCATTCCCCAACAAATCCTCCTAAGGATGACTCTGTATCTGCTAATCCCTTGATTACACAAGAATTTTTTGATCAATTTATGTAGTTTTCCAAAATGTAAAAGGATGGGGAGTCACAACACTCTGTGGCTGCTGCCATTCTTGACAAAGGACCATTTCACGAGGACAAAGGTTTGCTTTCTTGTTTCCATTCAAGCACTTCTGTAGGACATATATATCTTGGATACTTGATACTGGTGCTACAGATCACATGATTAGTGATAAATCTTTGTTTTCTACTGAGCATGTGCATGTGAGTATCAAAATCAATTTGCCTAATAATAAAGTTGTTATTGCTACACTAATGGGAAATGTTGTTTTGCATGATAAGCTTGTTTTATACAATGTTTTATTTGTCCCAGAGTTTTCATTCAACTTGTTATTTGTGAGTCATCTTACCAAACACTCTTCTTGCATTGTTACATTCTTGTCAACTCATTGTGTTTTACAGGACAACATGACCAAGATTCTAATTGGTACTGCTGAACAGCGTGGTGTTTTATATCACTTGAATTTTCCTTTCAATAAAGTGTTTGTGAATTCTGTTCAAAATAAACCTGATTTTGTCTTATGACATTCTAGATTAGGCCATGCTTTTGAGAAATGTATTACTCAAATCAAGTTTCTGAATATAAAAGGCAACAACAGTGATGTTCCTTGTGACATTTGTCCTTTAGCTAAACAGAAAAAGTTACCATTCAATTGATGCTCATTTTTCTCTTATACATTGTGATGCGTGGATTCTCTTTTCAACCACTTCACACACTGGTCACAGATATTTTTTTAACTATTGTTGATGATTTCAATATATGCACTTGGATATACTTATTAAAGGCTAAATCTGATGTTAGTGTTTCTCTGCTAAGGTTTCACAAAATGGTTTTTACTCAGTTTAATAAGAAAATAAAGATCATTAGAAGTGATAATGATACTGAGTTTTTCCTTCATTCCTTTTATTCTAAAAATGGCATTATACATCAAACAAGTTGTGTTGAGACCCCTCAGCAGAATGGTATTGCTGAGAGGAAACACCAACACTTGTTACATGTTGCAAGGACTTTACTTTTTCAGTGTTGTTTGCCACTAAAATTCTGGAGTGAGTGTGTTTTAACTGCTGCACATTTGATAAATCAAATTCCTACTCAGATATTGGGAAATAAGAGCCCGTTTGAGATATTATTCATAAACTTCCTAATTATGATCATCTGAGAGTTTTTGGTTGCTTGTGTTTTGCTAACACTCTTATAGCCAATAGACATAAGTTCCACCCAAGAGCTACTAAGTGCATTCTTCTAGGTTATCCTTTTGGTACAAAGGGTTACAAATTTCTAGAAATTAGCACAGGTAAAATCATTGTCTCAAGGAATGTAAGATTTTTTGAGCATATTTTCCCTTTTTTTTGACAAAGAAGGCACATACAAGTTTTTAGATCAACTTTTTCTTCAGCAATCTGCTACTGATTTCTCTACATCTGATATAGCTGAACATCATACTTCTATTTTTAATGATACTTCTACTGTCACTAATGATGCTTCTAATGAAGATCTAGAGGAAGAATTATTTGAACCATTTACAGATGTTAATAGTGGTGAACACCATGAGATTGCACCTTCACAGCCTCAAACATCTGTTTCTACCGAAGATGTTTCACAACATAGGAGATCCACCAGAACAAGATATCCACTAGCATATTTACAAGTGTATGAAACCTCTCTCCATTCTCTTAATACTTGTGATAGTGGTGATGATATTGTTGTACTTTCTGGTAATTGTGTTGGTATGACTGATAATTGTGCTGATATTGTGACTCATGATGCTAATATTGTTACAACAAAAGGTAAACTTTATCCTATTTCTGCCTATTTGTCAACCAAAAGACTTTCTTTACCCCATAAGCATTTTATTGATGCTATTTCTCAAATTCAAGAGCCCAAAACTTATAAACAAGCTAGTATGAACCCTAATTGGCAACATGCTATGCAACTTGAATTACAGGCTCTTGAAAGAACTAATACTTGGTCTTGGGTTGATTTAACTATGGGAAAGCATTGTATAGGGTGTAAATGGGGTTTTAAAGTCAAATACAAAGCTGATGGTACCATTGAGAGGTACAAAGCTAGATTAGTTGCAAAAGGGTACACCCAAGAAGAATGGATAGATTATTTTGACACTTTTTCCCCAGTTGCTAAAATCACAACAGTGAGAATTTTACTTGCTGTTGCTATTTCCAAGAAATGATTTATACACCAGTTAGATGTAAACAATGCTTTCTTACATGGTGACTTGATTGAAACTGTTTATATGCTACCTCCTCCTGGTTATTGTCTTGCTGATGACAAAAGAGTTTGTAAACTCAATAAGAGCTTGTATGGCTTGAAACAAGCCTCAAGACAATGGTTTCATAAGCTACAAGAATCTCTTATTGCATTTGGTTACTCTCAATCAAAAGCAGGCAATTCTATGTTCACAAAAGATAATAATGGTTAGTTTACTGTGTTAGTTTGCTATGCTGATGATATCATATTATCTGGGAACTGTTTGGATAAGATAAGGAGAGTCAAAGTTTTCCTTGATCACAAGTTTACAATCAAAGATTTAGGAGAGCTAAAGTACATACTTGGCATTGAAGTAGGCAAGAACAATAAAGGCCTTCAATTATGCCAAAGAAAGTATGCTTTGGATCTACTAAATGACTGTGGTTATCTAGGGAGTAGGCCTTGTGATACACCAGTGGATTCAAAACAAGCTTTCACAAGTGACACCAATTCTCCATTATTGACAGATCCTTCTTTGTACAGAAGGATAGTTGGTAAACTTCTTTACTTAACTATCACCAGACCTGATTTATCTTACCCTATTCAAACTCTAACACAATTCATGAGAAAGCCTAGAGAGGCCCATCTTTCTGTTGTACACATGTTGCTCAGGTACATCAAAAGTACTCTTGGTCAGGGCATCTTCTATCCATCAGACTGCAGTTTAAAGCTCCAAGCCCTCACCGATCCAGACTAGGCCAGATGTGAAATTACAAGAAGGAGCATCAGTGGTTATGCTGTGTATCTTGGAAATTCCCTAGTATCATGGAAATCAAAGAAACAAGGGAAAATTGCATTTAGATACAAAGTGTTAGTGTTAGTGTCCTAGAGACAATCCATTGTAAGGACATAATACTCATATAATATTCAGTGTTGGTTAAATATTATTATTAATATAATATTAAATATATGGCGTTGCACTTATTAGAATATTATATTTGATTGTTTGCATTTGTTCTTATTTGTGTTCCCTTGAGTCACTGCTGTCATTGAGTGTGTGAGAACTCAGATGACTTAAGCATGATTCTTAAATAGCCCCAATCGAGGATCATCAAGAATGGGATATTGATGATGCAATGGAGATTGGTGTGCGATCTGCATCATACTCTTAGAGAGTGTAGTAAGATCTCACTTGCTACGAGATACTAGGTATCTCATGATGGATGCACAAATACCTTAGAGGGTATTGGTATAACCATCCGAGAAACCGTTTGATGTAGTTCCACTATATGTGTCTATGGGTGTCTCGGTTAGTGGGAACGATGCGATACTCCTTTAACTTGAGGTCAATACGCACGACATGTGTGGAGTGATGAACTTTGACCATGATCGACGCTTGCACCCTTCCATGGGTAGATATGGTTTGGATTGGGTTCATCACGAAGTGCATGTGCGAGGTAGTTGAGCCAAGAAAGGATTCATTCCTCAAAGTGGATTTAGAGAGAATAATCACCTTCTCATCATAATTGGATCAAATTTGAAAGTGTGTGTTCGTGTATTTTCATAGTGTTGTTGAAAATGTTGTGAAACATATAAAACAAAGATATGTGGAAGTATAAAAAACGGTGCAAAGGATTTTCCAAAATTGTGTATAGTCTATAATCAGACTATACGAACCTCATGGTTAAAAACATCACTATAACAAGTAGTGAGATACACACGAATCTCTTACAAGATCCTAAAAGGTGTAGTGAAAAACCACACACCAAAAATCAATCTATTCAATCAAGTAACTAGTGATCTTATTCAACCTAAAACTTGATCTAATAAGACAAAATCAATACTGATGGGAAATGTTGGGATATACTCGACCAGTACAAATAGACATAACATCGACCCTCACACTCCACTCAAGGTTAGGAGTTTCAGAAGCAAGTTTAGAAAGGGGGTTTCGAAGGTATTTCATGAAAGCGGGTTCTTTAGCGAAAATTAATTTGAGAGATCAACAAAATCATTAATGTTGACTTGTCTTTTGCCAACAAAAACATCAGGAAGAACATGAAGGTTTTTCTCGAGCATATGTTCGATGATCAGTCGAATCAGAGATAGAGGGGTATCTTCAGGAAATTCGTATGGAAGAGGTTTTGGTATGGACGAAGATGATGATCCACCAACATTAGTGGAATCATAATATGGGTTTTGAGCGGCTATTTCGCAAGAAAGTTCAGAGGATTCGAGTTTACTGGAGAAGAAGGGTTAGAAGGAGGGTTTGAACGAGAAGGGTTTGCGTGTGATTGTAAGTGATCAGAGAAGCCCGAAGGGTTTGGGTTATCAAATATCCCATTTTTTTCTGTCTAATCAAATTAAAGCACGGGCAATTAAAAATAATGCAATGAGAAAATAGGAGGGAAAAGTATAGTTTGTGACCGAAATAACTGAAATAACACAATGTAAATCAAACAAACCTTGAATCCTATGCGCAACAACAATGTTTTCAGCTTTCAGTAATAAACATCACAAACAAATCGAACTTAAGTAGAGAAGATAGACTGAAGCTTATTACACAAAACCACCAAGAAACCGACACTGAGTGGAACAAGGTAACCACCCACTATGTTGCAAGTTCAGTGATCGTGTGATGTGTAAAGAGCCGCCAAAAATATTTTCGAAAACCAGAGAACCATATCTAAAATTAAATAAACGAAAATCAGTCCAAATAACTTGTTTAAACCGCAAAATCAACTTACCCAGAACATTAATCGAATCATGTGTGATAGATAAAGTTCGAATCACTTAAGGTTCCACAAAATGTTGGCACACATATATCTCAACACTCAATTTTGCATGAAATTCATCATCAAAGTGTTGCATATTTTGAAATTTTCTTTTAAACACATGTTCACATTGATCCTCATTTTCAAGAGAGAACATCGTAGTAGCGAGCTCCGTGCCCCATAATTACTCAGCGGATTGTGAACAAACATGGATGTATATTTAATCACCTTTTGAAAAGAGAACATCGTATTAGCGAGCTCCGTGTCCCATAGTTACTCAGTAATTACACATCTAAGTTGTGCTTTATTTTTCAATGCATTTAAGAGATATATGCCAAGGACTGTGTATCTAAACCATGATTCAACAATAAGATCATAACACTATCATTTAAAGTTCAAACATAAGCAAATCAGCAGACAAACTCATTATCAGAACCACAATATTGCTTCGAATGTTGGAAACATTTGTCACAACATCTAGTGTTTATTTTCAGATATAGCAAAGACCAAGAGATTTTCTAAGTGAAGAAAACCTCTCATTATCAAGGGCTTTTGTGAAAATATCAACAAGTTATTTTTCAGTAGTAATGTACTCTAACTTCACAACTTCTTTCTCTATAAGATCTCTTATAAAGTGATGTCTTATACTTATATGCTTAGTCAAAGAATGTTGCACAGGATTCTTGAAAATATTGATAGCACTAGTATTATCACAATAAACAGTCAAAATACCACTTTCAAACCCATAATCATCAAACATCTTTTTAAGCCAAAACAATTGAGTGCAGCATTTTCCAGCAACAACATATTCAGACTCAACTGTTGATTGTGAAACACAGTTCTGTTTCTTACTATGCCAGGATATAATGTTGTTTCCCATGTAGAAACATCCTCCACTAGTACTTTTTCTGTCATCACAATCGCCTGCCCAATCTACATCACTATAGCCAACTAAAGAGCAATTAGTATCATTTGAGTACCAAATACCTAGATCACATGTTCCAGCTACATATCTTATAACTCATTTCACAGAATTGAGATGTGATTCCTTAGGATTAGCTTGATATCTAGCACAAAGACAGACACTATACATAATATCAGACCTACTAGAAGTTAAGTACAAAAGACTCATTGATCTATACAAAGTAGGATCAACATCTTTTCCAATCAAGTCTTTACTCAACTTTTGAGTTGAACCCATAGGGGGTTTCATAGTTTTAGCAGTTTCAAGACCAAACATTTTCACCAAATTCTTAGCATATTTGTTTTGAGAAAAGAAAATACCATCTTTCATTTGTTTGATTTGAAGACTTAAAAAGAAATCCAATTCTCCAACCATGGACATTTCAAAAGTACAGGTCATTTCTTTAACAAAACTCTCAAGCATATCATTACAAGTTGAACCTAATACAATATCATCAGCATATATTTGAGCAACTATGATATCATTCTTAGAATTTTTAATGAACAAGGTTCTATCAGCTTCACCTCTTAAAAATCCAAACTCAAGTAAGAAATCAGTAAGTCTACCATACCAAGCTCTAGGTGCTTGTTTTAAACCATACAAATCTTTCTTAAACTTGTAAACATGATCAGGAAATTCTAGATTTCAAAACCTTTAGGTTGTTCAACATAAGCTTAATAATCCAGAATACCATTTAAGAAAGCAACTTTAACATCCATTTGATGCAAGTTAATGTTAATGAAACATGCAATAACAAGAAGTAATCTAATAGATTCAATTCTAGCAACATGAGCAAATGTTTATCAAAGTCTATTCCTTCAATCTGAGTATAACCTTGAGCAATCAATCTAGCCTTATTTCTCACAATATTACCAGATTCATCAGTTTTATTCTTGAAAATCCACTTTGTTCCTGTGGCATTAAAATCAGAATTAGGTCTAGGTACAAGTGCCCAAACATCATTTCTTTCAAACTGATTAAGCTCTTCATGCATAACATTTTTTTCAGTTTTCATCATCAAGAGCTTCTTTCACATTTTTAGGCTCAATTTCAGAATGATAACACTCAAAAGTTACCTGATTGCATATGGATGACATGCAAACTGATCTTACAAGGTTATTGATATGAATACCCATTCTTCTTCTAGTTTGTACACCAGTGGTAGCTTCTCCAATGATCTGATCTGATGGATGACTTTTCATTATCTTTGTTGAGGGAACCAAATGTTTTGGATACAGTGAATCTGGTGACAGGTTCTCAGTATTTGAACTTTTGGGTAATGTTGCATCAGATGTTGATGGAACATTCTGATTCTGATCAACATTTTTACTAGCTTCACTGTCATCAGTATTTCTGGATACTTCTATCAAATCTGATACATAATCTTCAGCACTTTTACCTGCAAGGCTTGCAAGTTCATCAAATACTACATTAACAGATTCTTTCATTGTATCAATTCAAGTTATAGATTCTATATGCCTTGCTATTCTTAGAATATCCACTACTACAAAAATAGGCTTTAGTGACTCGCAAAAGTGTCACTAAAAGTATTCTATAGTGACGCTTTTTATATAGTGACTCTTTATCAAGCGTCACCTGATTTGGCGTTTCAACACCTTAATATCGTGATGCTTGGAAGCATCACTACAAATTTGTATTATAACACTTTTGTGCATCACATTAGCATTCTTTAGTAACACTATTTGGTGACGCTACTTTGCGTCACGACAATGTGCTTTAGTGATGCTTTCCCTTGTCACATAAAATTTTATAACTAACTTAACCACCTTATTTTGTGACGTTTACGAGTGTCACAAAGTGATTATCATGTGACACCATTATGTGTCATGATAAACATTTTTCGTGACATTTTTTGCACCACTAAAATTTATATATTTACCCCTTTAGGGGTTAGGAACCACTCTCTATCTGTTTGATTATTTTTTATTTAACCTGTAACAATAATTTGCAATAAAAATTTAAAATAACAAACAATCTTCAATAAAATATAAACCAATAATCAAGTAAGTGTTCATACAATAAAATTTTATATACAATACCAACAATCATCTTAAAGTTCAAATGCATTACAGCTCCCAAGATTTATCCGAAAAAAGTCAAAAGTACAATGAACTATGTTAAACTACAGGAAAATCTGTCGCTATTTCATGACCCAAATCAAACTACATCACCAGGCTCTCCATTGTAGCATTGTCTGTATTTTCCAGGAATCTTTTTTCAGTAAGAGTTATTCTTGCCTGTGCACGAAATAATTAAAGAAAACTCAAACCAAAATGATAGAATTTTGAGAAATTCCCTTATATAAATACACAAACTACAAAAGCATATATTAATTAGAAATGAGTTAATTCAGCATCATGGTGAAGCAATTGAGTTATTGAGTTTGACTAATCATATGTCAGGTACAAACATAATTAAAAAGGATTTCCATCAATGATTATAAGTCGGAATAATAAAGATATATATCAATGCTACTATTTCCAAGAAAGGAAGAAAGAAAATGTTCCAACTCTCATGAGAATTTTGTTTAAAATGTTACCTGTGGTGCACTACCAAATAAATCTTCAGGAGTAGAAGTACACAACAGCGTGAGGTACACATCATCGGGATCAACCTTTACCATCTAGAGAGCTTTCCTTGCAGCCTTTGTAGCTAGATCTTTGAAGCTATCTTTTCCTGTACTAGTATAACTCAGAAAATAAGTCGCAATAAAAAGATTGTGAACTTTAATTTATAGAGTTACTCCACTTTAGATCCTTTATATTAATAAATTACCCATAACGAGATACACACTCACGTTTTTTTTCAAATCATGAACTTTGATATTATTATTTTTACGTAATTCGTGTTACAAAATAATTCACATCTCCATGTGTAGCACAATTAATATTATGGAACAAAGATACCATGATTTTGTCTAATAAAGCACCTTTGAGTATTGGTGGGCGTTTAAAGTGATTTTGTTTGTTGGCAGCAACCTGTAATACAAGAAACTAAGCGACTAATATTAATCTAAAAAAATTACAAAGAAATTAAGCCAACACTCGTAGCATGCTTTAAGAAAAACTAACATCATATAATATCATGAACTCACTGACCTATCGTGCATGCATAAGGGTGGTTCATCCATTTTTTGCATCATTTCAAACTATATAATCAATCATGAATAAGCACTAAACATATAAGAACAAAAATAGTTATGGTTTTATCAACCTTTTGTAGTTCTTTCTTCTTAGTAGCTTTAGAGCTTGTATAAGTGATTTCTGAGGGAGCTTGGAGAGTGCTCTTTGTGGAGATTTTGCTTCAACGAGAAAGGTGAAAGTTAGAGAGCTTCAAGAGAATGAAGAAAAAGATGGCGGAAGAACTCTCTTTACCTTAAGGGGGAAAGGTGAGGTTTTCTTCAAACTTTGAGGTAGAAGAACTTAGATTAATTTTCTCCCAACACATGGAGCTCATCCTAGAACAATATGAGACAGATTTTCTTTTCCTGAAATCACAAAATAAACAAGAGAGTGAGAGGGATGAAACTGTCGTGAGTCATCCAAGAGGGAGGGAGGTGTTTTCCTTAATTTTTTCTGGTGGGAAGAGTTTAGAATGATCCTTACCTTGAAGTTTCTTGAGTGAAGGGAAGATGTGGCTCTTCTTCTTACCTTGGAAAAGAGGAAAATCAACAAAAAGAGGATAAATAAGTCGCAAGTAGATCTCAGTAAGCGTAACAAAATTACAAAAGCATGCAGTCAAATTAAAACTCACCAGAAAGTATTCTTCGATTTCGAATACCAGTTGAACATTTATCCATTCATCAGATATATAAAAAAAAATTAGAGATCATCGTTGGGTATTTGGAATACTTGGTACTAAAGAGCCACATCCGACTGACTTGCAGCCTTTGGTGATAAGTTTATACAAATTTAAATAAGTGATCAGAGAGTGATCAAATTTCAGAAGCACTACACAAGATCAAAGAAGGGTTTACAATACACAAAACATGGGATACTTATAAAAAAAAAAGGAACAGTAGGAACCACAAAAGATAAAAAAGATGCATGACATGATGCACTACATTTATAAGGAGAAAATGGTTGCAAAAGCCACGAACATATATATTAGTTATACCAAGAAATAAAGGCACTTTTTTCCCTAGATAATCCACATTAGCAAGGATTTAGCAAAATCTATTGCAAGATAAGAAAAAAAAATGTTTCAAAGAACCATGAAACAGTCGATCAGAATATACAACACAAATATCAACGGTATCAGCATGACCTGTACCTATGTAGTCGTCTAAGCCATCCCTCAGAGTGTAAGAGGCAAGACAGCTTGCAACGTAGATATAAAGAGAAGGTGCTGCAACATAGATATAGAGAGAAAATGGATGACTGTTAGAAGTATAATTGTAGCACTCAAAGGAAGAAATAAAAGTCTTTCAAGGGAAATAATTCTGGATCATGCACTAAAATATTTAAAATAATAAAAACAAGTATATAGTATAAGCATTGAAGGCAAAATACGATTCAGTAAGATATTTGCTAATGATGATTTCTCAACTTACACGAATTTAATATGATGTGTGTGTGAATCTAAGGTGATACTATATCAATAATAAGGAAAATTTAGTTATGATTTTAGAAGTGATACTGATGTTCATTATTCATTAAGCATGATGTGTGGTAGTGGAAAGCAGCAAGAAAAGAGATAAGCAGTTACAACATCTAAAACGAAATCCTAATTGTGTTGCAAATTACAATTATAACATCTTAATTATGGAAGAGTTATGAATCAGACCTTTATACTCCTAGATGTAAAGCATCTAACACCAAAGTAAGAGAAAACAACACAAACGACAAGGGGGACTCTATTAAATTTAACATACTCTCAACACAAAAGCACAAAAGCAGGGGAACTCTCCATACCAGCCGAAGTCCTAAACCTGTAACAAAGAAATAAGAGAAAACAGCAGAAAGTAATCAGATAATTGGCCAACACGAATTGTACAATGAGTAGGTCTACTGTTCAAATTTGTATAGATACAAATCAATCAATTTAGGAAGGGTCAGCGGGTCATGTGGTCAAAAATGGGTCAAAGCGGGTCAATGATGGGTTGGGTAAAATAAAATTGAGTCTCAATTGAGATTTGTATGTATACAAATTTGTATCCTACACTTTGTCTTGTACAATAATGGACAAACATAATCCTGGATCGAAAATTGGACTAGGCTAAAGCAGTTGTGAACCAAGAAGTTAATAACCGCTATGGTATAGAAAATCGAGATAACAAATTTGCAAACAAAAGCGAGATTGAGAAGGGACACTGCTTCAAACAGATTTAAGAAGGGAAAGCGCTTCAGGGAGCCGATTGAAAAAACGATTCTGCAGAAGACGCTTCACGCTGCTTTCGGGGACGCTGCTTCACGACCGCTGGAATTGAGAAACTCCAAGTGATGAAAGAGGAGACCAAGATTTGATCGATCGAGAAACGAATAAGGTCGTTGACACTAGGGCTCCATATGTGATTTGATGGAGGGAAGATTTAATCTTTTGCGCGACAATTAGGCAAAGTGTGGGAGCAGTTTACGAAAATAAAAATAAGAGCGGTGAAAATAAAAATAAGCGTCACAAAAATTATACTTATAACCCGAGCGAGAATTAATTTGAGCGAGAATTATCTAAGCGTCACAAAAACTAACTAAATAATGAGAATGTCACTATATTTTTACTATGTGACGCTTATTTGAAAGCGTCACTAAAAAAACGTCACTACAGGGAGGTTTTTTAGTAGTGATCCTAAGAAAAATCCTTTATCACTTTTAGAATCAAACTTATGCAACTGATCTCTATCATTCAAAATGTAACAAACACAACTAAACACATGAAAGTATTTCAAATTTGGTTTCTTGTTATTCAGAATCTCATAGGGAGTACAATTACTATCAGAACGAATATAGACTCTATTCACAATGTGACAAATAGTATTCAAAGCTTCAGCCCAGAATTTCTTAGAAAGACTTTTTGAGGTTAGCATAACTCTTACCATTTCTTGCAAAGTTCTATTCTTTTTTTCAGCAATTCCATTTTGTTGAGGAGTTTTAGGTGAAGAAAACTCTTGTAAAATACCTTTCTTTTCACAAAAATTAGTAAACAAACTGTTTTCAAATTCTCTTCCATGATCAGATCTTATCCTACTGATCTTTAAACACAAAACAATTTTAAACCTTTTGTAAAGAATTTTGAACTCAGAAAAAGTATCTGATTTTTCTTTTAGAATAATAACCCAAGTATATCTAGAAAAATCATCTACAAGAACATATGAGTACCTCTTTCCACCTAAACTTTAATTTTCCATAGGACCCATTAGATTCATATGAATCAATTCACAACACCTGTTTATTTTGGCAACATTTGATGTGTTGTCCTTACTTGCTTACCTTTCTGGCATGGACCACATATTTTTCCTTTTTCAAAGTTAAGATCAGGTAAACCAACAACAGAACCTAGTCTATGCAATTTCTGAATACTTCTGTAATTAACATGACCAAGTTTTTGCCACAAAATAATATCATCTGCTTTAGCACTTTTACAAGCATGCTTTGAGCCAATCAAATAGCAATTATCAGCAGATCATTTGCCAGTCATTAAGCAATCATCATTTTTGTCAAATACATAGCATGAATTCTTATTAAACTTCACATGTAAATCATCATCACATAACTGACTAATATTAATCAGATTAGCAAGTAAACCTTTTACATGTAAAACATTTGTCAATTTTGGAAAATCAGGAACACTCAATATTCATTTTCCAATAACTTTACCTTTTGAACCACCACCATATGTAACATGACCACCATCACAAGATGTATAATTAGACATATAGTCAATTTGACCAGTCATGTGTCTAGAACAACCACTATCAAAGTACCAAGATCCAGGAACACATGCTTTCAAAGATGTATACACAACATTACATGACATGTTCTTATGAATCAACTTCTTAGTGTTGTTAATCTGTTTTATCGAGTGTTCAATTTTATCAGGTAAAACAATTCGAGCTTTTAAGTCTCTTCTTAACTTAAAACAGTATGGACGAATATGACCTACTCCAGCACAATAAAAATAGACATACTCTTTAAACAAACCATCAAATTTATTTTGTTTACCTTTCAAAGGTTTTGGCAAAGAAGTTCCAGCTTTTACAAAAGAAATAGGTTCACAGGATATAGGAGTATTCTCAAAAGTTTTCACAAAACCAAGTCCAGCATTATCAGATCTACCAATCATTAATGCTTCATTCAATTCAGTAGTGCTTGCAGAAAACTTTTTAAACTTAGAGTAGTGCTTTTAAGTCCATCTTTCAAGGTACAAATTTCCACATCTTTTCTAGTTAAAAGAACTTCAAGACCACATATGTAACATGACCACCATCACAAGATGTATAATTAGACAGATAGTCAATTTGACCAGTCATGTGTCTAGAACAACCACTATCAAAGTACCAAGATCCAGGAACACATGCTTTCAAAGATGTATACACAACATTACATGACATGTTCTTATGAATCAACTTCTTAGTGTTGTTAATCTGTTTTATCGAGTGTTCAATTTTATCAGGTAAAACAATTCGAGCTTTTAAGTCTCTTCTTAACTTAAAACAGTATGGATGAATATGACCTACTCCAGCACAATAAAAATAGACATACTCTTTAAACAAACCATCAAATTTATTTTGTTTACCTTTCAAAGGTTTTGGCAAAGAAGTTCCAGCTTTTACAAAAGAAATAGGTTCACAGGATATAGGAGTATTCTCAAAAGTTTTCACAAAACCAAGTCCAGCATTATCAGATCTACCAATCATTAATGCTTCATTCAATTCAGTAGTGCTTGCTGAAAACTTTTTAAAACTTAGAGTAGTGCTTTTAAGTTCATCTTTCAAGGTACAAATTTCCACATCTTTTCTAGTTAAAAGAACAAGACCACATATGTAACATGACCACCATCACAAGATGTATAATTAGACAGATAGTCAATTTGACCAGTCATGTGTCTAGAACAACCGCTATCAAAGTACCAAGATCCAGGAACACATGTTTTCAAAGATGTATACACAACATTACATGACATGTTCTTATGAATCAACTTCTTAGTGTTGTTAATCTGTTTTATCGAGTGTTCAATTTTATCAGGTAAAACAATTCGAGCTTTTAAGTCTCTTCTTAACTTAAAATAGTATGGACGAATATGACCTACTCCAGCACAATAAAAATAGACATACTCTTTAAACAAACCATCAAATTTATTTTGTTTACCTTTCAAAGGTTTTGGCAAAGAAGTTCCAGCTTTTACAAAAGAAATAGGTTCACAGGATATAGGAGTATTCTCAAAAGTTTTCACAAAACCAAGTCCAGCACTATCAGATCTACCAATCATTAATGCTTCATTCAATTCAGTAGTGCTTGCAGAAAACTTTTTAAAACTTAGAGTAGTGCTTTTAAGTTCATCTTTCAAGGTGCAAATTTCCACATCTTTTCTAGTTAAAAGAACTTCAAGACCACATATGTAACATGACCACCATCACAAGATGTATAATTAGACAGATAGTCAATTTGACCAGTCATGTGTCTAGAACAACCACTATCAAAGTACCAAGATCCAGGAACACATGCTTTCAAAGATGTATACACAACATTACATGACATGTTCTTATGAATCAACTTCTTAGTGTTGTTAATCTATTTTATCGAGTGTTCAATTTTATCAGGTAAAACAATTCGAGCTTTTAAATCTCTTCTTAACTTAAAACAGTATGGACGAATATGACCTACTCCAGCACAATAAAAATAGACATACTCTTTAAACAAACCATCAAATTTATTTTGTTTACCTTTCAAAGGTTTTGGCAAAGAAGTTCCAGCTTTTACAAAAGAAATAGGTTCACAGGATATAGGAGTATTCTCAAAAGTTTTCACAAAACCAAGTCCAGCATTATCAGATCTACCAATCATTAATGCTTCATTCAATTCAGTAGTGCTTGCAGAAAACTTTTTAAACTTAGAGTAGTGCTTTTAAGTCCATCTTTCAAGGTACAAATTTCCACATCTTTTCTAGTTAAAAGAACTTCAAGACCACATATGTAACATGACCACCATCAAAAGATGTATAATTAGACAGATAGTCAATTTGACCGGTCATGTGTCTAGAACAACCACTATCAAAGTACCAAGATCCAGGAACACATGCTTTCAAAGATGTATACACAACATTACATGACATGTTCTTATGAATCAACTTCTTAGTGTTGTTAATCTGTTTTATCGAGTGTTCAATTTTATCGGGTAAAACAATTCGAGCTTTTAAGTCTCTTCTTAACTTAAAAAAAGTATGGATGAATATGACCTACTCAAAGACAATAAAAATAGACATACTCTTTAAACAAACCATCAAATTTATTTTGTTTACCTTTCAAAGGTTTTGGCAAAAGAAGTTCAACTTTTACAAAAGAAATAGGTTCACAGGATATAGGAGTATTCTCAAAAGTTTTCACAAAACCAAGTCCAAAGATTATCGGATCTACCAATCATTAATGCTTCATTCAATTCAAGAAGTGCTTCTTTGAAAACTTTTTAAAACTTAGAGTAGTGCTTTTAAGTTCATCTTTCAAGGTACAAATTTCCACATCTTTTCTAGTTAAAAGAACAAGACCACATATGTAACATGACCACCATCACAAGATGTATAATTAGACAGAGATAGTCAATTTGACCAAATCATGTGTCTAGAACAACCGCTATCAAAGTACCAAGATCCAGAACACATGTTTTCAAAGATGTATACACAACATTACATGACATGTTCTTATGAATCAACTTCTTAGTGTTGTTAATCAGTTTTATCGAGTGTTCAATTTTATCAGGTAAAACAATTCGAGCTTTTAAGTCTCTTCTTAACTTAAAATAGTATGGACGAATATGACCTACTCCAGCACAATAAAAATAGACATACTCTTTAAACAAACCATCAAATTTATTTTGTTTACCTTTCAAAGGTTTTGGCAAAAAGAAGTTCCAAATTTTTACAAAAGAAATAGGTTCACAGGATATAGGAGTATTCTCAAAAGTTTTCACAAAACCAAGTCCAAAGACTATCGGATCTACCAATCATTAATGCTTCATTCAATTCAAAAGAGTGCTTAAAAACTTTTTAAAACTTAGAGTAGTCTTTTAAGTTCATCTTTCAAGGTGCAAATTTCCACATCTTTTCTAGTTAAAAGAACTTCAAGACCACATATGTAACATGACCACCATCACAAGATGTATAATTAGACAGATAGTCAATTTGACCAGTCATGTGTCTAGAACAACCACTATCAAAGTACCAAGATCCAGGAACACATGCTTTCAAAGATGTATACACAACATTACATGACATGTTCTTATGAATCAACTTCTTAGTGTTGTTAATCTATTTTATCGAGTGTTCAATTTTATCAGGTAAAACAATTCGAGCTTTTAAATCTCTTCTTAACTTAAAACAGTATGGACGAATATGACCTACTCCAGCACAATAAAAATAGACATACTCTTTAAACAAACCATCAGATTTCTTGTTTACCTTTCAAAGGTTTTGGCAAAGAAGTTTCAGCTTTTACAAAAGAAATAGGTTCACAGGATATAGGAGTATTCTCAAAAGTTTTCACAAAACCAAGTTCAGATCTACCAATCATTAATGCTTCATTCAATTCAGTAGTGCTTGCAGAAAACTTTTTAAAACTTAGAGTAGTGCTTTTAAGTTCATCTTTCAAGGTATAAATTTCCACATCTTTTCTAGTTAAAAGAACTTCAAGTTTTACAAGATTTTTTTTTAAATCTGAATTTTCTAAAGATAAGGAACTCAACACCTGTTTTTTAGTTTCTAAATCAGTTTCAAACTTCAGATATTGAGAGTTACAATCAGCAAAACTTGATGTTTCAACATTCATAATAGTGTTAGTGTCTTAGAGACAATCCATTGTAAGGACATAATACTCAGATAATATTCAGTGTTGAATTAATATTATTATTTGTTTAATATTAAATATATGGCGTTGCACTTATTAGAATATTATGTTTGATTGTTTGCATTTGTTCTTATTTGTGTTCCCTTGAGTCATTGCTGTCATTGAGTGTGTAAGAGCTCAGATGACTTAAGCATGATTCTCAAATAGCCCCGATCAAGGATCATCAGAATGGGATATTGATGATGTAATGGAGATTGGTGTGCGATCTGCATCATACTCTTAGAGAGTGTAGTAAGATCTCACTTGCTACGAGATACTAGGTATCTCATGATGGATGCAAAAATACCTTAGAAGGTATTGGTATACCCATCCGAGAAACCATTTGATGTAGTTCCACTATATGTGTCTACGGGTGTCTCGGTTAGTGGGAGCGATGCGATACTCCTTTGACTTGAGGTCAATACGCACGACATGTGTGGAGTGATGAACTTTGACCATGACCAACGCTTGCACCTTTCCATGGATAGATATGGCTTGGATTGGGTTCATCACGAAGTGCATGTGCGTGGTAGTTGAGCCAAGAAAAGGATTCATTCCTCAAAGTGGAGTTAGAGAGAATACTCACCTTCTCATCATAATTGGATCAAAGTCATTGACCATTGCACGTCAACTTGGACTTTGTGGACAAGTGTGACATAAGTGATCAATTAGTGATTGGAGATAAAGTGGTTAAGTTATTTGAAAAGACACTTCATCATGTTCAAGACTAATCGAGTATTGGTGAATGAAAGGATAAAATCGCAATAGTCCATGTTACAATTACAGGTAGTTGCACGTTTCTCGCAACGTACCTCTTATATTGAGAATGTCTGATTTATTGTCTAGGGTTCAATTAAGACCGTTAGTTTGACTAATTGCTTGATATATGAGGGCCTATGGGTCACACAACAAGTAGTTCCCTTTTACGGATTATAGTTGGTTGATTAAATGTTAAATTGGATTTAATATTTAATTTATGGAGAATTAATTAATAATGGATTAATTTGGAATTAATTATTATTAATGTTTAATTAAATTTGATTTAATTAAATAGGAATTCCCAACAATAATATATGGAATATTATTGTAGGATTTAATTAAATCGTAGAGATTTGACATATATGAGAATTAAATCCGTAGAGATTTATTTAAATAAAGATTAGGGATTTTATTTCCCAATAAGGTTAGCTTAAGATTTAAGTTGGGCATCTCCTATATATATGAGCTCTTGAGAATCCATAATACGGTTGTTCATATTTTCTCCATAAAATCTTGAGTTAGAATTTTCCTAGCAAATTCGTTTCGGGATTCAAAGCTGGCAAATCTGTGCAAGTCTGTGAACGGGGATTACGTGGATACCATAGTTGAGAAATCTGCTCTTGAATTACTGTAAGATTTCTTGTTATGTTTATTCGTAATCGTTTATGCAATTATATTGTTGTTAGTCGAAATATTTGTGCTGATGTGGCTTCGGCTTTCAACCAACAAACAAAACAATAATTGAACAAGAACACTGCGGGAAGAATCGTAGTTCTTTCCTAAAATATGGTTTTTGGTATTTAAGTGGAATGAGGGAAACATTCCAGAGTTTTTTTACAATGAGGGGTGAGGTCCTTTATATAAAGAGGACCGGCACGACAAATCATAAGCATAACAAATAAGCATGACAAATCATACAGCACGACACGTCATTAAGCATGACAAATCGGTAAGCACGACAAATCGTCTAGCATGACAAATCATCTGCTTAAAGCACGACAGATCACGTGGTCTCAGTGGGACCTGCTAATGTGTGATAATTCTTGTGACAACAATAGCCCCCAAGATCGGGCTTTGACTTTGTTCAGAGTTCGATCTTGATTCTTGTCTTGATAAGACTTTATCTTTTGCTGCATTTGCAGTCAGATTGTTTGCCTCCGAGTGTGCTTGGATGTCCTATGAGATCTTGACCGATCAGAAGGAGCCCCCGCGTAGAGGATCTTACCTTTGCTCGTCGTCGATCTAGTTTGTGCTCGTACTTCGAGGTGAGCCCCATCGTACGAGTCTTTTATGTGCTCATACTTCGAGGTGAGCCTCTTAGTACGAGTCTTCGCTGTGATCGTACTTCGAGGGGAGTCTTTTAGTACGAGAATTTTATGTGCTCGTACTTCGAGGGGAACCCCATTGTACGAGTCTTTGTTGTGCTCATACTTCGAGGGGAGCCTCTTAGTACGAGTTTTTTTTGTGCTCGTACTTCAAGGTGAGCCTCTATGTACGAGTCTTTTCTGTGCTTTCGAGCCGAGGGAGCCTCTAAGTACGAGTCTTTTCTGTGCTCGTACTTTGAAAGAGCCCCGTCGTACGAGTCTTTGATGTGCTCGTACTTCGAGGGGAGCCTCTTAGTACGAGTCTTTTCTATGCTCGTACTTCGAGGGGAGCCTCTTAGTATGAGTATTTTATGTGCTTCGTGCTGAGAGGAAGCCTCGTCGTCTGAGTCTTTTTTTGTCTTTCGTGCTTTGAGGGCCCCGTCGTCTGAGTCTTTTTCGTCTTTCGTGCTTGGGGAGCCCCGTTATGCGAGTCTTTTTCTATTTTGCGCTCATCGTCGACCACTTTCGGTAAAGCGGTTGCAAACATTTTCCTCTCAGATCGCCTTACTACCGCGGCGATTCAGACAGAGTTAATTTTATACTGTCCGTCGACAAATTTTTCGGTCGAAAGGCTTTATGATTTTGTCAAAATGATTATGAATTGCAAACCAAGGCGGAAAGCCAACACCTATAGGCGGGCCGGTCATGTCACGCCGAGAAGACGGAGAATACTTTGCTAAATCGACGGAATACACGTCGCCGAGGTAGCGGGAAATCGACGCCGAGAAGGCGGGCAGGTCAATTCCGTAAAGGCGGACAATCTCATTGTCGAGAAGGCAGAGAATAATTCACTAAATTGGTGAAATACACATCGTCGAGTTAGCAGGAAGTCGACACCGAGAAGACGGAGAATAATTTGCTAAATTGGCGGAATACACATCGCCGAGGTAGCGGGGAGCCGACGCCGAGAAGGCGGGCAGGTCAACACCGCAAAGGCGAACGATCTCATCGCCAAGAAGACGGAGAGCCGAAGCCGAAGAGGCGGGCTGATTGACGCCGTAGAGGCAGATAAAATTGTCGCCGAGTAGGCGAAAAGCTGACGCCGAAGAGGCGGGCTGGTTGATGCCGTAAAGGCGGATAAAATTGCCGCCGAGTAGGAGGAAAGCCGATGCCAAAGAGGCAGGCTGGTCGATGTCGTAAAGCTACGATAAAAAGCGCCGAGTAGGGCGGAAAGTTCTAACACCTAAAGACGGATAAAATCGCCGAAAGTAAAGTGAAAGCCAACACCGAAGAGGTGGGATGGTCAACACCGAGGTAGCGGATAAAATCACCGCCGAGTAGGCGGAAAAAGCCACTAATCAAGAGACGGGCCGGTCGATGGGAAAAATAATAAAATTATCACCGAAGTAGGCGTAAAGTCGACGCCAAGAGGCGGGCTGGTCGACGCCGTAGAGACGGATAAAACCATCACCGAGTGGGCGGAAAGCCGACGACGAAGAGGCGGGATAGTCGACGCCGAGGTGGCGGATAAAATCGTCGCCGAGTGGGAGAAAAGCCGATGCCGAAGAGACGGACTGGTCGATGCTGTAGAGGCGGACAAAATTGTCGCCGAGTATGCGGAAAGCCGACGCCAAAGAGACAGGCTGGTCAACATCGTAGAGGCGGACAAAATCATCGACGAGTAGGTGGAAAGCCAAAGCCGTAAAGGTGGATAAAATCATCATCGAGTAGGCAAAAAACAGATGTCGAAGAGGCGGGATGGTCGACTCCGTAGAGGCGGACAAAATCGTCGCCGAGTAGGTGGAAAGCTGACGCCAAGAGGCGGGCTAGTCGACGCCGAGGTGGCGGATAAAATTATCACCGAGTAGGCGGAAAGCCGACGCCGAAGAGGCGGGCTAGTCGACGCCGAGGTGGCAGACAAAATCGTCACCGAGTAGGCGGAAAGCTGACGCCGAAGAGGTCGGCTAGTCGACGCTGTAAAGGCGGATAAAATCATCGCCGAGTAGGCGAAAAGCCGACGCCGAGGAGGCGGGTATAATCATCGCCGAGAAGGCGGTAGTGCCGCGCTGAGAAGGCGGGCATAATCAACGCAAGTAGGCGGTAGTGCCGCGCCGAGGAGGCGGGCATAATCATCGCCGAGAAGGCGGTAGTGCCGTGATGAGGAGGCGGGCATAATCATCGCCGAAAAGGCGGTAGTGTGCCGAGGAGGCGGGCATAATCATCACCGAGAAGGCGGTAGGGCCACGCCGAGAAGGCGGGCGTAATCATCACCGAGTAGGCGGTATTGCCGACGGCGAGGAGGCGGGCATGATCAACGCCGAGTAGGCGGTATTGTCGGCGCCGAGGAGGTGGACATAATCATCGCCGAGAAGGCGGTAGTGCCACGCCGAGGAGGCGGGCAAAGTCATCGCCGAAAGTAGGAAAGTCAAGTCTCCGCCTGCCATCCGCATGGCCATCGCTAATTGTGACTTGTTTTACGCTGAGCGAAATCATGTCCCCTTCTTTATTTGGGTGGATGTTCGCCTCTTCATGGTCGGCCACATACCGGTATAGGGCTCTAGGTCTTTCACTTCTTGTGCTCGCATGGTGAGTTCGCCTGATGGCGTGGTGCGTGCTTGCCTGAGGTGGCGAGCACATAGGCTGCTTCTGTGGTTGCCCCGTATGTTTGCCTACCTGGTGTGGTGTGTGCTCGCCTGAGATGGCGAGGACGTAGGCTGCTTCCGTGGTTGCCGCGTATGTTTGTCTGCCTGCTGAGCCCTTTTCTTGATCTGCTTGCTTTCAAGGTTGTGCTCGACATCACCCTGCCAGAGACCTCAGATAAATAACCCAAGTGGCCTTTTTGTAACTTGGCCGTTAGTGCCCTTTTCTTTTCTTCTGGTGAATTCGAACTTTGTATGTGCTTGTGTTCAACCTGACTTCTTTCGTTTTTGATTGTCTTATTTAGTTGCAATCACATTGGTTATCTTATTTAGCTGCAACCTTTTTTCGTTCGCGATCGTCTTATTTTGTTGCGATCACTTCTGCTCTGGTCGTCTTATTTAGGTGTGACCATGTACCCGATGCTTTCGCTTTGTTGCGGGCAGCATAAGCATATATTCTTTTCGCCAACAAGAACACAAGGCTGCGCCTGTTCGTTTTTCTTTGTTCGGGTCGGCCTATTTAGGTGCGACCATTCGAGGCACAACCAAAATGAATAATGAGAAGTTAACGAGGACATACATGCCCCACTTTTAATGCCTGTGACAACTTTATAAGTTGCAGTATATTAAAAGGACGTTATTAGAATAAACCTGGTGGGGATGGGCAAAAGGACTGGCCGTAGATTATTTGAGCTGCTCTCGAGACTCCGGGTGCCCAAGCAATTTTCTTTTTCCTCGCGACTGTCCAACTTTTTTTTTTTAATTAACTTGGGCCGAATAGCTGGGCCCACAAATTAATTTAACCAAATGGCTGGGCTGAATCTTGGGCCAACCAGCTCTGGTAATGAATCTTGGGCCCAGTTTCTTAGTTGATTAAAATTTTTGGGCCCAGATTTCTTCATAATAGATTTTGGGGCCCATCAATTCCCTGCAGCCTCTTTTAACAATAAAGGGCCCAACCAGGCCAAAATAAAGGCTTAGCCCCAATCCCATGTACTTTATCTTAACAAACCAAGCCCCAACACCAGCTCATGCCCAAAAATTAAGATCAGACCAAAACGTGAATACGTGTAACCCCCAGTAACTGCTCACCTCCCAACACCACGAATCCTTCCACGCGGCGCTACGAAATCAAGTTTTGTGTGGAGCGGCAACGGTGAAGTCGGTGAGGCGGCAGAGTCGGGGCATTGGCTGAGCGACCCTGCGACTCCAGGCGGCCGCTTGGTGGAGCTTGAAGCAGCCGCGGAGGTGAGGCGACGTCGTGGTCGCGGGGATCCACGAGCTGCGGCGGTGGTGGCGATTTTGCAAAGGCGGTGCCGCGGCATCGATTTTGGGGCAGAAGCGGTGGCGGCTCGGCGGCTTTGCAGTGGGGTGAGGAGGTCGATGCTGGTGCTGCGGCCGCAACGCCGAAGACGGCGGAGGTGAGGCGGCGCCAGCGTTGATCTTCACTCCCTTCTCCTTTTATCTTTTGTATGTATATACGGGTTTGTATTTGTGTAGGATTTTTTGGTTTTGGGGATTTTGATTTTGGACGAAGGGTTACTGGTGATGCGGCCTCGGAGCCGAAGGCGGCGGAGGTGAGGCGGTGCCACGGCGGCGCACGCACCTTCGAACCCTCCTTCTTCTTTCTCTATTTGTATGCATACGTGTATGTATACATGGTATGTGGGTTTGTTTGTTGGATTTTTTGTTTGGGTTTTGCTGAAGATGATATTGGATGAAGGATGTTGATTTTTTGGTTGGGTGTTCTTGTGATTTCTGGATTTTTTGAATTTGAAGATTCGTTGTTGTGTTCTTCCTGAATTTTTCAAGATACCCTCCTTCTAGCGCCAATTGTTGTAGGTCGTATTATGTGGAAAATATGATGTGGCAATTACTGTGACGACTCAATAAATAAAATGATAATGTGTCAAATACTGTGTATATGAGTGATGGGCACAATGTGGCGTAGGATGACACAGGATTTGGTGACCCAGTTCTTCAAAGTTGACTACTTCTGGGGGCGTTCCAAGCCAGGATAATATTATTTTTGATTTGGGGATATGTGACGATCACAATGTACTTGTGACGAATAGAAAATAATATGATGTGTGGATAATAACTGTGTTCTCTCTGTTTTTCTCTCCCAAAAATCCTTCCTCTTTGACCTTTGAGGGTCTATTTATAGAGTTTTTGACAAGCATGTGCCGCCCTGTCAAGTATGAGCTATTAATTTCTTGTCATGCAAGTGAATACGTGGGGTTGCAACGTTTCCTTTTACGCCTCCTTAGTTGACATTTGTCTTTGCCTGCTTAAGAAGTTCCCGACTTGTCATCCAGGTGGTGTTGGCTTAGCAGGTGATCTGGTCCTGGAGTCTGTTGCATTGTACACGTCCCCAATCGACCATTCTGCTCGCCTGGGAGACGTGACCGTAGGCCAAGCATTTTGGTTCGTATTTTCTGCTCACCCTCAAGGGCGAGCAGGTTTTGTTGTTGTTTGCTCTACTGCTCGTCGGGTGAGCAGGATATCCTCATGTGCTAGGAGGACGAGCTCCTTGGCGAACATGGGTGTCCGATCAGGATGCTCGCCTGGCTGGCGAGCAGGTTATCTGCCAGGCTAAGATGTATCCGTTTGATGAGCTGGCGAACATTTCTGTTTAATTGGTCCACGTGTTCATCAGGCGAGCATGGTTTGAAAAGGTGTGTAACCGATCACAACAATATCCCCAGTCGGGCCGCCTTAGTGTTTGATACCGGGGTCCGACTGTTAAGATGCCTTGGGAGAGTACCGAGGTGTCGCCTCGATTCCCGTGCTTACCAGACAAATCGGTTCATGAGAATCAATGAGGTTTTTTGAATTTTGAAATTAAAAAAACCCTAATTTCTGGACCTATAAATCCCCTTTCCTATCCATTTTTTCTTCTTTCCTTCTCTCGACTCCCTCTCTCTAAAATTCCGGCGAGCTCATTTTTTCCGGTGAAGACTTTTCAGGTAAAATTCTATTCTTTCTCTAATTGTTCATTTTAGTCATGTCTTCGTCGTTCCCTGTTGAGGCTCAGCTCTAACGGGTCCGAGGCTTCTTGAGGGTCTTCCTTTTCGTTGCGTCGCCCAATTACCCATGGTAGGATTGGTCCCTCAAAGGGGGAGTCCTCCAGATAGAGTCCTCGTTGGAAAATACGACAACCATTTTCCATCCTTACCTCAGATTCAAATGATGCTGTAGATGAATTGGATCGAGAATTGGCCCGATCTGACTTTGGTGACTCCGATGAGGAGTTTCAATCAATGAGCGTGGTTGGTACCGCGGGTGACCGTGATGTAAGCAGTTTGAATGCCAAAGGGTTAGGTGAACATAATGGTGGTAATATGGGCGAGCAAAGAAGTGAAATTGGAGCCGACCGGAACGTGAATCTTGAAACCGGGCAGAGTACCAGATCTGGAGATGAGCCGAGCAAAGGAGGTGGGGTCAAACAAGTTGTTGTGCTTGATGATGAGCAAAATGTTCGGCCCGATGTGGATCAATTTCGTGAAATCCCTGTTGGTCGCCCTCATAGTCCAACATATGCTGAGTATAATGCTCGTTATGATTTTGAATGGCCTGAAAAACCTCATCGGGTCGGAGTTGAGAATGAATATCCTGCGAGCAAGGTTGTTAGTGTGATTGAGGTAGATATGCTCGCGCAATTATATTGAAATTATGAAACCCCAAAAGATGTTTTCTTCTGGGTGCCGGAAGCCGATGAGCAAGCAGATCAACCCCCTAAAGGTTGTGTGGCGGTGAACTTGGATACTATGGAAGCTGGGCTGCGATTTCCCCTTCATCCAGTGATTACTCGCCTACTTGTGGAATGGAACATCACTATCACACAGATAAATCCAAATGGGTGGCACATAATCATGAGTCTCCTGACTTTGTTCGGCAAAACCAAACCCCCGTACTTTCCCAATGCTGTGGAGCTTGCTCGCTTGGTCTATTTATCTCGCCCCAAGGGAGAACACGGATGGCTGTTTATGCAGGCCAATGCCAAGTGAAAAGTTATTGAGGATGTGCCGAACAAAATCAAGGATTGGAAGGAGAAGTTTTGGTTTGTTGGGGGTAACTGGAGAAGTCCTGCTTCGGGGAGCGAACCAGATGCTCGTTTAGATATCCCAACGGATTTTGGAGTTTTTCGGAATGAGTATTCTTATTCTTATCTTGGGTTACGTGTGGATACGATACTTGGTTGGTTCTTTTTTAGGAATCAAGGCGGCTTCGGATAAAGACGCAAAAGACGGGTACTTCAGTAGTATTTGGTAGATTGATCTCGAGCCTGACAAAGCGCGTTCTGTAAAAACTTTGAACACAGCGGACGAGCGCAAGAAAGGTGGATTATACGTGCCACCCCATCATTTGGTCGCTCTTGACCCTACTGGTATGTACTTAGACCCATATGTCTTTATGTGCGTCCTTCTTTCGATTTCAACTTGTAAAATAGGAATTCATTGTTTAATGATAGCTGTCCCTACTGTTACCATTACTGTGAGTACCGCCGAGCATTCCGAGATGGCTCGAAAGAGGAAACCTAGTGAGATGGCTAGAATTCAAGCTGAGCGGCAAGCACAGAAAGCCTCTCGTGGGGAATCGAGCAGACTCAGGAAGTCTGCTCGCTCGGCCGATCAGGGGGCGAAAGAGCCAGTCCCGTCTCCAAAAAGGACTCGTTGGTAGGTTCAAGACACAAATCCTATGCTTGAGGCGAGCACGCCTCCTGTTGTGCTAGGGGAAATCCCTGTTAGATCGAGCATAGTTGGCTCCTCACCGGTCGTTTATAATCCTCAAGCGCCGTCAAGCTCCCGAATTCGTACTCTGGACGATAAGTCCTTCCTTGGATGGGATGCAGCACGGGTAAGCAGGTAGTTTTGTTCGTTCTCTTTTTATTTTTATCTTTCTACTGGTTTTTATTGTTATTTCAACTGTTTCTTCTCTAGGTATGCGGAGAAAAGGCCGCCTTTATTGCCGGACCTGATGAACTACTTCTGTACTCCTACGGTGTGTGACATACCGGGGTTGCCTGAACATGTACAACGAGCCTGTGAGACCCCCATCAGATCATGGACTACCGATCTCGAAGAGTCTCTTGACGGTCCATCGACGCTTGAACGGCTGCGCTTGGGTTTAGTCCATCAAGGTCGGTCAATGGTGATTCTAGAAAATGCTTTTGGGGCAAATGGCGGTTTCAACGTTAAATTCTCTCTCGCTCACCTTGACTTCAAAGACAAAGTGAAGGAATTGGAAAAAGCACGTAAGGAAACTGAGTCGGCTCATGAGGAGTTATGCCGAAAAGATGTGGAACTTCAGCAAGCTCGGGACGAGCTAAAGAAATTTCAGGACGAGCAGATCACCAAAGATGCCGAGCTTCAGCGACTCCGATCTCAAAACGAGACCTTTGCTCATGAAAAGTTTCTGCTCGCCCAAGAGCTCTTTACTGCCGAGGAGACCAATACCCGGCTGAGCCTTTTGAATTCCAAGCTGCGGACGAACGAGTATGTGGACTCAATGTCCAATTAGTCGTATATTTGTGCTTTTGCTGATGCCCTCTGTACGGCGAGGCGAACCCTTTTGGCCGATCAATTGAAACCTTTTGTTGAAGATTTTGAGAAATATCTGGCCGACAACTCTCCCGCTGGAGATCGAGAACTGCCACTCGCCAATTTACAGGATCTGTGTGATTTTTCCAAACTCCCTGAAGGGTTCGAGATTGGGGATCCCTTATCTGATGAAGAAGATGGTGACCAGTCGAGTGCCGTGAAGGCTGTCGAGCAGAGAGGAGTGGTTGGTGGCGAGCAAGGATTATTAACTGGTGATGAGCAAGGTGGTCCAGATGTGGGTGAGCAGGGCGGACCAACTGATGGTGGGCAGGGCGGTCAGGATAGGATGGGTCTGCTAAGCTCTTCTCTTCCGGCGACTCCGGATAATTTGTTCTTTTCTTAGACTTTATTGGTTTTATTGCTTTTGTGTTCGGCCGGGATGACCTTGTCCAAACTTAGCCACTTGTGGCTTTTCTTTTGCTGTTTTTTGGTCTTTGCGCTATTGGAGCGTATATATGGATGATGTTGAACTTCCATTTCCCTTAATTTCGAATGTGCTTATGTTTTGCTTGACTTTGTATTTGATTGTTTTATTTTGTTGCAATCGAGACAGTTGTCTTATTTTGTTGCAACCTTTAGTTCGTTGTGATTGTCTTATTTAGCTGCAATCACTTTATCATTTGGTCGTCTTATTTGGGTGCGGCTTTGTACCCAATGCCCGCTTTGCTGCGGATATTGTTAGTACAAAATCTTTTTGTCATGTGAATCATAAGGCTCAGTTCATTCAATCATTTGGGAATATGATCGTCTTGCTCTGGGGCGATTAGATTTGGGTCGACCAAAGCAACAAATAAGTAAAGAAATATACACCATATATGGTGATATAATCTATTACATTACTTTACATTTGTCGATAACTTTATAGACTATATTCTTATGCTCTACCATCTAACTATCCCGAGAATCCAAAGACGGTTGTCGAGCAGTCAGTCTGAGTTATGTTGATGGTGGGCGAGCATGGACTTCCGACTTCTCGTCCGAGTTCTTCGCTTGGGAAAACCCGGGCGAAGCCGTTCGCTCTTTCACCCTCCGTCAAAGTGCTCAGGAGCAGCAACAGCAGCAGTGGCCCTTCTTAATGCAAGTTGTGATTATGCGGCCACCCGTCGTCCTGAGCATGTGGCAAGCGACCTTGCTCTCGTTGGTTTGGTGCGAGCAGAGGCATCTGTTCGTCATCCTTTCGCCCTCTGCTCCCACCAACTTCCCCCTAGTCAGTGCATCCGAGTATCTGTCCGTGCCAACTGCTGATGCCCGAGCATCAGCGTCGGCACGCTGCCTAGTGAGAGTGCGTCGGAGCACCGTCCCCTGTAAGGAGATTGTGGGGATGCGAGGGGAACTTATGATTGATCCCTACATAAGCAGCTGTGAATGTGAGGTTGTAACTCTATTTCTATCGAGCAGATTGTGCTCGAGGTGAGCACAAATCATGCTCGAGTCGAAGAGATTGTGCTTGAGGCGAGCACAAGTCATGCTCAGGGCGAGCACCGGCAGTACGGTAGACAATATTTTGCTCGATTTGGATTGGCTTTTCCAAATCGAGGCAGAAATATCTTGCTTTGCCGTTGAGATGTGGAGTATGGAGTTTGAACAAGAACCACGAATGAGGTGTATGTCTGATTTAGCAAAAAGGATGCTAAACTCGATAATGGTAATTACGTCTGGAGGCATACCAAGCCGATCGATTTATAACCAGACATGAAACTTTTAAGCAAAGAGGAGTAGTATAAGAACACGTATCTTTCTATATTTGGTAGGGAAATTTTTCTGTTTCCTTCCTTTTCTTGTGGCCAGCGATGGGTCTATTTATACAGGTCCCTGAAGCCTGAACTGGTTTCCATTATCCAGATCTTTCGAGAATAATGCAGCAAGTGTCGTTACTTAGTTGACATATGTTCCTATTACTGCATGTGGAAGGGGTGATGACACGTATCTTGCCTTTTCTAGACATCTTTCGAATGTGCTGGAAATGGTGACACGTGTTTCTGGGCCTTCGTGAAATTCCTACCCCCAGCACAGTCTTGGGCTTTTTCTGTTCGATGTTTCTTGTTTGGCTTTTTAAACCCTTTTGCTTGTTTCTTTGGCAAGCAGGCATTTTGATTGCCTGCTTGTGAAAAGTCACTCCGGTCGCCCATTTGCAGATGGTTGGTTTGGTCTCCCTCTTGCAGATGGTCGAACATAACGTCATGTTCGTTCTTCATTCCTTTTGTCCTTTGGGTCCTTATTGATAATATTTTTTCAAATTTGAGGCATTCCATGAGTAAGAAAGTGGAGTTCCATTCAATTCCTCTAATTCGTATGCTCCATTCAACCAGCGCTCCGTCACTCGGAATGGACCCTCCCAAGCTCGACCGAGAATGCCGCCTGGGACCCCCGTTGCTCGCCTTAGGATGAGATCACCTACGTTGAACCTGCAAAGTCGAACTCTAGAGTTGTAGAACTTTTCTGACCTTTGTTTGTACATAGCATTTTTAAAATCGGCCACAGATCGTTTCTCTTCAAACAGATCTGTGCTAAGGGCGAGCTCTTGATCATTGACGTGCTCGCCAAAACACATGGTTAGATGGCTCGGAACTTCGACTTATGCTGGGATGACTACTTCCGTACCAAACGCCAACACAAAAGGGGTTTTCCCAGTCGATGTTCTGAAAGTAGTGCGGTATGCCCACAAAATCTCTGGCAACTCTTCTGCCCATCCTCCCCCTTAAAATTATCAAGTTTAACCTTCGGGGTATGCTTGATAATTTTATTGACAACTTCAACCTGTCCGTTTGATTGGGGATAATATAGGGTGGAGTAATGCTTTTTGATCCCCCAGTGCGCACAATTTTGTCGGAATTCATTTCCGTCGAATTGTCTGCCATTATCTGTTACCAAAGATTGTGGGAGTCCAAAGCGACAGACGATGCTTTTCCAAATAAAATTCCACATTTTTTGTTCAGTAGCCTTGACTACAACTTCTGCTTCTGCCCATTTGGTAAAATAGTCGACGGTGACCACAACGTACTTAACCCCCACCGTACCAGTGGGGAAAGGGCCGATCAGGTCGATTCCCCATTTAGCGAAAGGCCAAGGATCAGAACGGACACAAGTTCCTACGGTGAATTTGTGGATAAGTGGGGCATATACTTGGCAATTATGACACTTATTTCGAGCATGAGCGATTGAATCATTTTTTTAGTGTGGGCCAATAGTATCCTGCCTTATTGCTTTGAATTTGTGGTTTCCAAAATTTTGAATTTGACCTTTTGGTGACCTTCTTCGGGGGTAATGAATATCAACAGTGGAAGCGATAAACTTTGTTTGTATAGGTGCTCGTCGATAACAATATAACGAGCAGCCTGTAATCGTAGGCGAACAACCTGTGCTTTGTTCTCGGGAAGGACACCATTTTGCAAATATCTTAGAATTGGGGTCATCCATGTTTCTTGTTCAATCTCCATTTGGTCGATCATAGCCCTCGGAATCGATGGTGAGCAAGTTGTGACGACCACAATATCAATTGTGTTGGTCACCCTGTTGTTGCCTAATCGCTAAGACATCAAAGAAATGAGTTGCTCGATCGGAAAGTGTTGGGAAAATTAGGGGTGCCCGGATCTATTCGAGATGATTTTAAATACATATTTAAATTAATCAATTAATTACTAGCATAAATTAATCCTAAATCAATTCAACATAATAATTAATAAGCTAATAAACAACATGCGTACACGTAATCCACGTAAATCCTAAGCATGCGGAATCTAGGAGTTACGAGATTACTAACCTCTTGTAGAGACAACTGATGAGACGATGGATCAACCCAAAGAGCCTTCCCAAATATTTCTCAAGTCCACGAACGCAATCCGGTGGGAGGATTCTCACGAACGATTTTAATAAGAGAGAAAACCAAAAATATTTTGCCACCACCTTTGTGGATTTCTAATATTTCCAACACATGGAATTGCAGTTGGGAATGAAAAATTCATCCCCTATATATAGGGAGAGGGTGGCCGATATTTTGAGGAAAAAATAAGGGGAGAAAATCTTTTTCTTGATCTTCAAGAAATCTTGAATATATCTCCTATATTCTTTTCTCCTTAATTAAATTTTTCCATAAAAATCTTAATCCCCTTTTATCCCAAATTTTCGAAAATTACAAGGAAGAAGGAGTCAAGATTTGACTTCTTGAATTTATGGGATAATTATGTATTCCAAGAATACTTATCTCTTTCCATAAAATCTTTTCAAGAAAATCAAGAAAATATTTATCTTCCTTAATCCTACAGATTTCGAAAATTACAAAAATATTAGGCAAGAATATTTTCTTCCCCCTTTCATTAATTGGACATTATTTTGGGCTATTTGAGGGGCCTTTAGGAGAATTAAGATTGGACCTCCAATTAACTATGAAGTTATAATATTGGGCCAAATATTATTCAAAGTCCATTAATATTATTTATTCCACTATAAAATTAATATTGAACTATCCATCTTAACCCATATTACGACTTTACTATAATATGGTTCCCGGTCATTATTTCCCGTGTTTAAGATTATTTTAGTCCATTAATTAATTAAGCCACTGAACAAGCTTTTTATTAATTAATATTTTTATCCTTGGAGTAAAGACAACTCAACATTATTATCCATACCGAAAATAAATTTCCACTTGCAAGATTTGGTATGATAAAGGTTCTGAGCCCACCAAGAGGACAAATCAAACAAGACATACTTGCACACGATTCTCCATATTAAATATAAACAATCGTCATGTAATTAATAATATTGCCCAATATATAAGGTATCGAATCGCAATGACTCTATTCCTATCATAAGTCAAAGCAATAGTTATTAATTTCACACGATCCTATTTAAGGGACGGAGATTAAGAAATAACACACCACTGAGGTCTAATTCTTGTATATTTAGTACCGAAAAATTTATCCTCCTGTAGGTCCTATTCAGCGCATCCAAATGCACTAGTATAATCTCTTGGTCAAGGCAAGCCAATCTGAGCCTTATACATCAACCTTTCATGATGGTTTGTTCATTTCCATCTAGGTTTTGAATTTGTACTTAATTACGAGGAGCTGTTAATTTGATCTTCTGTGATCTGGTATCACCAAATTAACTACAACGTAATACGTACTGACTTATTGAATGGGTTTGCAATAAATATATATAACATTCATTTATATTTAAATGCAACAGTGATTGATAATTTATTTCAGTAAATAAATAAGAAAATTCAGTTTGGTTATACAAAGTAAAAGCATACTTTTCAGTATAACCCCAACAATCTTCCACTTATACTAAAAGTCTACTTTTTAAGTATATTACAGCATGTCTCGTGTTCTATGTGACATCTAATGTCACCCTACACGAACCTAATAATTTCTTCCACTTATACTCAAAGCAGATTGACAACGTTCTTGACACCCATTCCTTCCACATGTCTCTCGAATGCACTCTGAGGCAGACCCTTTGTGAATGGATCTGCTAGGTTGTCTTCCAATGCAATCTTTGCCACCTTAATGTCTCCTCTCTTAACGATTTCTCGTATAAGATGGTATTTTCTTTCAATGTGTTTGCTGGCCTTGTGTGCTCTCGGTTCCCTCGAATTTGCAACTGCTCCGGCATTATCACAGTAGACCGTGATTGTGCTGGACAAATTCGGGACAACGTCCAAGTCCACTAGGAAGTTCTTGAGCTAAACCGCTTCCTTCACTGCTTCACAAGCAGCTACGTATTCGACTTCCATGGTAGAATCGGCGATGCATTTCTGCTTTATGCTTCTCCATGTCATGGCTCCTCCCCCCATGAAAAACACACTACCCAAGGTAGACTTTCTGGAGTCAACGTCTGATTGGAAATCCGAGTCCGTGTAACCGATGGGGATTAGACTGTCTGACTGGTAAACTAACATTATGTCCCGTGTCCTCTTTAGATAATTCAGAATGTTCTTTACCGCAGTCCAATGCACTTTCCCAGGGTTGCTTTGATATCTAGCTACCATGCCTACGACAAAGCAGATATCCTGTCTCGTGCACAACATTGCGTACATGAGGCTTCCCACAGCTGAAGCATAAGGGATGCCTTTCATGTCATCTATCTCATTTTGTGTTTTGGGACACATTTCTTTGGATAGATGGATTCCATGTCTGTAGGGCACAAAACCTTTCTTGGAATCTTGCATGCTGAAGCGTTTCAAAACAGTGTCTATGTATGAGGCTTGCGAAAGCCCGATCATCATTTTCTTGCGATCTCGAGTGATCTTGATCCCTAGGATGTGACCGGCTTCCCCTAGATCCTTCATATCAAACTGTTTTGATAGCCATGCCCTTACGTCCGATAACACCTTTACATCGTTTCCGATGAGCAGTATGTCGTCAACGTATAGTACCAAAGATACCAATGCAGTTCCGTCACGCCTTTTGTAAACACAACTTTCAAAGTTGTTTTGATCAAAACCGTAGGATTTTATAACTTGATCAAAACACTGATTCCAAGCACGGGATGCTTGCTTCAGCCCATAAATGGACTTCTTAAGCTTACAAACCAGATGCTCTTGACCTTTTTCAATGAAGCCTTCGGGTTGTTACACATAGATTTCTTCGTCAAGACTTCCATTGAGGAAAGCTGTCTCGACGTCCATTTGTCAGATCTCAAAGTCTAAATGCGCAGTAATCGACAAGAGAATGCGGATGGACTTGAGCATGGTTACTGACGAAAAGGTTTTTTCATAGTCGATTCCTTCTTTCTGAGTGTACCCTTTAGCCACTAGTCTTGCTTTAAAGGTTTCAACCTTTCCGTCCGGTCCCTTTTTTCTCTTGTATACTCACTTGCATCCAATGAGTTTTACCCCATTTAGTGGTTTGACTAGCTCCCACACTTTATTGTGATCAATTGAACCCATTTCGGCTTCCATTGTTGTTTGCCATGAGTTTGCATCTTTGTCTTGGATCGCCTCATTATAGGACCAGGGATCTGATTCTTCGCCTGAGATCAAGTTTGAAGACTCTCCAATCCCTAAGAATCGCTCGGGTTTTCGGACAACCCTCCCACTACGACGAGGTTCCGATTGTGAAGGTGTTACGTTTGGTATATCATTCTGTACAGTTGGCAATGGAGTTGGCCCCTTAAGTTCTTCCAAGGTAATTTCACTTCTAGGCTTCTTATCGTTCATATAATCTTCTTCCAAAAATCTAAAGTGCGTACTGATTACGACCTTTTGATCTTCGGGACCATAGAACATGCATCCTTTCGTCCCTTCGGGATACCCAATGAACAACCTTAATTCTGAACGTGCATCCAACTTACCAGCTTCCTTGTCCAACACGTATGCCGGACACCCCCAGATCCTGATGTGTCCATAGCTAGGCTTGCGCCCTGTCCACAATTCTCTCGGGGTTTTAGGAAATGATTTGGATGGCACTAAGTTTAGAATATAAGCCACTGTTTCCAAAGCGTAACCCCAGAACGATTTTGGTAAATCTGCATAACTCATCATTGATCTTACCATTTCTAGAAGCGTTCTATTTCTTCGTTCTGCAACCCCATTTTGTTGAGGGGTACCGGGTGCAGTCAACTGGGATGCAATCCCCTCTTCCGACAGGTAGTTCAAGAATTCATCACTGAGGTATTCGCCTCCACGATCAGATCGTAGAAACTTGATAGTCTTTTCCATATGATTCTCTGCTTGAGCCTTAAATTCTTTGAATTTATCAAAGGTCTCAGATTTATGCTTCATTAGGAAAATGTATTCGTAGTGTGAGTAATCGTCGATAAACGTAACAAAATACTCGTAGCCACCTCTAGATTTGATTTGCATTGGACCACACATGTCGGTGTGAACGATTTCTAACACTTCCTTAGCTCTAAGCCCCTTGGCTCCAAATGCCCTCTTGGTCATTTTACCCTCCAAGCACGTTTCGCAAGTTGGAAATGGTTCAATCTGGAGAGACCCCAATGAACCATCTTGAACCAACCTTTGAATCCTTTTTTGGGTTAATATGACCTAATCTTAGGTGCCAAAGAAGTGTTTCGTTCACATTAGCCGAATGCTTTCTCTTACATGCAATAGTAGATGTGTTATACGATGCATTTTGTGAGTGGTGTGCACAGTTAATAATATAGAGATTGTTCCATAAAATTCCACGACAGATAATCACATCGTTATGAAAAACAGTAACATGCTTATTAAAACGAGCAGAATATCCATCGACAAATAGTTTAGAAACTGAAACAAGGTTTTTTCGAAAAACAAGAACATAAAGAACATCTCTCAAAATTAAAAACTGGTCTTCAAAAGACAGGTGCACGCTCCCACTGCTTCAGCTGCCACTCTCGTAGCATCACCTAGCGTGATGAGGATCTCACTTCCACTAAGTTGTCGGGTCCGCTTGAAGCCCTGTAATGTGAAACAAACACGATCAGTGGATCCCGTATCCACTACCCATGAATGGGCAGCATACTCCATCAAACAAGTTTCAACAACTAGTGAGTGAGAATTACCTTTCTTTCCATTCCTTTTGGGATTGGAACAGGCCGACCTCCAATGTCCCCTTTCTCCGCATTCCAAACAGATCCTCTTGCTTAAGCTCTCATCTTTGAAGTTTGAATAGAAATGGTTTATCCTGTTTGTCTCTTCATTGTTCTTACCACCAATTGTTTTAGAACGAGAAGCAGACCCTTTTGTAATCAATTTCGCCTTCTTGCGCTCATTGTCCTCTTCGACCAAAGTATCAGCCTTTATGAGATAGTCCACAGTAAAATCCATATCTTCCATTAGATATTTTACATAAGGATGATCATAGCTCTTTGGCAGAGAATTGAGAATGAAATCAATTTTGCTTTTGAAGTCACATTTTCGCCAAGAAATGCCAATTCTTCATAGATGACCATAACCCTAAGAATGTGCTCTTCAGCAGTCATTCCTTCTTCCAACTTTAGCTTGACCATGTCAAGCTTAATGCTTTGGATTGCTATATGGGTCGGATGTGCGAACATCGTTTCGAGATTTCCCATAATGTCTGCAGCCGTGGAAAATCCTTGATGAAGGTCCTTTAACTAATCTGACATGTATGTCAAGATAATGTCCCTTATCAATTCATTTCCTAGCTCCTATTCACTATATTCCATCTCGTCCCATATACCGGCACCCTTGGTTAGTTTTTCGGGTTTTGGTACGTTAAGCACCCATTTGAATCCATGCGAAGCAAGGATGTTAATAAGTTTTCGTTTCCAAACAATAAAGTTTTCTCCAGTAAGCAGGTTGTCTTTTAGTATATTGAACAGTGGATTAAAAGGTTGCAACATGATGAAACTGAAAATAAACATACATCTTGTGTCAATATCCGGATCAACACAAAGAAAATCACATAATTCGATCACATGATTCATATTAAAATCTCAAAAAAAATATGAACATGCATCAGCCAACATCTCAAAACAGATTTAAATGAGCTTTGTGGGAGGGTCATCATTTAAATCACATTCAAGCAGGTTACAAACAAGAACAGTTACAAACCTTTAATTTCAAAAATTAATAGTCGGCTCCCACTTGACCAATATAAAATTGACAGGGACTTCGGTGAAGTATATGCATATCAATTTTATACCTAAGTAATAACCATGATTAAATACAGAATTACTACTTCATTTTGATCGAGCCTCGTAGGAGGGTCATCGTCGCCACTAATAATAATTCACAATCATCCTTTTGAGAATTTATTCATGTGAAAGCTATCTTTTGACCGTCCTGTAGGGGAATTTCTCCAAAAGATTTCACAAATAAATAAATCATGGAGGTCAAAATTAATTCGATTCAAAACCAAATTAATTATTAAAACATACTTAGTAATTTTTGATTTGAGATTTTTCGTTGAACAATTCTCATGCAAACACATTTAAACAAATTAAATAAAGCATAAGAAAAAACAACAATAAATAAAGCAAAGCAGAAAATAAACACATTGGGCACATATTATCCAATTGTCATGGTTTGATTTTCCTTTGCTTGATCTTGAAGAAACACCGTCTTGAATTTCTCCCACTCGTTCGTCTCGAAAAGAATTCCATCTCGGAACGTCACGCCAAGCAGCTCACAGTTGGGATGCACGCCAGCATCCGGCCGGCCACTTGGTCGAGCGACCGCACCTGTGCGCCTAGGCGAAGCACCGCATTGCCCATGGTTGCTCTCGGCGGCTCGGCGGCGGCGTCTGGCGGCGCTTTGTGTCTTGTATTTGCCTTCCGCTCCTCGCGCTTTCGGCTTCGGCCTCGCGTCGCCCGTCGCGTCGCCCTCATTGCGTCACAGACGCGTCGAGGGCCGATCTCGCCCGGCGCCGTGCGCCAAGCCCGTGCAACTAGCGGCGTCCGCGTCGCGCGCGTGCCTCCCTTGGCACATTTCACGCGATGCACGTCGCCCACGTACGGTTCCGGATCCGTTTTAACTCCTCATCTCGTCTTCGTCTTCGATCAGGTTACAATTTATTTAACGAAAAATAAATACACCTTAAATCTAGACTAGTCTATTACACTGATTAAATCAAATAGCCTAATCTACTCGTGGATTTTCTCACGAGAAAAACAAATCCGAACGAGTCGAGTTAAAAACCATTCATTCATACGCATGAAAATTAAACACATTAAATACCATGACAATTGGATACCTGCAAAACAGATCTAGCAATTCTACAATCCAATTTTCAATTTAATGTCCAACATAATTTAAATAACAATTTAAAAGTCAGAGCTCGAAACCTGAGCTCTGATACTTGTTGTTGGGAAAATTAGGGGTGCTCGGATCTATTCTAGATGATTTTAAATACATATTTAAATTAATCAATTAATTACTAGCATGAATTAATCCTAAATCAATTCAACATAATAATTAATAAGCGAATAAACAACATGCGTACACGTAATCCACGTAAATCATAAGCATGCGGAATCTAGGAGTTACGAGGCTAACCTCTTGTAGAGACAACTGATGAAACGATGGATCAACCCAAATAGCCTTCCCAAATATGTCCCAAGTCCAAGAACGCAATCCACTGGGAGGATTCTCACAAACAATTTTAATAAGAGAGAAAACCAAAAATATTTTGACACCACCTTTGTGGACTTATAATATTTCCAACACATGGAATTGCAGTTGGGAATGAAAAAATCATCACCTATATATAGTGAGGGGGTGGCCAATTTTTTGAGGAAAAAAATAAGGGGAGAAAATATTTTTCTTGATTTTCAAGAAATCTTGAATATATCTCCTATATTCTTTTCTCCTTAATTAATTTTTTCCATAAAAATCTTATTCCCCTTTTATCCCAAATTTTCAAAAATTACAAGGAAGAAGAAGTCAAGATTTTACTTCTTGAATTTATGGGACAATTATGTATTCCAAGAATACTTATCTCTTTCCATAAAATCTTTTCAAGAAAATCAAGAAAATCTTTCTCTTCCTTATTCCTACAAATTTCAAAAATTACAAAAATATTAGGCAAGAATATTTTCTTCTCTCTTTCATTAATTGGACTTTATTTTGGGCTATTTGAGGGGTCTTTAGGAGAATTAAGATTGGACCTCCAATGGACTATGAAGCTATAATATTGGGCCAAATATTATTCAAAGTCCATTAATATTAATTTATTCCACTATAAAATTAATATCGAACTCTCCATCTTAACCCATATTACGACTTTACTATAATATGGCTCCGTTCATTATTTTATGTGTTTAAGATTATTTTAGTCCATTAATTAATTAAGCCACTGAACAAGCTTTTTATTAATTAATATCTTTATCCTTGGAGTAAAGACAACTCAACATTATTATCCATACCGGAAATAAATTTCCACTTGCAAAATTTGGTATGATAAAGGTTCTGATCCCACCAAGAGGACAAATCAAACAAGACGTATTTGCACACGATTCTTCATATTAAATGTCAGCAATCGTCATGTAATTAATAATATTGCCCAATATATAAGGTATCAAATCGCAATGACTCTCTTCCTATCATAAGTCAAAGCAATAGTTATTAATTTCACACGACCCTATTTAAGGGACGGAGATTAAGAAGTAACACACCACTGAGGTCTATTTCTTGTATATTCAGTACCGAAGAATTTATCCTCCTGTAGGTCCTATTCAGCGCATCCAAATGCACTAGTATAATCTCTTAGTCAAGACAAGCCAATCTGAGCCTTATACATCAACCTTTCATGATGGTTTGTTCATTTCCATCTAGGTTGTGAATTTGTACTTAATTACGAGGAGCTGTTAGTTTGATCTTCTGTGATCTGGTATCACCAAATTAACTACAACGCAATACGTACTGACTGATTGAACGAGTTTGCAATAAATATATATAACATTCATTTATATTAAAATGCAACAGTGATTGATAATTTATTTCAATAAATAAATAAGAAAATTCAGTTTGGTTATACAAAGTAAAAGCATACTTTTCAGTATAACCCCAACAGAAAGTTGTTCAATGAAACTTGCTCGAACTGCTCGAGTAGTTCCTTGGCGAGCAATTGGTACTGTACCATCTGTTCGCCTCGTGCCTCATATTCGCCTAGCACTTGATACACAATTAGCTGGGAGTCACTATATATCATTAGTTTCGAATTCCCATAGACATTACCATGTGTAAGCCGCCTATCAGAGCCTCGTATTCGACCTCATTATTTGTGGTCGGGAAATCAAAAGGGATGGCCGTTGTGAAAGTCTGCCGGATGTGGGCTAATGAGAACCACGTCTGCTCTGGCCCTTGTGCTTGTTGAAGATCCATCAACATACATGTGCCATGGGAGATCGATTCCTTTTTCTGGCAGTGGTGGGTATGTTAATTCTACCATAAAATCAGCCATTGCTTGGCCTTTGATTGTTGTTCGTGGAGCAAAAGTGATGTCGAATTGGCCTAACTCCACCGTCCACTTGAGTAGTCTCCCGACTGTGTCAGGTCGATGTAGGACTTGACGTAGTGGGAAAGTGGTGAGAATCTCGACGGAATGGTCAAAGAAATATGGTCGTAGCTTTCGAACACTCATTATGAGGGCATATGCAAGCTTCTCTAAAGGCGGGTATCGGAGTTCTGCATCTTTTAGTACTTGACTAACATAGTATATAGGCAAGTGTATAGGACCTTCTGCTCGAACGAGCACAACACTGATAAGCGTGCTCGGAAGTGGCCAAATAAAGATAAAGTTGTTCGCCTGATACTGGCTTGGATAAAATTTGTGTGCCTGCTAAGTACAATTTTAGTGACTCGAACGCACTTTGGCAATGAGCAGTCCATTGAAACTTCCCTTTCTTAAGTGCCTCAAAGAAAGGTTTGCATTTATCTCCAGTTCGTGATATGAAACGGTTTAAAGAAGCTAGGCAACCCGTCAATTTTTGGACCTTCTTAACACTCCTGGGAGTCTGCATGTCGAGCACAGCTTGGATTTTCAATGTGTTTGCTTCAATTCCTCATTGGCTGACCATATGTCCAAGAAATTTTCCTGAATGAACCCCAAAACTGCATTTTTTTGGGGTTTAACTTCATGTTGTATGCTCGGAGAATATCAAAGGTTTGAGCGAGATGGCTGAGGTGATCCTCTTTGTGCTCACTTTTGACCACAATATCATCTATATATATCTCAACTGTTCGCCCAATATGTTCATCTAACATTTTGTTCACTAGCCTCTGGTAGGTTGCTCCGGCATTCTTTAATCCAAATGGCATGCGCCTCCAGCAATACATATTTTTTTCGTTGCAGAATGCTGTATTTTCTTGATCGTCGGGATGCATTGGAATTTGATGATACCCGACGAACACATTCATGAACGTTAAGAGCTCGTGACCCGTCGTACTGTCGACTAAATAGTCGATGTGCGGCATCGGGAAGTTATCTTTAGGGCAGGCTTTGTTCAGATCAGTAAAATTTATACATAACCTCCAGGTACCATTTGGCTTTCGGACGAGCACAGGATTCACTAGCCATTTTGGGCACTTGACTTCCTGAATGAGCTTATTGTCGAGTAATTTCTTTATCTTGGCCTCCAGAGAGGCATATTTTTCCGGGCCGAATTTTATTTGTTTTTGAATTATTGGGATCCGTGTTGGGTCAACATTGAGGTGGTGGCATGCATGTTTAGGATTAATGCCGACCATGTCTTCATGTGACCATGCAAACACATCAAGATTGGTATGAAGATAAGAAATTATGTTTGTTCGGATCGGTTCTGGAAGTTCTGAATTGATGTAAACTTCTAGACTTGGCCTAGCAGGATCGGCCATGAAAGACTTTAATTCTTCGACCGGCGTTGCTCACCGTTTCTTCTGTTTCCATCGAGGGTCTATGATCGACCCCTGTTGCTCTTCTTCGACCTCCTTGGGATCAAATCCTATCCGTGGCTCCAGGTCTGGTAATTCAAGATTGGATTGTTTGTAGGGTAAATCCACGTTCATAAGATCCGGGATTTGTGTTGGGCACTTGGGTTCGGTGGTTGTTTGGGGTGTTGTGCTTGCCCCAGATTTTTTGTTCGACCCAGTACCAAATTGGCTTGATTCACCAATTTCTCTTATTCTTTGTTCTACCATGTTCACCATATTTTGCTTTTCCGGTGTGCATGATAATAAACAATCTCGGGCTTTCCTCAGATCACCCTTCACGCTGCCCGTCCCATCAAGAGTTGGAAACTTGACACAGTAGTAGTAAGTCGAATAGACAGCCTTGAATTTCTAGATGAAAGGGCGACCCAGAAACCCGTTATAAGTAGATGGAGCATCGACGATTACAAAATCTAACATCCTAGTTCGTCGGATCTCCGAATTCGTGGTCGACTCTAGTTCGACTCCTAATCTAATCAAACCATAAGGGCGGGTTATAGATTCCCAAAACCCATGATGGTATGATCGCACGATTCTATGTACATACTTAAGTCCCCAACTTGTTTCTCCATTTGGTGCAAAGTGTTGACGAACAGAATGTTCGCATATGCCCCAGTGTCGACCAAGAGTCGATGCACCTTTAATCCGAGAAGTCGGGCACTGATAGTTAGAGATTTGTTGTGAGGGGTGATGATTCCGTCGAGGTCATCATCCGAAAACATGATCTTGTGGGAAGGCGGCGTGCCAGCCAATGTGCTCGCCACATTTACTTGGTTTATGCTTTGCATGGCACACATTTCCATCTTTTTCTGTCTGTTTGATAGTGTAGGTGCCTGGTAGCATCCCCCCACCGGCCCATAATCTGGGCGGATCATGTTGATTTCCTATCCTTATCGGCCCTTGTCCGTGGTAGGGGCACCTTTCTTGGGTAAGTCTAACTGTCGGTGAAACTCTTCTTGATCGCTGTCCGATATCTCCTCCGCTTTGCGCTTCTTTTGGTCGTCGGCTTTTTCTACTCGAGTCTCCCTGTTCGCTGCTTTTTTAAGATATCGGGTAAGGCGATTTTCCTCGTATAGTTTCCAAAGTTGTCGAAGTAGGTCGCGACAATCCTCGGTGTTGTGACCAATGTATTCATGATACGAACAAAATTTAGAGGTGTTGAGGCGACTTTTATCCTTTATGATCTTCCGGGGTTTCTCTAACATGTCTCGGTCCTTAATCTGGTTGTATAACGTTTGCAGTAAAACACCGAGCACATTTTTTAGTGAATGTGCTTCAGTTCCTTCATCGAAAGGTTTGAAAGAACCTTTTTGGTCGCCACCTCTTGGCCTGCTCGTGACTGGGCAAGTAGGTTCTGCATTGTTATGATATTGGCCGCTCGCTCGCAAAATTCGTCATATGTGTTCGGCCAATCCTGATGCATTGCTTTCCACATGTCTGTATTTACAGTCAAACCTCCGACCACCGTGAGGATCTTGGCATCTTCTTCTATGGGAGCTCCATCATATAAACATTGGTCGAACCTTTCTACATATGCCCGATCTGTCTCACCCTTTAACTGGGAAAGATGTGATAACCGCTGTTTTGGGGCCTGACGAGCACACATAGACGAAAAGTGAGACAAAAATTTATGTCCCAATTGAGTGAAAGATGTAATGGAAGCGGCGGGCAAAGTTGAGAACCATCTGTGCACCCGATCACCCAAAGTGATAGGGAAAGATCGGCATTGCGTTGCATCGGTTGCTCCCATAGCGAACATAAAGTCCGTATATTTGCTGAGATGAACATGCGGGTCAGACTCCGCATCGAAAATTGGAATGGGCGGTCTGTTTTTTGCCACCTTTTCTTGTACTTCGGCCGCCATGATCGCTAGGGCGAGCGGAGAGCATGGGATCGTGCCCGCTCGTGGAATTCCTTTGGTAGTAGCTAGACCAGCTTGCAGACTTTCAATCGCTTTCTGCATTTCAATAAATTTTGCGGTGCTAACCGATCCGGAACGAGGCTGGGTCCCGTAATGAGGACCCAGTGGGTCAGGCTCATGACGAGGCAATTCCCCTCTCCGAGGTCGCTCAGGACTACTCTTTCGATGATAAATAGATAACTTGGTGCCAATTGACTTTTTGGGCTCTGGTTGCCTCTCCGTGCGGAAATGAACGTGAGGGGCCGAGTGGGCTGTCATGTTCGCCCGTGGATCCTTTCCTGGATTTTGGCGCCTATGGTCTCCGAGTCGGTCCCTTGCCAATAACTTTAGTCGCTCGAACGCCGATCGTCTGGACCCTTGTGGTTGTTCACTGTCGGAAATGTTGTTGACTAATTTTTTGGCCCGCTTTCTAGCTGATCTTTCTTTAATCTGCTCGATGTCGAGAATATGCGAGTGTCGGTCACCGTCTTGTGCTTTTTGTTTGAAAATTCTTTATCGATTTCTATCTTTCTGAGCATTTAAGAGAAAAGTGATAGCCTTTGCGGTGGCTGTAGGATCGTCATCGATATCTTTCAAATGGGTCACTACCTGGGGTTGATCTTCCTGAGGTCGGATTTGGATCTCCTCTAGAATCTGAGGTTGGCTTTGTCCTGACTTCTCATCTTGTTTATGCTTTGACTGAGGCATTTTATATCTTTTTTCTGCCTAAATCCATTATAAATGTATGTGAGATGGTTATTTGTATGGACACCACCCTCCTTCTAGCGCCAATTGTTGTAATTAGTCGAAATATTTGTGCTGAGGTGGCTTCGCCTTTCAACCAACAAACAATAATCGAACAAGAACACTGCGGGAAGAACTGTACTTCTTCCCTAAAATATGATTTTTGGTATATAAGTGGAATGAGGGAAACATTCCAAAGTTTTTTTACAATGAGGGGTGAGATCTTTTATATAAAGAGGACCAGCACGACAAATCATAAGCATGACAAATCATACAACACGACACGTCATTAAGCATGACAAATCGGTAAGCACGACAAATCGTCTAGCATGACAAATCATCTGCTTAAAGCACGACAGATCACGTGGTCTCGATGGGACCTGCTAATGTGTAAGAATTCTGGTGACAACATATATATTCGTTGTTGGTGAACTGTTTAATTACGCTACACATGTATTACCTGTTTACGTGTCTCTATATTCCAACACAAAGTTCAAACTTCCACTTACACTCTAATACAATCTATATTTCCAATTGCAATTTAATAAAAAGGGGCATTTTTAAGACTAAAATACCCCCATTCTCAATCAACCTCTCTCTCACTCTAATTCAACCGGCCATTTATCACATTTACTCTCTCACTCTAATTCACCATCTCTCTCTATATCTCTCAAATCTCACTTTAAAATCCATATACCGGCTGCCGGAAAATGAATAGCAACCACTCACAAATCCTCCAACACAAAGGGAGCAGCGGTTTAGATCGGTGTTGGTGTAACGCGCGGCGATGGAGGTCGGCACGAAGCGACGCGCCACCACCCACAAGGCAAAGGCGGTGGATCTGGAATGATTACGACCAAGACGGCGCCGATGCCGACTCTGTTTGATGGATATGTAAAGCGAATCAGTTGAAGAAGACGGTGAGATCTGGAACGATTACGAACGTCAGAGCGACGCGCGTCGGTGAACGCAGCACCGCCGTTTCCCGTCGAAGAAGAAGAAGGTGAGATATATAATTCGGAGGTTTGATTTTTCACGGCGGATCTGTACTATGATTTGGAGGTTTGATTTTTTCAGGGCAAAAAATGTTGTTTTTAAGATTTGTTTTTTGTTTTTGTTTGTAAAGGGTTAAAATCTTGATAATGTTGACACCGAAATGTTGTTTGATTTTTGAGATCAATGTTTGATTCTCGTTTGATTTTTTTATTTTTGAAAATAAAAATTTGATAATTTAAGTTGCATTTCTGTTTTAATGGTTGATTTTGAGAAGAATGGGTTGTGTTTCATTTTTGTTGTAAAAAAAAGTATTAGTTGTTCCATTGAAAGGTAATAATTGTTTCATTGAAAGATATTAGTTGTTACATTGAAAGGTATTAGTGTTTTATTGAATAGTATTAGGTGTTTTATTAGTGCAAACTCTTTACAAACTAGTGCAAACTCTTTCAAATTCACAAATCATTCACATGCAAAATAATGACACACAAGTGCAAAACAATGACACACAAGTGCAAATCATTCACAAACTAGTGCAAATATTCACACAAAAGTACAAATCATTCACAAACTAATGAAAAATAAGTCGTTTTGTCGATTTTATAGATGAAATTGCTATTCAAAATCGATTTCTTCAATTTTCTCTACAAAATCAGTTCTCCCAAGTTCCAATTTGATTTTCGATAGATTGAAAGTTGAAAACGAAACAAAATTGAAATGGAGATTGAAAGAAGAAGGGGAAATGTTGTGTGGAAATGGGGGGTTTGAACGAAATAGGGAAAATGATATGGGGTTGGGGACATACATGCTCAAGGTTCCGGAACCGGCGGTTTCAAAATTTTGGGAGGGGGAACCGGAACCGAACCGTGGCCAAGGGGGTTTTGGTTCGGTTCTTCGAACCCCATGATTCGGTTCGAACCGCGGGATTTAATTTTTTCTTTTTTTTTTCATATATTTTTTCTTGTGTTTATTAGTTTTTTGGATCTAAAATTTGAAGGAATAT
>JBBCBC010000040.1:3945188-4377317 GCA_037126765.1 Stenogyne calaminthoides
TAATTTGAAGATTTTCTAAAAAATTTAAAAACGAGATACATGAAATGAAGAGAAAAATGTTAGCAACTAATTTTTTAAGAAAAATGGAAATTTGTTTAATTTTATAAACTACAAGGGGTTCGTGCAAATTAGCTAGAATTTATTTATGACGTTTTCAAATCCGCGAGAGGGTTTAGGTGCAATTAACCCTTTCAAGTATAACATGTGATACGAGGCAGGTAGGTTATGAACGTATCACGGATCTTGTTCTAATTCGTAAAATTTTCTTGCCGCAAAAATGGTAAAATTTTAAAACAAACGCCCATACCTGAGAATATAATGGGAATGCAAATAAGGCAAAGAGGATGTCATTTTTGAAAGCTCGATATATATTGAAGAGTATGAGTGGAGATCAAAGCGGGGAATCGAACCCGTGCGATGGGCGTGGCGCAGAGAGCTTAATCACAATGAAAAGAATTTTGTCTCATCTAAAAACTGACTTGTAAAAAGGTGTGGAATTAATGAAATTGTTTTATTTAATTAATTTTCCTAATATATTTGTTGATTTTAATATTGATTGATATATTTAGCTTCTTGGTGCATATATATATACAATTAATGATGATCCAAAGTTGGCCAACTAATCTAGCTAGCTAGGTATTACAAACAATTAAATAAGAAGTTCACACTTATAGGTATATTACAGTTAAAGTTGATACTCCTTCGTCTCGAGAAATTGCAATACCAAAAAGCAACACATAAAATCAATAAAGTGGGTTTTTTAGAGAGTTTAGTGGAATAAAATAAAAGTGTTGTGAGTGTATTAATATTATGTTTGACTCTATTTTTGAGAATATTGCGGTAATAATGAGGCGTCAAAATAAAGCAATTATTCCGCGATAATCCTTGCGGGATGAAGGAGTATTAAATTAAGCCCCGGAGAAATAGGTGTAAGCGCCGCCCTCGTTGGTTAACTCTACGAAGTTGATGCCTATAGTACAGCGTTAGATACTTTATGGTTATACCATAATCACGAAATTTATAAAAGATGATGTGTCAAATGATAAAGAGACAGCCAGTTGATGTGGCAAAGCCGCATTTCTCTATTGAATCAAGCTTTAATCCTACCGTTCGTTTGTACAGTGTTGTTTTAATCTCGGTCATTGATTTATTTTATTATTTTCTATAAATTGTCACACATCTCTTATTAGTTTTTTTCATTCATTTTTCATATATCTTTCTCTCTCTCTTTCGCACTCTTTTTTCTTGGGTAATTATTTTGATTAAGACTGTGATTATTTATTTTGTGTTTTCTGTATTATTGTAGATCATTCTCATATTTCTTGATTTGTGTAGATCATTTAAAACCAATAGTATTCTTTTTTTTTTACACACACATCATTACGTCTACAGTATGCGCCTTTGCATGAAAGATTACTTGCAAATGATTTGAAAAGTATAGATGTACGAATCATTCTAATTGAAGCGTATTGGTATTTGTGATTCATTAGATCTTATTTGTGGAATTTTTTTTCATATAGCATTAGAACATAGATATTATTATTTATTTATTTTCAAAAGTTTTAATAACCATTTTTTTAATTTTGATTTATATATTATTATGGAGAAAGAAGATTGGCAGGAGAGGAGTTACACATGAAATTGAATATGAAGATTATTAAATTTGCAATGAAAGTTGACTAACAATTTTGTAGCAAAATTAAAAGTGATGAAATACATTTGTAAATTTATATGTGCATTGTTCCATTAGTAGATCATTTGTAAAATATACCTACCAAATTTCATTTAATGTTTAAATGTTTGTAGCTTCTGTGTAAATTTCATACATTACTTATCTGTGATAGTCTGCATATATGATTCGAATATTTGGAACTTATGTAAATATGATCCAAATTTTTAAATTTTGTAAATATGATGCAAATTATTTGTGACCGTGAATTAAAGAATCTAAATTCCTAAGATTACTCGACTTAATTGATTAATGAAAATTAATTATTTTGTTTTAATTGCTTAATATTCCATATAGTTTTAATCTAACTAAAATTAATAGATTTAAAAAATTTAGACTATATAATAGAATATAGCTTCAATGTTATTTTAGTGTTAATTTGATAATATATTTCAAGTTTGATTTATTTTTAGTGTAATATTATTGAATGAAATCCATTGCATTAGGATTATTTTAATGTATACGATACTTTTGCAAGTGAATATTAATACTATAATAAATGCAAAATTTTTTATTTGTATATTATGTTGCTTGCTTTTAATTAAATATAATGTGTAATTAATTATAATTAATTTATAATATATTTACTAAAATATAAAAGCAGTAAAATTTTAATTATAATAATTAATGATAACTAATTTATAATATATTTACAAAATATCTAAACTACTATATTTTATGAAGTTATATATAATTAAATCACGAATTTTGTTAAAAAGATTGTGTGTTTAAAATGGTAGTATATCTTTTAAGAGAGAAGATTTACTAATAATTTATGGTATACTTTTTTGTAAAATAGTAATGCAACCATACTATATAAAGGGAATGATTTTGCTACACAATTATTAAATTTATTGGGGGATTATGCTATAGCAATTTATAGACTTAATTTATATAGCTCAAAAAGTAAATAAATTTAAATTTATAAATTATATGAAATAAGTATTGCTTGCTTACCTTATTTTTTTATTAGTGAATTCAAGAATCCCAAATACAAATCACTCCAACTTGCTTAATTAATGAAGATTGATTATTTTATTATTATTAATTGCATAATCTTTTCATATAGTTTAGTCTATTTAAACTAATATATATTTAAAAGTATGTGTATTACACTTCTAGGATTTATGCAGGAGAGATTGTATACCGTGTTTTACATTTTTTGGTAAATAGGATTAATATCTTGGCAAGATAATTAAACGATTTGTCTGGGTTTTTATTTCAATATTTTATTAAAAAAAAATTAGGATGTCTCAGTTAAAATATATTACAATTTATATGGTGAAAAAAGAAAAAAAACCTTAAAAGACAAATTGATGCCTTAATCAATCATTGAAAAAAATGTGAAATATATTTTTAAGCATTAGTTTATAGTAATACTAAATTAATAATGTAACTATCAATATATTTGTAATATATATTTTTTTCTCTTTTTACTACACCTTGAAAAGGCGTCGCATTAAAATGTTACTACTATTATTGAATATGCTCATGAAATATGATAAAATTGAGCTAAATCTTGAATATAAATTAATATATTTGAATTGAATCACATCAATAACTTGGCGTTTGAAGCTAGTAGCATACTATAAATTAATTTATTTTGAAGTATTCAAGTTTAGGCACTTTTAATGCATAAATCAAAAGAAATAATTAATAACAAATCTATAAAATGAAAAATCCAATAACATCATATAATAATGTCAATCATTCTTTTTTATTTAAGTATATAAATATAATTATAAGAAATCTTTTTAGAAATTTGAATAATTAAGATACAGGATGTTGATTTTTTTCTCTTTTAATATGGACATTATTGATATTGTTGACATGCTTTTGGTGTGAATTGTATCAACATTAATTTTTTGGGTATGTTTGACTCATTTTATTAATTAAATAAACATATATGTGTTCAATACATATCAATTTGTTCAAAAAAATTAGAAAATAATACGATGGAATATAAAGATTTGAAAATTAGGCTTAGTTGAAACTGCTTTAGATGGTAAATTTGGCAGCCAGAATCATAAGCGAGACAAAAGTGTAAAAATCCATATAAAGGAAAAGTCAATTGCATTCTATAATCATTTGATCATTTATAATTTGAGGTATACCAAATATAATTTTGAACGCTAAAAAAAATGTCAAATTAATTCTCTCAATTATAATTATATTTATATATATATATATATTGTGTGTGTGTCTTTAATAGTGTCTTCTCTCACTTATACATGTTTATATATTCTTTTATAATTGGTATAATTTCATTTAATGTAATTATTTAAAAACCATCTCATTTAAGAAAAATAAATGATGCGTAGTTTTAAAAAGACTTGATCAAATTCAAACATATTATCAAAAGTATTGATTTAAGGACATTAATATTTTTAAAATATGGATAAAGTTTCAAATTATAATCACGTTCAAAATTTAAAAATTTAAGATAAGCGAAGATTATAAATTATTTTTTTAGAATTATATGCAGAGTAATTATAAACAAAATATTTCATAGCGACGATAATTTTTACCCCAGAATCATAGGTGAATAACTTTATTTTTTCTATGTACATGTTTAATTTATATTTCATGTCTAATTAATGATATTTGATTATAAATTATTACTAAATATATACAAAGTCAAACCATATTTAATTAGATGCAATATTTTTTTAGTTTTTTCAGTCTAACTTATTTAAATATTTTAGATAATATGCGTGTATTAAAATATTTGTAAATGTAAATCATGTCGATTATTAGACAAATAACAATGTTTTTTTTTGTTAAGTATTTAAATGTACATATTAAGAGGAATAGTTAAATTATTTAGTGTGATGTGCTCTTGAAAAGTACAAGGTTTGTAGAACATTTGAAAAATTTATGTACTTTTTAGATTTAAATTACACTATTGGTTATTTGTATAAAAATATTATAATTTATTCCATCTTCCAATTATAAGAAATTTTAATTTGTGTAAAGAACTAAAATAGATATATTATCTTTATCATGATTAGTTCTTATAATATTGATTTTTCATAATGGATATTATTATTTTTCAATGGAAAAATATTGATTTATTTAATATTATTACAATTTTTATATTTGCGTTTAATCTCTTTCATTCTTGAGATTTAGGGTTTAGCATTGAAATGTACAAGTATCAGATATTTGCATGAGAAAATACTTCTTTGAAAATAATGCTTCCAGAACTCCCTCATTATTGACGGTAAATATATATCTTTACAAGTATTTGCATAGGGTGAAAGCAGGTGGGAAAGTATTATTTTTAAGGCCCTTAATTTAGGGGAAATGACAATTTAAGGACAATAAACTTATTTCGAGAAAAGTAGGATAATAATCTCTACTCTTTGGCAAAAAGTAGGACATTAACCTTTTTTGAAAAATTAGGACATATAAAATAATAAAAAAAATCAACTAGGACATTAGCTTCCATTTTGTGTGCGCTTTCGAGTTAAATACTCTATCGATATTGAAATAATATATGTCGATTATAAACACACACATTTTCTCTTATGTGGAGAATTATATTTATTATATATTTGACTCAATTACAAATAAAATAAAAAAACTAAAAACTCAATCAATGCACAACATAAAATTAAAATAGTTTAATTTTAGCATTAGCATTAACAAATTTTATGGTGAACTAAGCAAAGCTTTCTTCAACTTAACTAAATGTATTCAATTATTTATGATTTAAATTATACATTATCCTTTTAATATATCTAATATTTATTATTACAAATATCAACAATGGAAGGATATTAACTTTTGGTTCAGTTTTGAATAGTAGGATATTGCTTTTCTTGACAAAAGGACAGTATTTTTTTTTATTATTTTTTAGCGAACATATACTACTACTCTCACACCAGCTAAATTTCTAAAAAGCTTAAATTCACGGTCCTACTTTTAATCAAAATTTATGGACCTAATCATAATTTTAAATTGTTAGCATACTTTTGTCAAAGTAGTATCTAACATCTTTTCTGGCAGAAGCAATATTTTCCTTAAATTGTCATCGCGTTGTTACAAACATAAAAATATGTTTTCTGGTTCAATTACATAATGTTGTCTGAGGTGAAGAACAAAAGAAAAATTAAAAACAACATTAGCGGTTATGATGGAAAATCAAAAATTACAACGAATATTGTTTACAAATATGTGGTTGAAATTTGTGATTTAAACATTAATTTATTTTAAAATTAAATTTATTTTGTTAATGTATTAACTATTCTCTTAATTACGTGTCAAACAATTACATCTTTTTTTCTTTTAAATACAATTTACATAGTAAATTAACATATTTTTGTATTTTGAATGTAAAAATATTAAAAATGTTACTATTATTAAGATATAATTAATTTAAGCTAAGTAAAATTTGATATTTGATCAAAATTTAATAATATTTGCAAAATGAAGTTTTAGTACGGAGTTAATATAGAGTTGCTTTATATTGATTTCTCTATTAAGTGCTCATTGATAACAAACCACCATTTTATTTTGAAGGAGTATAGAAAATTTTTACTTTCTAGTTGGATGGGAGACACTTTATACAACAAATAATATTGTTTTTACAATAATTTTTCAAAAATTTATAATTTGAATTGTGTATAGCATATATATATATATATTATTTGGCAATTCATTTTATTTTATAGATTGCATCAAATATAATAACATATAAATTATAATATTTGCATATATGATTTTTAATATTTTGTGAGTTACAAATTATTTAACACATAAAAAAAATACTAAATAATAAAAAATATTAAAATATTATTAATTATTTTATTTAAAAAAAAAAAACTTTCGATCCATGAGTTGCTTGGAATAACAACTTAGTATATATATTGAAATTAAATAACAAATTAATTCCTAGAGTTACTGCATAAGTTGGGACTTTTTAAATGAGACAAAATTCTTTCATAGTGCTAGAGGCCTCTGGCTGACCGAGATCTGAGGTTGATTCTATAGAAAAACCTCCCACCCATTTAAAATTGTTCACTCGTTGGGCCTCGTCCAAAGAGGATGCAGGACAATATTGCGCGCGCGAAGTGAGGGGGCGTTGAGAAAATTAAATAAAGTTGAATTTTTAGATGAGGCAGAAATTCTTCCAGCCATATATTTGATGCCATTAATACGTACCATGATGTATTTGTGACTATATATAGGAAAGAAATACAGTAAATGTTATTTTGATAAACATTTGTTTATGTTAATTACCAAAAACAAATGACAATTTCATATTTCTTCAACTCAATAATGGTTTTAAATTTTTACATTCATACCCGAACTTTTTTTTTTTTAAATTCGATACAGTAGCAGAAAAATTGCAACTTTTTTCTGATATGGCAACTTGACTAATTCCTCTGCCACATTTGATTAATAGCATCGAACATCGCATCTATTAGAAGCTAATATAGAACGAAAATAAATAGTTACATTTCTTAACTTTGTGTGAATTCAGCAATTTATGGGTGCCCGTAAGAATTTTGATAAATCAGCAAGATGTGGCGTTACTATAGGGGAAATTATTAGGCTTCGTAATTATGAGGTGATGACAATTTAAATATAATATTTTTCATTTTTTGAAAATGTAGGTCTATTTCAAAATATATAATAAAATATAAGGTCATTAATTATTGTATTTGGTGCAATATAGGAATATGAAAAGTTTGGGAAAATATTTTTCTTTAGGCCCGCAAACGAATTGGTGGGTGACAATTTAAAGGACAGTAAGTTTCAAAGTCTGGCAAAAGAAGTAGGATAATAATTTATTTTGGACAAAAAGTGTGGGACATAAGATTTTTTTGTTTCTAGGCAAATGCAGGCCTATTTTTCACAATGGACAAACCTATATTTGTGAAAATGAAACTTTCTAAGCATACTTTTCTGCGGAAACTCAAATGTCTCTTGGCCCAGTTTATAAAGCAAAATTTACCGGGCTTATTTTGCGAATTGAAATTAAAATAGAGCAAGAACTTTAATAACCCTCGTAAAAAGAAAATGTATGTGAGGTAGTGATGCGATATAACATATGAAAGTGTTGGAATTCGTTATGCTAGGATCTGACCGGGTGAACTTTCATAACCCACAATTTAACTGATTATTTAACATGCGTTATCCTATGCTGAAATTCATATATTTAATCATATGCCAGAATGTCATGCAAATAATAAGCCGTAAAAGGTCTAGCATCACGAATTTCTAGGAGTTTACGTAAACTTACCCGTTGGAGTAATGACGCTTGGGCTTCAGACAAGATGAGGCCGAAAATTTGGGGCTTTTTGGGATCTTGGAAAATTTTCCTTTGCTTCTTCTTCGAATATAATCTTGAATATATTCAGCTCTCATTTCCCAAAATAACTCCCGGCAAATCTTCTCTACTCTCATTGTGAGAATTTTAAAAATTACTTAATTAATGGGAAGAAATGAATCGGCTTTTCTTAAATTTATGGGATAATCTTGTATTCCAAGAATACTTATTCCATAAATCTTTTCAAAAAATCTTTTCTCTTTCTCCCTTAATTATTTTCAAAAAATTATGAAAAAAATTGAGCAACAATAATTTATTTTATTTTTAAACACCTTTTCATTTAATATATGGACTTTATTTGAAATTTCTTGAGGCTTTAGAAAATTAAGATGGACCTCTGATAGACCAGATTCCAATATTGAACCTATTGACCCGTGTATTAATTAATTTAGCTATATAATTAATATTACACTATCTCCAACCCATATTCTGATAATATGGCTCTGGGTTATTATTCCATATTTAAGATTATTTGAATGCGTACAATTAATTGGGCATTTGAAAAGCTTTATATTAATTAATATTTTATACTTGAAAAAATTAGGACAACTTCAGCAGCCCCATCCATACCGGAAAATTAGGCACACTTACGAATTTGGTATGATAAAGGTTGAGCCCACAAGGACAAATCATACAAGACTCAAGCATCTGATTCTCTACCCGTATTAATTGTAATCGTAATGTAATTAACTATTATTGCCTTGAAGATATAAGGTGTCGAAGTCGTAATGATTCTCTTCGTAAATCAAAAGCCGATAATTATTAATCACCGCCAATCCTTATTAAGTGGCGGAGATTAAGAAAATAACAACCAGCAGTTCTAACTCTTAATCCCACATCGATGTCGATGCGGAAGAGTTTATCCTCTCTCTGGTCGCTTCAACCTGTGAGATGCTGTGGTGTATCTCTTAGTCGAAGACAAGCCAATACAGGCCTTACACATCAATATCTACCGATAGATTGTTCAAATCTATATAAGTTGTGGGAAACATGCACTCGTTTACAAGGCAGATTAATGTGATCTTAAAAAGAACTCTATAGGTTATAAAGTAAAAGCATAATTCACATATAACCCCAATGAAAGTGTGTCAAAAGACTTTACCAAAATAATGGTGACTTTCAACTCATCATGTAAAGAATAATATGATTACATTAATTTAATAGAATAAAGGATTTTAAGTTTATAACAGCCCAAGGTCCCAAAAAGTGAGGAAGAATATTGTAAAGGACTATATAAATGAAGTAATTTCACATATGCGTTATAAAATTTATGGACTGTAATGTAAATGAGATAAATAAAAAATACAATGAATTATAAATATTTATATACTCGAATTTGGGTCAAAATCTAAGGCATTCAACTCGAATCTTGTTTTTAAGTCCCAAATAATTGGAACTCACCATCTCAACTCGAACCCGATAACTCTCGATAAGTTGAATCTTGAGAAATTAGGAGATGATAAAGCGGTCGATCAAACTTCATAACCTTGATTTCTAACGATTAGCGATGTGTTCCTGCGTTGGTTTTTATTTTATTTTTATGTACTCGTATTTAGTTTCTTAGTGCTTATATAAAAACACCTTACAACAATTAATAATGGGAAGTCCAAGGTTGGCCACTAAATCTAGCTAGATAAACAAATGCACTTAGTTATGTTACAACGGTAATCTTATTATATATAAAAGTAGAAAATTTCTAACATTTCCTGACATGTGTCCAAGTTGAGTCTTCCCCTACTTCCGCCACTTATGTCCACTTCTTATTTTGACATGGGTCATCCCTAACCTACCATTGAGGAGACTGGGGAGGCAAGAAGAATTTTTTGTTGAGGAAGTACGACTAATAAACTGAAAGTCTTTGTATATGTCAAGATTACCGACGCTCATGACCCATTTAGAATCATGTTTTGTTATCTTGAAAGATATAAACTTTGGCCCCATTGAACAATACAACAATTAATATGAAAAAAATAATTGGGCGGTTAGGTATAAATAAAGTGATCCTTTAAAATGCACTATGAATATACGGTGCGCCAGATACATGAGAGAGACCTACCCAACTAATATTGGCAAAAATAAATATTATATACATAAAATGACACATTTAAGATCCACATCAATAATTTTTACTAAAATAATAGACAATAAAAAGATATAATATAATAATGCTGCTTCCTACGTATAAAAATCTCAAATTAAATAAGAAAATATTTAATTATAGACAAATGCGCCACACTCTGCTACCCAAACGACTTTAGAAGTAAGTTGAAACTTGACAACTCAGCAGCTATAACAACGCTATCGGAAATATATCAACTATTTTGTGTATATATAATCGATAATAAATTTCTAAAAATTTAGGGGCCAGTGCCCCATGTATTATGAATAGGTCTGTCCATGCTTTCCGTGTCATTTATCTCCATTACATCATTTTAATCTTCTTAAGTAAAAATATGTGTCGCGATATTCTACCAGTGATAACTAATGCGATTAACTTTCATTAGGGTTTTTATTTCTCGTTAGGTGGACCCATCCGTTCCGAATCGCGTTATTGTTTTCTTCTTCCTCGCGATCGAGGAAGTACTCCTTCTCGCGATCCTACAAGATTTTTTTGACGAGGAGGTGCTCGAAGACTTACCGGCCCTCTTGACCGTCTCGATGCCAGAAGAAATAAATAATACTACATTTGAGCTTACTTGAAATGACCGCTTTTTCATCATTGCCAAACTGTAGCTTGAAGCGGTTCTTTAAAAAAAAAGAATAGACAGCGGTTTTCGCGTATCTATGACATTGACGCTGTGCAGTTTAGAACGCTATCCAATCTGAAATTTTAATATTTCAAAACGAATCATGAACCGAGTATAATTTTTCCCCAAATTAAATCAAATAGCGTCTCACCTCCCTAATGAACTCATTCGTTATACATTCCGCGTATGCGTCGTCTTTACATATCCTTCCATTTAGTAGCGAACCATACCTAGCCTCCTCCTCTTCCCCCAGGCCGAACGAGAAGCCTAGCGTGATCTTACTTACGTCGTCTTTCTCGCTTCTCCAGCTAGTAATAAATTAAAAACCCTAATTTATTCTGTAACGGGTGTTTGATAGTAATACGTGGAATTTGAGGTTGAGGTTGGTGTTTGATACAAACTACTATAGCATAATTATATATTTATGATATAGCATAACTTGGTGTTTGATATAACTTTCACATTCAGCGCCGCGCCTTTCAAATTATTACTTGTAATTAATTAAAGTATATGTGATAAATGAACAATTTAATTATGTAAATGAGCAATTGATGCACTCAAGGTGTTTGAGTAATATATGCTTGTGTGAGATTCCAGCATAAATTAGGATTAATTATGCATTAGGATATATTTTTGTTATATTAATTTGATGATTTGGTGAATGGATAGTAGTGTGTTGCTTTAGATGATTAATGATGTGATACATTAGGTTATATACTTTGTTTTTGGGGCTAATAAATCCTCCTTGAATACATATGCAATATATACAAACCTGAGTACTTACTACACCACATTCTATATCTTGAGTTTTATACATTAGGATTGTAATAATTTTGGAATTTAATACTTTTAGGTTTTATACATTAGGATACATTATCTTGAGGCACTTTATACATGTATCTTTTCTATGAGCATCTCTAGTTCTATATAAGATTAAAAGTGGGTTAGAGCAGATCACGATTATCGGAATCCCGGTAGTAATGGGTGAAATTTTGTAATCATCACGTTAGACCACTTGCCACCAGGCCACCAATTTGTTCCATGTGTAATTTGGAAACCTATGGTCGTGGAAAAACTTGGTTAGTGTAATTAGAAAAGTACATTTGACCACTTGATGATTCACGGTGTTAAATGGCTACTCTAGTTTTGAGACCTCATATGGTGAAGGAGATGGATGTAAGCTCAAGCTTAACTTTACCAAGAAAAGCGAAGCTTTAGGTTTGAAAGATACAATGAATCTGGTTCTTCGATGATGTAAGTATTGATACATCAGTGGGGATGGCGATGGTCTGCCGAGATCACCACCTTATCGAGAGAGAATTGAGGATTTGGATTACCTTTGGCGGGTGAAAACAACCAGCGTAATTTGTGTTGATATTGACCCTAAGCGACTGACTACGATTGTTCATTAGGTGCTTCACAAATTATCTTGGAAAGCAGTTAATCAGTGCAATTACTGATGGAAATGTCTTTGCCTAAGAAACATGATCTTGGCAAATGCTTTCGAGTCATCGGGTTAACAAATGAGAAAAATTCATGTATGCAGGTGATTGTATACTTATTTGAAAAGATGTCTGGGACCTAGGAATGTCCCAAGTGTGGATAGCGATACAGAAAAATAAATCTCATGAAGGGTGATCAGTACTTTACAATGTCTCAGATTAAAGGAGAATGTATGGCATTATTTGTGGATCTAGAAATTTAAGATGGCATCGTGATGATGGGATCGAAAGATGGAATCTGAACCTCTTGATTTGCCCAGTCAGACGATGATGCCGGACATCCGTTGCTGCCGAGCCACGACGCGCCTCTTTACGCTCTCAATGTGGAATGAATCCGTTAGGTATCAAAAGTATAACCACGATTACATGGCGTTGATTACATTGTGGCGTTTATAATATTTCTGCAGTTTGTGCATGAGCGCACCCATGATGTTGTCTATATATTGTTGATATCAGGACCCAAACCTTTAGTATGACATAGATGTATCTCTGACTCCTTTGATAGAGGACTTGAAGCTCATGTGTGGGATGAGGGGTGCCGATGTGTATGATGCTTGTAGAAAAGGAGAATTTGTTGTTCAAGTTGAATCTTGTTTGGAATTAGCCAATGACTTTCCGCTTGGGAATCTAATATGAATAAAAGGGGAGGGCGATGCATGTCTTGTTGTAGAAAGACACATCACATTAAGCTTGAGACATTGTAGGAAGATCGTTTATATGGGACATAGGAGGTGGTTAGTTGCCCATAAGTCTGAACAATGGCCCGTTACCGATGGCACAATTGAGCCGGTGAAGCACCACGTATATTATGTGAGGTTGGGATGTATTGAATGAGATAGAGAATATACGACACGATGCGGAAAGATCTTAAGTAAAGAGAGTGTCTAGCGGTTGGAAGAAGGAATCAATTTTTAACCAATTTGCCCCTGTGGAAAAGAGTTGTATGTTAGGTGACTTCATTGATCCCCAATGCCGAGCGTTTGTGCCGACACTTCAACCTCTCCCTAAGTAAAGAAGTCAAGGATGGTTACAATACAGAATGGATATGATTGATGTGGGAATAAGGCCGATTAAACCTATTACACCTGAAAGTCAACCGTTCTTACCTCTCTTTGCGCTTTACCTTGTCCGAATGAGAAAGAGTTACTTTATTTGCTAAAGGATGTGAAAGTACCGAGGTTATTCCTCCAACATACGAGAGACTTGTGTCGGTGATGGCGTAGGCCCAGTGAATCACGAAATCGCGCTGACTATCATGTCATCATGGAGACTTTCTTGCCCATTTACATCGTTCTATCTTGCACGAAAATGTGTACTATACTAACAAAGTTATGTTGGTTCTTGGCGATGATATGAGGTCATAGATCCTAGAAAATTGCTTGGTTTTCGAGAGGCTGATTGTAGGGAGACTCTGTGAGCTTGAGATGTATTTCCTCCATCATTTTTGATATAATGGTTCACCTAGCAGTTCATTTGGTACAGAGACAAAAAGGATGTATGGTCTGCTGGTATGGAATGGATGTATGGTGTAGAGAGATATGTGAAAGTGCTCAAAGGATATATAGTGAATATGTCGGTAGGAGGATACGTCAGGAAGCAGCGCTATTTAGTAGAAGAGAAGCGTTAGAGTCTTTGGTCGGAATTTATTCAGATATGATGCAATTGGACTTAGGTTACCATTTTCCAATAGGATGAGTGGTGAAGGCATTAGGTGTAGTCGACACCTTAAGTGCGGAGAGGAACTAACATGGATACTTATGCGTGCTTCACAACAGTCGGCGTGCTTCCTTTTATTGAACAGCATGCGGTCCTTTGAGAGAAATCCCCGGAGATAGATCATGGTTGAAGTTGAGCACAATCTGGCGTTTGTTATTTGGTTCAATGGTTATGTAGCAAATATGTTATGTCGGAAGCGAATCGATGAATAGAAAGAGTTAAGTGATTTATCCAACGAATGCGATGGCATGTGTATTCATGCAAGTGTTACCTTGTAGCGGATACACATTTTATGCGAGAGATCATGATGCCACCGTACTATGCGAGAATAGTGGGTGTCCATTACTTTTACCCAGCTGCGATTGGATCGATCAAATACTACTTACTTTAGACAGTTGTCAACGTTTGAGCTGACTATGTTGTTCACGTCAACCAATCTTCGAGTGTGGTTGGGTGAGGATCCACTAGCAGGGGTCTCCAAGTTGAAGGTTACGTTGTGCGTTGATTTGAAGAATGTGGGATCACAAAGATGACCTTTACAATAGGCGTTCAACTCAACAAGTTTTTCTGTCCCAGGCCCGGTTAATAAGAAATGGTCCATTGTGGTTACGTAAACAAATTTAACAATAGTTTTTGATTAGCGACCATATGGATGAAGATGTTGACATAATTGATGATCCTTTTCAAAACTTCACTCATTACGTACCATCTTTTTCGATGATCCGCAATCCACCGCTTAATACAGAGAATAATTAGAGATGATGATGAATATGGCAATGGGATCTTGTTAACATTTATGGTCATGAGCGAGAAAGCGAAAAATAAAAACAAATGCTAAAAAAATGTAAGACTTTATTGAGATATTTATTTTCTTGATATAATGTCATTTCTTTTGATTTATTAAATAAAGTGGTGTTAATCAACATGAGTTTAAAGCGGCGAGATAACGAGATATTGAAGACATAATCCGGCTTTTTTTCGAAGAACATTCCTCTCAATGTAAGTCAATTTATCGATTTATTTAAATTATTATTGAATAAAAATTCGCCTATATTGATTGATTCGTTGTTTGCGATTTATTTATGAGCGTGAGCTCAATTCTTCAACAACAAAGAAATTTGGAGAAATGGAAAAATGATTGGGGTGACTGAGTACCTTTACAATCAAAATTCTTATAATTAGATCTAATATCAGACGTTTGAAATTTGGTGTAATGTAATTTCTTTTATATATAATATTTATTGATGATGATATATATTTCATGTTTTTAGTGTATTGTATATATATTTTTATGATTGTATATTTATTTATTTCATGATGTATGTATGTTTATTAATCAATTTGATGTTTTTTGGTATATATATGTGGTATAAGTTTTGGTTTATGGTTTTATTATAGGATTTTTGGTTTATGGTTTTTATGGTATTGGGCGTATATATAGTTTTTGGTTTATAGTTTTATTATAGGAATTTTAAAATATAAATTAATAATTAAAGCTAATATATATATTAGGCGGTTGAAATATTTGTCTAAATAAATAATAAGCGAATTTAAAAAAATGACGAGCGGTTGATAACGTTGTCCAAGACAAAAGCTTGGACAGCGGTTATCAACATTATCTAAACTTTTAATGGTTATAAACCCGGCATCCAAGTCTTCTCTTGGGCCAATGATTTTATCAATTTGTCAAGCAGGCGGTGATGCTTCGATGGTTTTTAACGCTCTCAAAGGTCATTCCCTAGGCCTTCAACCCAGTGTATTAGTTTTGTAGATTTGAATAAATTAATTATTTAGCCGACATTTTTTGTTGTTGTTGTTGTTGTATGAAATTTGATTGATTAATAAATCTTCTCTTCTCATGGTCTTTGATCTGTAATTTGGGATGATGATTTTTTTCGCTTATCTTGGTTTTTGTTCATGTAGTAACTCTCTTTTGTTCATAAGTGCTCTTTTGTTCATGTAGTAACACATCCAAGTTATTTTTTTAAATGTAATTTTGGATTTGAGATTTCTTTTTCGTTTGTCTTTAGTTTATTCATGTAGTACTTACATTTATTATTCATATACTTTTAGTTCATACAATAATATTTATTTTTTAGTAATGTAACCTTTGTATCGTATACTTAATCTATGTGAATACTCATGTGTTACCATATGAACAACAATGTATTACCTGAACATTTATTATTTACGTTATGTTTTTATCGTATTCGTAAGATATGAAGTTTATGAATTATTTCAATATAACAATAGTAACACTAAACATAGTTGCGGTAACACACAAAAACCTGGCCAAAAAATAAAATAAACATACCTTAACAAAACTAAACCATTAGGCTACAACACACATATTTGATAAACATATCCTTTAATAAATATATGTTAATTACTTGGGACCCACCCAAACCCACCCAGCCAACCGGGAATTTTTAGGTCATTTTTTTTATTTGTATTGTGCCTGGCAGCTGTAGTTACAATATTTCTTTTCAAGACCTTCTCTTCTTCTTAATCTAAAGCGTGGCTTTAACAAAAAGTCATGTTGTTCAAATTTCTTTTCTCATAATTGTACATTTATTTAATTTAAATAGTGGTATTATATTGAGTTTCGATGAACTTTCCGTTACTAACTACCCTCATTTCCCATCTCTTCATCTTCTCCTCAAAATTCTACGGATAATTGTATTAAGGCAAAGATTAATGGGAGAAAAACATTTCACTACAAAGTCACCCAAAAACTTACAATGGAATCTGAAAGTGTAGAAAATTTACGCACTTTAGTTCAAATTTGAACTTAAGTGTCAAAATCTTTGATTCAAATTCATCTCTACATATCTGGATTTATAATTGTTTCTCAATCTTATATCTAGTTTGTAATTTTTCAAGATTAATTACTTCAATTAATTAAAAGCTTCAAAAACTTTTCTTGTTTCATATAACGTTTCATTTTTCTCCAACTCCTTTCCATTGCCGCAGCCGATTTAATTTATCCAACATTGCAGATTTTCTACTCTTTTTATGCTTAAATTCTTCTCTTTTCTTCTTTTGCTGGTAAATAAATGTAAAAAATGAATACATTAACGGGGGTCTCTTATATCTCCAAAACTCTAGCATTTTCCATTCAGCTACCTGGCATACTGCCAATCCTAATTTCTAGAGAATTAATGACTCGAGGTAAAAAAAATAAAGGTATTGACTAAAGTACAAATGCAATTTTAGTACTCTAAAGTAAAAAAAAATTGTTTTGAAAAAAAAAAAATTACACTTTGTGCACCTGAGTCACAAAAAATTGCATTGTACCTTGGGGCTTTTTGCTCTCCCACTTTGTACTTTAGAGCTTTTTGCCTTTCTAGGGATGTCTAAGCACGTATTAAGCCACCGGATGTTTTGATGGATTTATGTGAAAGTTATTTGGTAGGATAACTTTTATGCTGATCAAGATGATTTTATTTGATTTTAAGATGGGGAAATTGTTTTTGATTTGATTAATATAGTGGAAGGATAAGTTTGCAAGATTAATTCGATTTTGTATGGAGGAATATGTTTTAATTTGATTAGTGCATGCAGTGGGATAAAACTGGGATAAACAAAGTTTGAGCACACATTGAAGGTCTTTATGATTTTGCAATTCAATTGGATTAGAAAATGAGGTTTTTTTCTTAAAATTAATTCACCTGCGTGACGGAATTTCTGTTTTCTAATTTGCTATTTCAAGTCTTCCCATGGATATGGGTCGATTCTACTGTATCTTCCAACAGTTGAAGCTATAAAATTGACATGTAGTTTATTCAACACTGTTTTGCAGGAGAAATTACAACTAACACTGTTTATTCTCCTCTCATATACTTCCAGTATCCAGCTTTGATTTCAAATCGCCAATTCAATCAATATGAATATTCACTTCTCTATCGTTTGTTTTATAGGATTTGATTTCTGTTGTTGGATTAAGCTAAAGAAGCGACTCTTACAACAATGAGTGTGAGTTGGTAGCCTAAAACTGCCCCCTTTCTCCTTGACTACGGCGGAGAAATCTTTGGATGATAGTTCAAGTCGGGTATGATATTTACTTTTCACGTCGTATTTCCTGCTTTTTGTAACTTGATTCAAAACATGCATGTTCTAATTTTTCATCTGCCAATTTAAATCTCGAAAGTAATGGTGATGTTTCTTTTCTGTAAGTGAATTGTGTTTTTTACTGATTTCCTACTTTAGTGAAAATATTTAAGATTAGTTATCACTATTGACCTCTCAAGTCTCAAGACAAAATTTTAGGCATGTGCATTGAGAATTGTTTTATTATGGAGTTTGAGGACTCTTCTCTAGTTTGGATGGAACTAAATTTTATGGGCTCATCATCAATACCCCAAATGATAGTTCATGCATTAGGATTTGTTATATTTTTTTGAAGATTTCTCAATCATTGAAAAATTAGACTCCAGACAGATCTACTTGATTTGCAAGTTATTTTTGTATGATTTTTTACAGTTTTATTGATCCTTTCTTCATACCTTTATGCCTTTTATACTTTATTTTTGTATACATTTAATGTTTTTATAAGCTTGCATACTGTGAACGGATTTGATTAATTATGAAAAAAAATGTTTTGATACAATTTAGGATATAACAGAATTTGTATTGCACGTTTCAGCAAATTAAAAACATTTTTCTTAAGTTATTGCTGATATTTATATGTTAAAAAATGTAATTTGACGAGTTATGACATTTGACATGTGGTCTTGCATACTACTTGGTAGACACTTTTTAAGTTCATGAAATGTATAAATTTAGATAGTTTAAACGTAACTGCTTTGGCTTTCAGGGTTTTCTATGGGCGGAAATAGCACCTTTTTTTAATAGACGGGACTTAATGGACATGTAAGTGCATTTGTCATTCTCTTTTACTTCTTTTGTTTAGCATTCATCCATTAACACTTAGGTTATATATTTCTAAATAACAATATATTTTTTCTTTTTATCCTTCTATTTATGGAAGCTTATTTTGGAATATTCGAAGGTGTGATTGTCAAGTAGATTATGCCAACGTTGGACAGGATGTGTATGTGTCTGGAAGGTCTGTAAAAAATATACAGTTTGTGCATAGGAAATGTTGATCACTATATTGGATGACTTTTTGAAAGTTGACAAGTAGATTTTTTAAACTCAACTTCTAATATACAAAAAAAAATCCTATATATACAAATTAAGGCTGGGTCTTGTATGCACCCATGTTACCCGTGCACTCATGGTGCATTTAGAAAGAATTGCAACTTATTATGCGAAAAGTCACGACTTATTTACATAAATATACAGCATTAATATGGAAACATAGTTGCATGCTTCTATTTGGAATAGTTGCCGTTTTTCTTTGTATAGTTACTTGCTTTAAAATCTCTTATTCGCGATCTTCCAATTTTATAGGATCCACTCTCAAATTAATATTTGGTGACAAAATTGAATTTTTTTACCATGTAAAAGAAATTGAATAAGTACCTAAAATAATAATGTTCACCTAATCAAGGGACTTAGGAATAGCATTGCCAACAAGCTCATAATATTATTCAATCGCTTAGTGTACTAATACCCTAATTGTATAATAACAACCCCCTTCCATAATATCTTTTTCTAATAGAAAACGGCTATATGCACTTTGTTTCCGAATAAAGTGCACAAAATCAGGAGAAGTGTAGACGATCGTCTTTGACAGTTGATGGTGATTGGTGAAGTTCTTCACTCGCGTATGCCGATTCGATAGGTTTGTATTTCCGCCATTTCCATTTCTTTTTCTTTTTCTGAAGGTATTCATTTATTTTCCTGATTTCGGCATATGCTTTTAGCTAAGACTAATGCATTTTATTTTTAAGAAATTCGAGAGTCTGCAACTGGATTTGGTATTACGTTGGGCTTAATTATAGTTATAGAAATGTTAGATATGGGTAGTTTTCATGTTGTAGACATTGTAGATACGAAGGCATGCATCTAATCTTCGGCCTCTGTGCTTTGCTTTTTGCAAAAAGCTATTACCTAATATGCAGATTGCAAAATACAGTAATTTCACTATAAATAACAAAACGACGAAAAATTAAGAATGCTGTTGATTTTTTTAAAGGTTATATGGGTTTTTTAAAGAGAATGTTAATATGCATATAGAAGAGAATATTAATGTAATTATGTTTACGAAAGATGTATTTGGTTTAGATGAAGCATTTTAGGTTCAACCTTTGTGCCTTGAATGTCTGACACTTTTGATGCAACCTTTATTAATTTGAGCTATATGGTCTACATAACTTCAGAAATTTATATAGCCATGTAAAAGGGATATGTTACACTTATAGTGATGTAAAGTCTCGATTAGTCCCCGCTTAGGCGGTGTGTCATCTAGGCGCTAGTAGTCGGCCGACCCGATTTACCTAAGTGCCGCCTAGGCCAAGTCGTGAGCCTAAGCGGCTAAGTCCCGAGGCCTAGGTGTCCGACACTTATTATTTGATAATGAGAAACTTTATTCTTAGAATAAATTTGATGATAAAAGACAGGATATTGATTTTTTCACTAAAATTCCAAAAACCTACAAATTTGTTTAGTTTTTTTTATATTAAATTAATTTTTCTTGTACTCTATAATGGATAATAGATATAAGAAAAAGGTGTTTCAATTATTATCTAGACTTAGCGATTGTATAATGAGTTAATTAATTAATTTTGAAGTGTATTTTTTGTTTATTATATTATTGATAAGTAGTAAATAAAACTCATTTAGATGAAAAAACAAAAAAAGAAAACACGACTAGTTTCGATTAGTACCCACGCCCTAGGCCTACAAGTAGCTAATGATCCATGTATCCATAAAGCTATCGATTTTAAAACTTACTTGGTTATTTATGGAAACATAAATCAACTAATTAATTTTTTTTGTTAATGACATATGGATTTGGTGAATCACATCAAATGGCGACACTACAAACATATGGAAAAAACGAACGAGTAAATATTGCTCAAAGTAGATGAGTTCATGAAGAGGTTTACGGGTAACTCCTTTTGCCTACACCAGAATATATATGTTATCTCAAAGTCAATAATAATGTCATTTTCCAGAAACAACTGTAGATCATTTTAATCTTTTATATGATGCTTCAAAAGCATGTAAACTAAAATGGCAATAAAGTTTGATCACAATATCTTTGGGTGCAAGTAACACCAAGTGAATTCTGGCATATGTTTATATTAGCATAATATGTCTTATACTTGAAATTTTTCTCTATCTTGCAGCTTGAATACAAGGTTTAGGAACCAAAATCTTCTACAAATGCTTTAATGGAAAGTGATAGAAAAAGAAAAAGCGTCGCGAACATGAAGAAACTGCAGCAGGGATCAAATACCTTGCCTCTATAAATTAAATGAATCTTCTTTATTATTATTATTGATTGCTTGAAATTATTACTATAAGGTGAAGCAATGTATTAGACTTCTATTTTGCTTTACCTTTTTTGATTTTTTGCATGTTCTCTGCAGAATTTATGTTGTTTTGAGATCGTAAATAGAATATGGCTAATTGTTTTTTTTGGCAAAGTATAGTGTGAACAAGTTTTACGGTGAAAGCGGTTAGAGTGTGACTTATATTAGTAAAGGTGTGACTTTTTAATGTAAAAGATTGTGACGTTTTACTATAAAGTATTACTCGCATAAAAGTGAAAGGTGTGATTTATATTATAGCAAGTGTATTATTGATAAGCGAAGGGTGTGACTTATCTACAAAAAAAGGCGAGGGTTCAACTGCGATTTTAAGCGGCGGTTTAACCGTCACTACGGATAGCGGCGGCTTTAATGATTTTACGACCGTGGAAAGCGTGCGCTAGGTTTAGCGAAGGTCATTTTCATATCAAAATAAGCTGAATGGCGGCATTGGTTATTTCATAAATCAGCCTGAATAGCGGCAACTGGCTTCTGACGAACATATGGGTCGGACCGAATTCGGAATAACGATCGCTAAACCGTCGCCAAAGGCAGCCGAAAGTTTAGCGGCGCCAATAATCCGTCGCTAGTAGTGACCATTGATTTTTTCGTCATTTATATCCGTGAGCAATCTATATGTGGAAGATACGGCGTTTGAATGTTGAGCGGGTTATATCTGTCCGAAATTTAGCGACGGATTATTTACGGTTACTTAACTTCCGTCGCTACCGCCGATGGTAAAAATTGTACCGCTATTTCAAAAAGTGATCATTAAACTGGTTTGGCCGGTGGTCAAGTGCGAGATAACCCGTGCTCAGGGTCCGACTTTAGAGCGGATATAACCGTCCTTAAGATTATTTTGGCCAGCGGTTGAATATTCCACTCCTTCGCCACTTACGCTACTACCAGCGGATACACCCTAACCGTCACTCATCGAGGGACTTTACCATCGGCTTAATCGATCGCTAAAACCGTCGTTAGTAGCGATGGTAGTTGGATCCGTCGTTAAACCCATTTTTTTTTGTATTGCAAATTGTTTTTATTTCAAAATGATTTATATTTGAAAGTTTTAAAAATATTCTATTAGATTTAAACTTATTATAATTTACTTATTTTACCAAGTCAATTAGATATTTATTCCATTATTTCTCTAACTGACCATTAATCCTTATTATGCGGTCCAACTTATTTATCCTTTTCCTCGGTCTGTAGTTGGATTAGTTTGCAGCTCTTATACACTTATATATATATAATGTAGTGTTTTATTAGAACACATGAAATAATACTATAACGTAAATCCTTTTCTTCCTCTATTCTTTTTCTTTGGGGTTTATTATTTATTGCTCTGATCCTAGGTTTTATCCCAAAAGGCTTGTTGAATCACGGGGGATTCTTGCAAGTGTAAATCATGGGGATAGGTCATCTCAAGCACGCCTCAAGTAGTTTCTATTATCTTGATTTTTATCTTTTCCTAGTTTTATTTTGATCGTTGGATTTTCTAATATTTCCAACGATGTAGTGTATATTACTAAAGTATGTCTATTAAAAAAATCCGTTTTTCACGGTGAACATGTTTTTTGACATACTAAATCTTGTTTTTTTAGAATGGGTTTTTTGGAAAATGTTAAACTATTCTTAAATATTCTATTTCCTTCTAAGTGTTGAATAAATTTACTGTTTACTTTAGCTTCCAGACATTTATCATAGTAACTCTAGGGTACTAAGTCTCTCTCTCTTTATAAAGTTTTAATACATATAAATGCATCTACAGCGCGTCTATAGCTCGGAATGCCACAATTTTAAGCGATATGTGACTTTGCATGACCAAAAATGACAAGATTTTCTATTTTCCGGCGAAAATGGGACCAAAATTGGACAATCGAGATAGTTAGGGGACCAAAATTGAATAGTTAACTTTATTGGACGAAAAGCGGATTATATATGAAAGTCGTGCAATTTGGTCCCCAAGGACAGGTTTGGGACAAAAGTGTAATTGAACTTTTGATGCATTTAAGCGTTTTGCAAATTCATTGGAAGTGATGATTTGTGTGTGAGAAATCCTGGATTTCAAAATCCATCCAAATGGAGCCTTAAAAGTTCCGTAATGGAAGGATCAAAAGTGCATGAAAAAAATTCTTACAGGACCAAAAATCGTGATTTACATGTCTGTGGGACCAAAAAAAATGAATTTTACTCAAGGGTATGAGTACGAGAGAGAAATTAAATAGACGCAACACATTTGCAACCAATAATTTGATTTACTGAACTGAGCATTGTTCACGATACATTTAGCTTTTTTTACTAGAGAAATTTAGACAGAATGCGTAATTCTTTTGAAAACCATATATATATATATATATATATATATATCACTGTATCTGCTAATCGTCCTTCAATTCTGATGTAATGAGCTCCTGGAAAACCTCCATTGCTTCACTAGGTAATGTCACTGATAATACTATGTTTTTTGCTGTTCTTTCCATGGGCAAGCAAAAAAAAAAAATTTTCAAATATTGCATGCGGGGCGACTTGTGATGCCACTCCCCATCCAAAATCGATCTCGTAAAATGGAAGCCTAGTCCATAGTGAACCGTAGTTGGTTTTCCAAATTCAGAGGTTTTCTTGTAATTTCAAGAAAGTCTATGGTTGATCTGACATAGTCTCCGTCACTGATTTGATGGCATCATGCACGGTCCCTACGCGTCAAATAAGGGCATGCTCGTATTTCACCTGCTCTGGATTGAGCACAAAGGCATGACAATGCAATTCCCAAAGTAGCGTTTAGGCATGGGAGGTTGTAATTTGTTGCGACAATCTACAAGGTGGGACTAGTCGGATCGTCTCACTGGGGCCCAGTTTCTTGGCCTTGGTCCATATCAAGCCAATGCCGATATCAGTTCAAGGTAAGTAGGGGCTCGTAAAGCAGGCTGGGTTATTATTGTTGTTGTTGTTGTTGTGCATAGCTAACTCTCTAAGTCGAAAAAAGCATTTTCTGGGGTGAAGATGAATGATTTTTTACTGTATTTTCTCTCCGTTTAACATTGGGAAATGGAAGAACAAATGGTATTTCAATTTAGTGAACTCTCAGGGTGATGAAATGGATTTTTAGAGGTTTTCTTGGAGATAATATGGATCTATCAAATGTGGCTTAATTGATAAAAAGGGAAGTCCTCTAGCAATTTCAGACCAAGATATCATGAAATCTGTTGATCCCATCCATCAACCATCACATGATTGAATGTCAATCCTAGGACCACTCCTCCCACCTGAATCTATTCACCTGGTTTTAATTAAGACACAAGTCAAGAATCTAATCTTCATACACACAAGAACAAATATTACATGCGGTTCAAAAAAAGAAACTTAACGAGAGAATTCCGTATAAATAAAGCTCGAGCTTTTAGGTGAGGCATCTCTCATCAACTGACGAAGTGATTGAGTTCGATTCCGATGGAAAGCACTTCACCCCGTTTAAATTGTCGCTCTGTTGGACTTTTCTCTCCGAAGGCGAGAAGCAATGATTGACCCCTGGTGAGGAGTGTTGAGAAAATTAAGTAAATAGATTATTCCCCCTCTCTACAAGTTGTTTTTAGATGAGGCGGAATTCTCTCACTTAAAGGGGATTAGTTTGCTTTTCTTTTTCTTTTTAAATTCCCAAAACAACCTAATTAACCGCTTTTATAATACCATGAATTCTTACAATTTTGGGGTTCATCACTCTCCTAGTTCTCAAGGTTAGACAAATACTTTGATGCATTATGCTTGCTTTACAACAAACTCTTAAAACTTTAAAAAGTAAGTATTGTGTGCTAAAGTTGGAGACAAATTATGTAAAAATCGAGTTTGAATCACAATTGGTCATAATGATTTGGCCTCAAATGATTTAAATAAAGTTTTTTTAATTGTCAATTTAGTCTCAATAGCTTTGTAATGTCATTTTTAATCTCCAATTTGGGGTCAAAAAACTCGAAGCTTGCGTTGTTTTTTTATTTTAATTTGGGCCTTTACATCCGGATGTTGTGGTGAAGCTATTGCGTGTATTTTTTTGAAAGCTGGAATTTCGGGAATATAATAAAAAAAACTTTAAATTAAAATTAAAACATAATTGTGACGAAATTAGTCAAACAAACTTAAAAATACTGCGTGGCGTACATGACAATCGGTCACAACATCACGGAAAACCCTGAAAGTGATATGGCAAAATAGCGTGCGTTTTGAGTTTTCCGATTGATTTGGAACTAAAATTGGACATTGTCAAAGTTATTGGAACTCGTCGAAAAAAAACTATAGGACTAAATATTGAAGCCAAAAGTTAGCAGAACCCCAATTGTGATTCAAACTTCGTAAAACCAACGAGTAACCGAACTACCAACCCTGAATTGCCAAGGGGTATATCAGTGCGTTCTCAAAAGGTGGCTGATTATTATGCAAAGTTCCTTCAAGTTTCTGATCAATCATGGTGATGTCCCTATTACCGCCATATCCTCGACAAAAATGCCTCCCGCAAGCGGGGCCACCCTCTCTGATGTCGCAATCCACCACCATTTTTCCATCAACCACCTTCAATCTACCTGCTAAGGGATAATACACCTCAAGGCTTTGCTCAGAGACTGCTTCAATATTTCACCAACATCAACGTTCATTAAGGGGCTGTTTGTTTGGAATGCAAATAAAACTCAAGAGCATGGGAACTGTTTGGTCAGGTTTGATTGGCGTGTATAATCCCTTTGGATCAGTTGGATTCTTTCTCATTTGGAATTACCCGAACGGTGTCGTACTTTTGGGTGTTCACTTTTCCTGTGTTTAATTAGAGCACATATTCACCAGCACATGCAAGTAATACTTTTGAGCATAAAAGACATAACTTTGTGTAAGCATTCCAAAGTTATATTGTGTAAAAAGGCATTTCAAGTAAACCCTCTGCGTGGTTTGGAAATGTTGTGCGAAATCCCCATGATTTTGAAAAATATTGCACAAAACCCTCTTATGGTTTATAAAATTAATTTAATTAATTCTCGTTTAAAAAAAACCAATTAACGATTTAATGTGTTTTTATATTTCCGTTATCATGTCATAATAATATAATATCAAAATTAAAATTAATAAAAACAAGAAAATATAAAAATAGAAATCCCGGGGTGAGCAATTTCCAATATCCGGGTGAGCAATTTTCAAAACACGGGGAGGATTTAAAAGTGTAATTAACTCTTTCAAGTTACCACAGTTTTATTGATAACATGTGATATTGTGATACATAAAGTAAAGCGGATTATGAACGATTCACGGATCATTCTAACATCGTGAAAACTTTCTTGCCGCAAAAAAAATGTTAAAAATTAAAACAACCATGCATACCTGAGGAGAATGGGAGCCGCAAATAGGCAAGAGGATGTCATTTTATAAACTCTGATATTTATGTTGATGTTAATATTGCTTGATATGTTAGCTTCAGAGGCATATATATATATATATATATATATATATATATATATATATATAATATAAAGGGGTGTGGTTTAGGGCTTAGGGTTTGGCCAACTAACTTTAATTATTATTAAAGTAAAAACTTGAAACTAGAGAATAATTAAAGTTGATTGATATATATAAGTTGATGTCATGATCTCCTAATCTTCAATGGTAATTATTCATCTCCTGTTACATTCTTTTAAATTTGCATCATATGTTGATCTCAAAATATCTACAAATATAAGAATAACATCCTAACATACATAATCAACAAAACATGCTCAAGTATAAATTAAAGTATTCTAACATACATACACGTATACACACAAAAAAAATGAACGTATATATAATAAGCACAAACGAACATATATATATATTATATATATACACACATAAACGAATATATATATATATATATATAAACGAATATATACACACACATAAATAAACGAGCAGAAATAATAAGCAAAGTAAATATTGGAAAATTTATAGTCAAATTGTAAGTAGCATGAAAGATATCGCATTTATTGCTTTCGAAATAGCAGTTCTCCAGCAACTGTGGCGGTGGCTCTTTTCCTCGGGCTTTGTGTGTAGTGTGTGGGGAGGAGAAAGAATAGTTCTTTGGATATATCGTGGAGGCGGTTTTGAAAAACCGTCATGAAAATAATTTCAAAATTTTTGTAAAATGTCTCAAATTAATGATGCACTTATTGTGAACCTGCGTGTTGGATTCGGGTTAAATTTTTGACGGTTTTCCGCCATAAAACACGACAAAAAGCGACCTCTTTTGCACATCCGATTTTCCATCACAAATTTCAATGATTTTGACCCGTTTGACTAATGATCCGTCACAATTCCGCCACAAATTGCAGCCAATTTTTCATAAACTTTTCATTATTAAAAGCTTAATAGCGTTTTTTATAGTGGTAAGGCATTAATCATTGATTTTTGCTCAATTAATGTATGCAGTTAAGTTTGAGAAAATGTATTTTAAGGTCCGTAATTTAGGATTTAGGTGGTAATTAAGGATAGTAAATTTCAATTTGGCAAAAAATAGAATATTACTTAACTTTTAATTTTTGGCAAATATAGGACATTATTCTCACATTGATGGGCATAAATTTTTCAAACTCAAATCTCACGGGTCTACTTTTGCAACTGAAATTAAAATGGAAAATATATTTTCTGCGGTGTTTTCATAACAAGGCAAGCGACCAAACCCGTCACGAACTTTGATTGCGGTTCAACGGTTGGACCGGTTAAACCGTCAGTTCAACCGTCAAAATGATTTATGCATATTTCTTTTAAATTTTTGTATGTTCATTAAAAATAAATATTTATTTATAAAAATTAAAAATTATACTAATTTATAACTTATAAGTCTTATAATAGAGTTTGGAGACTAGGGATGATGGCGTTGTGGATTAATTACACACAACATGTAATGACTTGATAAAGAGATTAAATGAAGTTGATGACTTGTGAATGAATTTATGAAAAGAAAGAAAGTGATATTAAGATAAAGAACAATATCATTACATAGAGATTTATAAACAAAAATAAGAAAAAAATCAAGAAAAGATTTAATAAATAATAAAATAATAAAAATCGAATGAACGATTTTTTTAAGGAGTAATTAGGCCCACGGTGACATATTGGTTCACTATTAATGGGATTCAATAGAGACAGTTCATGATTTTAAAAACACTTTTCGTGAATATGCGTGAATGCGAAAGTATATCTGGGGATGACATCTAAATTTTTTTGCATAATGGTAATGGTTTTTCGTAATAATAATAGAGGTTAAATACATAGATCTGGTTCACAGGAGGTGTTAGTCGCAATATATATACTTGCGGTTGAGTTAAAAAATAAGTAAATAACGAATTTTATACAACATAAATGTGCAACGAAAGTGAGTAAAATATTAAAGCAAGAAGCATATATACCTAAGACTGGAAGTGCAAATTAAATAGCAAATACGATATCATAACTCAATATGTATGTCGATTTTAATGAAACTTGATGTAAAAAGTACCGTAGAACATTCAAGAGCGGATGCACACGTACAAACCCTAAAGGCCCGCCTGGATGTCGTGGATCCGCTATATTTTATTCGACAAAAAATTAATGGTGAGTTAGTTGTTGCCTATCCACAAGGTCTTTGGTTTGACTCTCACGTTTTTATTATTTTGTTTCTTATTTATTTATATATATATATATATATATATATATATAAAAGCGATATCTTGCTTTTATTATTAAGTGAAAAGGCGCACAAGTAAATTTAATATTTTTTCTTTATTTTATTTGGGTATGGAATAAAAATAATTTTGTTTTTTTTTATATACTAATAAAATCGAAAATTAATAATAAATTAATTTGAATTTAATTCATACGTACCCTACCCACCCCTGGCCCGCCACACTAATCTAGCTGGATAAACAAATGCAGTTGGCACCGCTACAACTGTAATTATAATTACATTAAGCAAAATTTGAGCTAGATTCGTCCACCCTCGTTGATTGCTAGAATTTTTATTTATATACAAAACGTGTATAACGCATGTATTATTTTATAGCATATGCCGTTATGTCAAATTAATACTAATATATATAAGGTATTGGACGCAAATATTTATATATAGAAAAAAGAAAAAAAATTATCTAAAACATTGAATCTCATGTGTGCGAGAAGGCGGCCCTAAGCTGGCGCAAGTGAATTACCGACGCGCCAAGCCCCTTTCCGTGGATCCTTTTATTTTCTTTCTTTTATATATATGTATTATATATTTTAAAGTCGATACCATATGCTATGTTTGAGTTGTGGCAATTTACGAAGCGCCCGTGCCCGTAAAAAACCATGAATGTGGGGAGTGTGCGAGTTCAAAACATACGCATACTTCTTTTTTTTTAAATCATTATTTTTCCCCTTTTTTTTTTATTTCAAATCTTAAATCATTGTTTTCCCTTTTTATTTTATTCCAAATCTTAACAAAATCTTTGTATTTTTATTCAATCCTCTTTTTTTCTTATATTTTCTTTTTTACTATTTTTTCAAATTACAATTTTTCTTCTTATGTTTTTTCCATACATGGTCTCTCATTTTTTTCAACCCTTCTCCTTTTTAATATTTTCTTTCGTTTTTCAAATTAAATCTACACCTAGTTTTTTTTTCTTAAATTTATCAAATCAAATCTATACAAACTTCATATCAGGATGTCTCTTTTCTTCTTCTTCACTTCTTTAATTTTCTCTCTCTTAAAATTAGTGTTATACATCTCACACATAGTGCATTCTAAGAAAATTGTATCGAGCGATCCTTGAAAAAATTGTATCTTTTTCTAATAAAGGTACTTTTAATTTTAAATTTCTTATTCATAAAATTTTATTTTGATACAACTTCAAATCTTCAATAATATATTGTTAATTTATAATTTTTGTTATTTCTTGAATTGATTTATATTTTTTTATGTTATTGCTAATATTTAATTGAAAATTTAAGATGCCTCCTCATCGAAAATATTCATGCGGACATGAAAAGCACTATCGTTGTAATATAGAATGTTTACGTTTATTATACATTTTATTTTATTTTATAGTATGAAATTTTCTTTACATTATGATTATATTATTTTTTTTTATCATCAAAATGAAGGGACCAATAATTTTTTTTTTGCATCGAGCGCCCTAAAATTATAGGACCATTCTTTTAACTCATGTGCATGTTACAACAAATTGTTTGATTTCTCAGAAAATACTTTGACATTATGTTAACAAAAAAAAAAAAAAAAACCATTTCCATATTTCTTTCGGTTCTATAATGGGTTTTAAATTTTTACAATTTGTAATTGTCTACCAGTATTTAGTTCGGCTTCATGAATATGTGTCCAAAGCCATACCTTTCTTGAGTCAGGCCAGTAGTTAGGCTCAAGTCCGAAAAATTTTGTAAACTTTTCGAGGGCCCAATAATTTTTATATGCATATATATATTGTTTGGAACATAGAGAACATGTAAACGTAATACATGCCTAGCGAAATAAAAGCCCCATTATGCAACAACAAACAATATAATTCCGTAATTAAATACGGATAATCATAAACAAATCCTTCGATGAAATTGTATCTGATTCCAAAACTATGGTATCCCGTAATCCACCTTTTAATTTAGATTTGTCGGTTGAATCCCGGCGAAATTTGCTAGGAAAAATCCTACTAGGAATTTTATGGAAGAACTAGGTTTTTACGTAGTAGTGAATAATGAATCACGAGGACTCATATATAGGGAGACTAGCTTAAATTTTAAGTTATCTTTATTAGGAAGATATTTCCTAATCTTGCAAAAACAAATCTCATAGATATGTGTTTCCCTACATATATTTTCCTAAAATAATATTCCATATATTATTTGAGTTGGTATGGTGTGAAACTTGTACGCAGTGGCGATTTATTTTACACTGAGTTATTATCGATTACACTCTTTAAATATCTGATCACGCTCTTTAATTATCAAGACCACTCTTTGATGTAATATTTATCACACCCTTCATTTTTATGAGTAATACTCTTTATAGTAAAAGTCACACTCTTCAATTATATATAACTCACTCTTTAGTAATATAAGTCACACTCCTAAACCGGTTTCACCGTGAAACACATTAGCCCTATACTTTGCCATATTATTTTAGGATTCTATTTAATTAAATTAAATTTTAATTAAATAATAGTAATTCAATTTAATATATTATTAATTCTCTTTAATTAAATAAATCCAATTTAATACTTAATCAACCAATTTATAATCGATTTGAGAATTACTTGTTTATTGTGACGAGACCCTCGTATATCGAGTGATTAGTCCAAACTAAGGGTCTTAATGAACCTTAGACAATAAATGGGAACATTCTCAATATCGAGTACATTGCGAAGAAACATGCAACTCACGTAACTGAAACATGGGCTATTACGATAACTTTCTTCCATTCGAATACTCGATTAGTCTTGAACATGATGAAATATTTATTCAAATAACTTAATCATATTATCTCCAATTACTAATTGATCACTTATGTCACACTTGGCCACAAAGTCCAAGTTGGCGTGCGTATTCAATGACTTTGATCGATTATAATGAGAAGATAAAGTATTTCTCTAAATCCTTTTGAGGAATGAATCATATTCTTGACTCAACTACCCACTTTGAAATGCATTTCATGATGAACCCAATCAAGTCATATCTACCCTTGGAAGGGTGCAAAGCGTCGATCATGGTCAAAAGTTCATCCTCCACACATATAGTGCGTATTGACCTCAAGTCAAGGAGGTATCATCGCTCCGCTACTTGACACCCGTACACACGTATAGTGGAACTTCGTCAAAGCGGTTTTGAATGGTATACAATACCCTCCTAAGGTATTTGTGCATCCATCATGGAATACCTAGTATCTAGTAGTAAGTATGAGATCTTACTACACTCTCTGGAAGTATGATCAGGATCGCACACCAATCTCAATTACATCATCAATATCGATTCTTGATGATCCTTAATCGGGGCCATTTAGAATCATGCTTAAGTCATCGAGTTCTCACAACCTCAATAACAACAATGACTCATGGGAATACAAATTAATAAACAATCAAACATAATATTCTAATAAGTATAACGCCGTACATTTTAAATAAATAAACAATAATGTTAAACCAATCTTGAATATTATCTTAGAATTATGTCCTTACAAAAGGATTGTCTCTAGGATACACACACACACACACACATATATATATATATATATATATATATATATATATATATATATATATATATTATACTAGATTAAATATACCCGTATCCATGAGTTGACATATAATTTGATGTTATAAGAAAATTTTAATATTTTTATTTATTTATTATGAAAGATTTCACAATTTCAAAAGGTGAATTAATTTTTTTTCTATTGTATATGACAAATATTTATTATTTAATTTTTTGGAAAAAATCTAGTTGTTTTGAAGGATTTTAAAAAAGTTATAGTTAATTATATCTCATGGCGTTTTGATATATATTTTTTTCGAGATAAATAAATCTAATTGTTTATATATTTTACAAAATCTAGAAAATCTAATTTTTTGAATAATTTTAAAAAGTTATAACTAATCATATCAACCAGATTTGATATATAATTTTATCTTTGAAAAATCTAATTATTATACTAATTAATAGGTATATAAACATAAAAATCATATCCTCATGCGAGAAATGATGTACTTGAGATTTTAATTTATGATTTCTTGATTATGGGGGAAATTGTAAAATTATTTCAATATTATAAGAAGAAAATATTATGATAAACCACTACAAAAAAAAGGTTTTAACGATGGTTTTTTAGCGTATATGTAGAACCGTCAATAATTTGTTATTTTGCTCGATGGTTCCGTCGAACGGTCAAAGTCATCGATTTAGTGGCAGTTTAACGACGATTTTTCAAAATCGTTGCCCGATGTGACAGTATAGCGATGGTTACATCAAATCGAGGTTGAGTCGGGTTGAATCGGATCAATAGCAATGGTTTATCGCGGTTTGAAGCGGTAATAAATCATCAAGACAAAACTTTCGAAATATGGCCCACCGCGCCGCATGGCGGTTAGCTTATTGTTTTTAAAAACCATATTGTCCGTCATTAAATCTGATTATATAAGTAATCCGACCTTCTTTCTGCGTTTTTATAAATTAGAATAGATCCGCGCTTCGTAAATGGATTCGTTGTTGTTGTCGTCGATGTTCCATGATAGATGATAATCATTTTCAAGTGTTATATATATATTAATATATATATTAGAAATTATTGTATATATTATATTAGATTTAATAATTCAAAATGTGCATGTTATATATATATATATTAGTGTTGGGAAATTTATAGTTGATGGAAGTTCCCAAAAGCAGATAATGTAATAGGACATTCGGATACATTGGGCGGTGATGATCTAGAATAGCGGATAAGATGACCCGGCTAAAATGTAGGGGCGGTGATGTAGAGATGGGTAAACGTAGAGGGAACTTCAATATGTATAGGTTAAAGTCTTGAAGGTTAGAAGATGTCGGATATATTTGAAGATCGGATGTGTTGAAGATCGAGATTTCGGATAAGCAGGAAGAACCCGAGAAGACATCAAACCGCGAAGACCGTCGGAAAGACCTACATCGAGATAACAACAAGAAAGGTGATGAGATTTGTCTAAAAAGACGACTTCTGGCCAGATGACCTAAATCGGTAAGGCAGAATCGGTGTTGGGCGATGCGTGTCAACTCCATCGGTGACTACTTCAATGTTACCTAGTACGAGCCAAGTGTTCGGACACCAAAGAATGCCAACCTTGTTGCTAATTCAAGCGTTGCAAAGTGTACTTGATAGCGATAAAAAAAAGTGGAAAATGCGAACGCGACAACTGCGAGGAAGAAGCGTTTGAGTTAAGCGGCTAGAAAGGACAAGCTTATGCTTTGGCCATGCCGTCCTGAAACACGTCAAATCATCCTACAGACCTACTAAAATAGATCAAAAATTGAATTGTCTCCAATGACTAGTTAGATTTTTGCGCCTATATATATGGGATCAAACCTTCATAGTAAGTAAGGTTACAAATTATCATCAAGCTCAAAGACAAGCAAATTTCCATAAGAAGAACACTAAAAAGAAGATTATTTTCTAAGTGTTCATCCCATTTTTCAAAGCATAGAATACTTATCCTTCAGCTTTAGGCTACTTAGGCGATAGGATAGTATTCGGTTGAAACGTTAAATCGTATACCCATACACAAGTTAGAATTCAGTTTGTTATAGCAAGATTTGAGTTTAGGGTTTCGTCGATTTACGGGATTGGTTGAGCGAGACTCGTGAAACATCTACATTGGTTGTCTTGTGTTGGACTAACACATTAAACTAAGTCCATTTGGTTAAGTTGGTGCCCATCTTTAATAGGGAAGAGTGGGACGTAGGACAAGTTATGCGAACCACTGCTCATCTGTGTGCCTTTACATTGCTTTTTCCCTTATCGCACACCACATGTTTATCTTGCATCGTAATGCGAATGTTAGGACCGGACTAGCATCAAAAACTCTTGAAATGATGGGTTTGACACTTTAGTCATACGATCTAAGCAGTTGATCGGAATCTTGTTTGAATAAAGCTGGTTTCATACGGGTTAACTAATCTTAGCTTTTGTCAGTTAAAGCGTAGGCCAAAGGCGATGCGCCTCAGAGGCAATCGATGCGTGGATGTCGATCCATCTTAAATCCTCCGCTTTCGATCGGGCATACTTGAAAATCACGATCGAAAAAGTTTTAAGTTTAATCACCACTCTGAACAGACTTCTACTTTGAAACCCAGTTGGGACCTACAAGTGGTATCGGGCGTTAATTCTTCCAACCAGCTTTGAGTATCATCGATTTTTGAAGAAGAACCTTGGTCGTCAGGCTGATCTTGAAAACCATTTTAAAACTCATATTTTACAAAACCATCCTGGCATTGATAACACTTGAGGAATGCATCATAACACCCATGTTTTGTTGATGAGTATGCGGATTGGTCTATCGACATGAGATCATCGAGGGGTGATAAGCAACATAATGGATGAGATTCTTGAGATATGACCGATTATCATCTATCACTATAATCCAAACAAGCCGAAATCCTATTCAACCGTTGGAGCAATAATCGAAAGAGTCCCTCCGATGGACGCAGAGATGAGAGAAAATTATCAACCGATGGATACCGTTGCGGACATCATCATGAAGACTATGGATTCTACTACGAGAAAAGGTGAAGTACGAAGACAGCTAAGGAAGTATGAGATACACTTTTTGAAATCGCAAAGAAATGAACAGATTAATGGCTAAACAGATTGCAAGATGAAATTTGGTGATATTTGAGAAACTTAAGATGCTACCGAATAAACGGTTGATCAATTTGATGGAAGGATCACTCGGAGTCAACCGACTTCGCGGATCTAGGACCGTAATGTCAAACAAAGATATCAACTACAAGATTCTCGAGATCGCTAACCAAGAAAATGGGATACCCAAGGTGACCGTGATTAAGGATTGTCAAGATATTGCTACTATGAAGCGAATGACCTAATCTTAGGTTTGAAAGCCCATGAAGTTGACTCCGATTGAGAGAGGACAAGGATCGGATGGTGCGAAATAGTTCATCGTCCGGCGATTAAAGGCGACCCTCTTCTCGCAATACACGGGAATTAATAGTTAAAACAGCGGTAAAAACCACGAAAAACAAAAAAAAAAAAAAAAAAAATGAACAAAACTACCGCTGCCTCCCGTGTCGGCGTCCCATCCAGGAAAGGACTTGTCATCCCGGTGCGAATCCCGAGCTTAGCGGTGCTTGGAGGATTAGAAACAACGGTGGAGGCCGATTATGTTCGATCGACGGAGGATCCTGACCTTTTTGGTGAAGGACACCTTCGCCAAATCCCCCCTCGGATCGGCCGTAAGCGGGTTGATCTTTAGGTTTGCTTTCGACTCTCCATGCGAGGGCTCTTTGTTCTTGCCGCTTGGCCCGAATGCGCCATCTCACTAGGTTTTCTTCTCCGGGCCTTTTTTCAAGATGCTCGGTAAAGACTAACCGTGATGGTTCTGGCAGAACTTATTACAACAAAGACAATCTTACTACATAAAGAAAATAGTTATGCTCCAAAGAGGATGTACAATAAGATATAAACTTGTACTATCCAAGTGGGATCGAGGGCCACCAGATGATGTGGAGAGGCACGCACAATCCTCCTTTCTTCCGCTTCGTCACCGCTTTGTTCAAAGTTTTCACCGGCGCGATCGAGCGAGGCTCGAGATCGATTTACCAAATCTTCTTAAAGTACTCAAATCCTTGGCCTCTTTATCCGTGGCTGCCTCAACTCCCGAAGGGGAAAAATAAGTTAATATCAGTCCCACCGTAACAAAAATACGGAATTAAAGGTTTTCATCGAAAAAACTCCAAAATGGTCGGAATATCTAGGAGAAAAGTGTTCGCTCACTTCCGGCGGGACTTCTCCGATCACCCATGACAAACCAAAATTTATCTTTCCAATCCTTGATTTTGTTGTACGTCTTCAACGACCTTGCACCGTGTTCGCTTCACAGATATACAACCACCCGTGCTCACCTTTAGGCGGAGTTAGATGGACCAAGCGAGTGAGCTCTGCTGCAATAGGGTAATAGAAAAGGTTTTGTTTTCCCAAACAAGGTCAAAAAAACTCATAAACATGTATTGGGGTTATATTGGAAAATATGCTTTTACTTTGTATAACCAAACTGAAATTATGTCTTATTTACTGAAATAAATTATTTATCACTGATGCTTTAAATATCATTGAATGTTACATATATTTACTGCATAACTGTTCAATAAATAGTACGTGTTACATTAGAAGTTAATTTAGTGATACGGATCACGAGAAGATCAAATTAACAAAATTCCTTGTAACTAAAAAGTATGTTGTTCACAACCTAGATGAAATGAACAATCCATCATGAAAAAGGTTGAAGTGTAAGGCTCAGTTGGCTTGTCTTGACCAAGAGATTACACTAGTGCATGGTGATGCCTTTAATAGGACCTAAGAGGAGGATAAATTCTTGACATTGAATTAGGAAGAATTAGACAACGTTGGTTCGTTATTTCTTAATCTTCATCCCTTAAATAGGATGGGTATTGTGATTTAGTAATTATTGCTTTTGACTTATGGCCGGGTAGAGAATCAATGAGATTCAATACTTTATATCTTGGGCAATATTACGATTGCTAAGATATATCTGAAGAATCGCAATGCAAATACGCTTTTGTTCGATTTGCCCCCTGGGAGGTTCATAAGATTTATCATATCAAATCTTGCAAGTGGAATTAGTTTTCGGTATGGATAATAATGTTGAACCGTTCCTTGACCAAGGACAAAAATAACGTTCGATATGGATATTAATGGAAAGCTATTTGATGGCTTGAATTAATTAATGGGCTGGATAATCTTAAACGGAGAAAAATAATAGCCGGAGCCATATTATTGATAATATGGGTTAAGATGGATAGTGCAATATTAATTATGTAGTGTGATTAATTAATATTTATGGACTTGAATAATATTGTGGCTCAATATTAGATATTCAAAGTCCATTAGAATCAATCTTAATTCTCCTAAAGGCCCCTCAAGTAGCCTAAACATAATGTCCAATAACTAAAAAAGGTGTTTAAAATAAAATAAATTATTGTTGCTAATTTTTTCATATTTTTCGAAAAACATTGAAGGAAGAAAGAAAAAGATTTTTTCTTGATTTTTCTTGGAAAGATTTTTATGGAATATGTATTCTTGGAATACAAGATTATCCCATAAATTCAAGAAAAGTCAAAGATCTATTTCTTTTCCTATTTAATGTGATATTTTAGAAAAAAACCCTTAATATAGGGAGTTGGGATTTTTTGTGGAATATTTTAAATATAGAGAAAACAATATATTGGATATATTCAAGATTTCTTGGAGAGCAAGAAAAAAAATTTCATATCTTATTCCTAGGGCAAAAATCGGCCACCCCTTGTATTATAAATAGGGGATGAATTTTTCATCTCTACTGCAATTCCATGTGTTGGAAAAATTAGAAATCCACAAAAGGTGGTGCAACATAATTTTATTTTTTCTTTTTGTTAAATTGTTAAGGGTTTCTACCACGGATTGTTGAACAAGGATAAGAGAATACTTGAGAAGGTCTTTTGGTGTGTTCGTGTGAGCGGAATCCATCTTCTCAATGGTTGTCACTCAGAGAGGTTAGTTCACGTAAACCAGTAGCAATTCGTCACGTAGGATTTATGTGAATTGTTTATATGCATGATTTGTTGTTGAATTATTATTTGAATTAATATAGGATTAATTCATTCTAGTAATAATTGTTAGAATTAAATTTATATTTAAATATTCATCCCGAATAAATCCTGGCAATTAATTCCCCAACAACGGTATCGAGCCTCGGTTTAGACTCTGAGTTTTAAATGTAATTTAATTCATTTTCATTAAATTTGAAATTGGATAGTAGAATTGCTAGATCTTTTTGCATGGTATCAATTGTCATGGTATTTGATGAATGTTTATATTTATGCATGCATATAAATTGTGGTTTTAATTGATTCGTCAATTCGTTTTTGCCTCGAAAGAAAATCCACGAGTAGATTAGGATTTGTTTGATTTGATCAATGTAACAGACTGAAGTCTAGATCTCAGGTTTATTTATTTTTGTAAATAAATGGTAACCGGATCGAAAACGAAAACGAAGAATTAAAAGCAGACGACCAAAATGCGGGACGTATCTGGCCAAGGCACGAAGTGCTAAATGAAACGTCGCATCGGCACTCGGAAGAGCCGAGAAGGCACTCGGTCTTGTCATGGGAGCAACCCGGCATAAAAGCACTTAGGCGGGTTGGCGCTCGGCAAGGGCACGAAAGGAGGACTTCTGGGGCGTCGACCAAGCATCTTGGCAGGACCAAGCTGGGCGGCTTCGTGGCGATAGGCGAAGCTTAAGCGTGATCCGCGGATCGCGTCTTTGCCGAGTCTTTGCGGCGGCGGGGATGGCCGGTCGACGCTGGCGTCAGTTATAGCGCGCCGCGGATCACATGTTCGGACCGTGAGCTACCCAATGGCGGACGTCGTTCGGACCTAGGCGGAGGACGTTTTAAAGAACATGTTGCGGACCCAGTGGGAGCTTTTAGGAGGCGAGCGATGAAGGCTGAAAGATGATTTCTCAAGATCAAGACATAACAAAATTCTTAGTGACAATTGGATATATGTTTCAATGTGTTTAATTTTTTGTTTTGATATTTTGCATTATTTTATGCTTATTTAAATTATGTTTAAATATGCGATGCATAAGAAAATGTTTTGAAAAAATCTCACCGCCGAAAATTACTAAGTATATTTAAATAATTAATTGACAATTTTATTAGGATAATAAAATTAAATTAATTTTGACCTCCATGATTTATTTATTTGTGGATTCTTTTGGAGAAATTCCCCCCCATCGGGATGGCCAAAAGATAGATTTCACATGAATAAATTCGAAAGGATGATTGTGGGTTATTATTAGTGGCGGCGATGACCTCCCACGAGGCTCGTTCAAAACAAAATAATAATTATGTATTTAATCATGGTTATTACTTAGGTATAAAAGTGATATGCATATACTTGAAGTCCCTGTCAATTTTATATTGGTCAAGTAGGACCAACTATTAATTTTGATATTAAAGGTTTTGTAATTGTTTTCTTGTTTGTAACTGTTTGAATGTGTTTAAATAATGACACACCCCACGCGTGGTTTATTTAAATTGTTTTTGAGATGTTGGGTGATGCATGTTCATATTTTTGAGGTTTTAATTTGATACATGTGATCGAACCATGATATGTTTGTGCTTATATAAATTGTTATTTATTTCAATTCAAAGATGTCATAAACCTTTTAATCCATTATTCAATATACTTAAAGACAATTTGCTTACTAGTGAAAAATTATATTTATTTTTTACAAAACTAAAACTTGTCCTAGCCGCATCACCATCCAATTGGGTTCTTGATACACCAAGACCGAAAAATTATGCCCTCTTGAAGGATGCGAGAATATGGAAAAAGAAAAATATGGTGAATGGATTTTGGCAAATGAATTGATGAAGTGTATAATTGACGCAATATGTTGATGATTTGAAACATTCACCAAGGATTGAGTCACTCTGGACATCTTGGAGAATCTTGAAAAATGTTTGCAACATCAAAAAGACCGTATCAATCGATCCAAAAACGAAGCAAGAAATGGCTGAATTAAAAATGGAAAGGAACGACCGCGTGAGGAGCAAGTTCTTAGGGTTATGGTGCTCTTTGACAAGCTTGAGATCCTCGTAAAAAATGTGATTCAAGACTAAGATTGATTTCATTCTCAATCTCTTACAAAAAGCTATAATCACCACTATCTTGAGTATCTATTGAGAAAATCTAGATTTACTATGGATGATCTTGTAAATGCCTTGGACTTTGGTTGAAAAGGGAGATGGAAGCCTTGAGGAAAAGAATTTGGGAAATGTAAATCTTCTCTTCATTCTAGGTCAAATGGTGGTAAGAATGATCAAAAAGAAGAAAAGATTCAAAAGCAAACTCAATACCAATAAAAGCATGGAATCAAGCAAATTTGGGGAGAGTTTTGACCAAAGAAAAGAAAGGGACATTTGAAAAGGACATTGGAATTCGATTCTTCTAAGAATGGAATGGAAAAAGGTAATTCTCACCTTAGTTAGTTGTTGAAACTTGTTTTTAGCGTATGCCTCCCGTTTATGGGTGGTGGATCTGGGATCACTTGATCATGTTTGTTTCACTTCACGAGGGGTCAAGCGGACCCGACAACTTAGTGGGATGAGATCTTCATCACCTTTGGGTTATGCTACGAGTGGCGGTGAAAGCGATGGGAGAAGTGACATGTCTTTTGAAGGCGAGTTTTTTAATTTTAAGAGATGTTCTTTCGTTCCTAGTTTTAGAAAGAATTTAATTTTAGGTTTCTAAACTTTACCTTGATGGATATTAGGTTACTTTTAACAAAGTTGTTACCATTTCTCTTTATGATAAATTTATTTGTCATGGAACGTTGTCGAATAATCTTTATACAATTAAGCGTGCACACCACTCACAAAATGCATCCTATAACACATCAATTGTTTTTAAAAAAAAAACGTTCATCGGGCGTGAGCAGAGACACTTCTATGGCATCTCAGATTGGGACATATTAATCCAAAAAGGATTCAAGGTTGGTAGAAGATGGTTCATTGGAGTCTCTCCGGGTTGAACCAATCTCAACTTGGCGAATCATGTTTGGAGGGTAAAATGACCAAGAGGCATTGGACCAAGGGAATAGAGCAAAGAAGTGTTAGAAATCATTCACCTGAGGCGTATGTGGTCTAATGTCAATCAAAGCAAAGAGGAGGTTATGAGTATTATTCACCTTTATTGATGATTACTCAAAAATGCGGCTATATTTTCCTTATGAAGCATAAATCTCGAGACCTTTGACAAATTTAAAGAATTTAAGGCTCAAGCGAGAATCATAGGAAAAACGTATCAAGTCTCTCGATCGATCGTGGGCGAGTACCTCGGCGATGAGTTTTGAACTACTTGTATGATGAAGGGATTGTATCATTCGTACTTTTTCGGAACCCCTCAACAAAATGGGGTTGCGGAGCGAAAAAAAACTCTTTTAGAAATGGTTAGATCAATGATGAGTTGATGCGGATCTACCCAAGTCGTTCTTGGGTCATGCCTTGGAAACGGCTTATATTCTAAACTTGGTTCCATCAAATCGGTTCCCAAAACTCCCAAAGAATTGTGGATGGGGCTTGATAAGCCGGTTTGAGACACATGAGAATTTGGGGGTGTCCGATATGTGTTGGACAAAGAAGCAAAAAAATTGGATCCTCAATCGAAATTAAGGTTGTTTATAGGATACCCCGGGGAACAAAAGGGTGTATGTTCTATGGTCCCGAAGATCAAAAGGTGGTAATAAGCACCCACTTTTAGATTTTTGGAAGAAGACTATATGACGAAAAGAAAGCCCAGTGAGATTACCTTAAATGAGCTAAATGGGCTAACCTCGATTCTTATGTACAAGATGACATACCAAAGCGACACACTTACACAAGCTGGAACCTCGTCGTAGTGGGAGGGTTGTAAAAGACAACTTTGAGAGATTCATGGGGGTAGGAGAGTCCTCGGACATAGTCCCGGTCCAAGATGAATGGACCCATGGACTTCTGACGATTTCCAGGCAATCCAAGACAAGGATGCGGTTTCTTGGCAAACAACAATGGAAGCGAAATGGGTTCTATGGATCATAACAGAGTGTGGGGAGCTAGTCGAACCACTTAATGAGGGTCAAACCCATTGGTTGAAAGTGGGTATACAAGAGGAAAAAGGGACGGACGGGAAGGTGGAAACCTTCAAGGCAAGGCTTGTGCGAAAGGTTATACTTTCGAGAAATAAGGGATCGTATGAAAACCTTTTCTGTGTAATGCTCAAGTCCATCGAATCCTCTTGTCGATTGTTGCGCATCTCGACCTTAAAATCTAGCAAATGGATGTCAAGGCGGCTTTCCTTGCGGAAGTCTTGAAGGAAATCTATATGCAACAACCCCAAGACTTCATTGAAAAAGGCTAAGAAAACTAGTTTGTAAGCTAAAGAAGTCCATTTATGGACTCAAACATGCATCGAGCTTGGAACCAATGTTTTGATCAAGTAATAAAGTCTTATGGGTTTGATCAAAGCGAATCTAAAGTTTGTGTACAAAAGCCGCCGAAGCTGCATTGGTATTCTTGGTACTATCGTGAGCGACATTACGCTCGCCGGGATGATGTAAAGGTGTTGTCGGGACGTAAGGGCATGGCTTTTCAAAAAGCAGTTTGATATGAAGGACTTAGGGGAAGCCGGGCACATCCTTGGGATCAAGATCACTTTCGAGATCGCAAAAAAATGACGATAGGTTTTCGCATAAGCTTCATATATAGACCTTTGTCTTGAAGCGATTGACATCGCAGGATTCGAAAGTCTTTCGTACCTTTCGGACATGGAATACATCTATCTAAGGAAATGTGCCTAAGACTAAAAAGAGATAGATGACATGAAAGACATTCCTTATGCTTGTTTGTCGGAAGCCTTATGTATGCAATGTTGTACTTGAGACGGGATATCTGCTTTGTTGTTGGCATGGTAGCGAGATATCAAAATAATCAGGAAAAAAGAGCATTGGACATTTATTAAGAACATTACGAAGTATCGAAAAAAAGAACTCGGGATAGAATGTTGGTTTATCAATCGAGATAGTCTAATCCCCATCGGTTACGGTTCGGATTTCCAATCGGACTTAGATTCGGAAAAATCTACCTCCGATCTTGTGTTTTGCATGGGGGGGAGGAACCATGACATGGAGAAGCGTTAAAAAGCGAAAATGCATCGCTCGATTCTACCATGGACTTGAATGTGGTCGAATTTGCCCGGCACGATCAGCATTTCGAAAAAAGCGGTTTGGCTCAAGAACTTCAAGTGGACTTGGATGTAGTTAGAACAAACACATTGAAAAATACCATCTTATCACGAGAAAATCGTTAAGAGATGAGATATAGAATTGGCAAAAGATCGCGTCGAAGACAACCTGGCGAGATCCATTCACAAAGGGTGCTGCCTCGGAACACATTCGAGAGACATGTGGAAGAAATGGGTGTCAAGACCGTTTGCCAATCTGCTTTGAGTATAAGTGGGAGATATTATTAGGTTGATGTAGGTGACATTAGATGTCACGCGTTAGGAACTACGAGATATGTTGTATTATACTTAAAAGCGGACTTTGAGTATAAGTGGGAGATTGTTGGGGTTATCTTTGGAAAGTATGCTTTTTTGCTTTGTATAATGTTGAATTACATGTCTTATTCTTTGAAATAAATTATTTATCATCGATGCTTTAAATATCATTGAATGTTACATATATTTTTTTTGCATAAATGTTCAATAAATAATGCGTGTTACATTGTAGTTAATTTAGTGATACGGATCACGAAGATTAAATTAACAGTCCTTGTAACTAAAAAGTATGTTGTTCACGACCTAGATGAAATGAACAATCCATCGTGAAAAGGTTGAAGTGTAAAGGCTCGGTGGCTTGTCTTGACCAAGAGATTACACTAGTGCATGACTCATGCCTTTGAATAGGGACCTCTGGGAGGATAAATTCTTTATTTGAATTAGGAAGAATTAGACCTCGGTGGTTCGTTATTTCATAATCTTCGTCCCCTTAAATAGGATCGTGTGTGGTTAGTAATTATTGCTTTGACCTATGCCGGGTAGAGAATCAATGAGATTCAATACTTTATATCTTGGGCAATATTATTGGTCACGTCGTTGCTAAGATTTAGATTTATCTGAAGAATCTCGTGTGCAAATCTGACATTCGATTTGCCCCCCTTGGGAGGTTCATAAGATTAATCATACCAAATCTTGCAAGTGAAATTAGTTTCGATTATGGATAATAATGTTGAACCGTTCATGACCAAGGACAAAAGATATTAATTAATGGAAAGCTATTTGGTGGCTTGAATTAATTAATGGGCTACGGATAATCTTAAACATGGGAAATAATAGCAAGGAGCCATATTATGATAATATGGGTTAAGATGGATAGTCAATATTAATTATGTAGTGGGACTAATTAATATTTATGGACTTGAATAATATTGTGGCTCAATATTAGATATTCAAAATCCATTAGAAGGTCAATCTTAATTCTCTTAAAGGCCCCTCAAGTAGCCCAAACATAATGTCGATAGCTGAAAAAGGTGTTTAAAATAAAATAAATTATTGTTGCTAATTTTTTTCATAATTTTGAAAAAACATTGAAGGAAGAAAGAAAAAGATTTTCTTGATTTTTTTCTTGAAAAGATTTTATGGAATATGTATTCTTGGAATACAAGATTATCCCATAAATTCAAAAAAGTCTAAGATCCTATTTCTTCCTATTTAATGTGATATTTTAGAAAAACTCTTAATATAGGGAGTTAGGATTTTTGTGAAATATTTTAAATATGGAGAAAATAATATATTGGATATATTCAAGATTTCTTGGAAGCAAGAAAAAGATTTTCCCATCTTATTCTAGGGCAAAATCGGCCACCCACTTGTATTATAAATAGGGGATGAATTTTTCATCCCTAGTGCAATTCCATGTGTTGGAAAAATTAGAAATCCACAAAGGTGGTGCAACATAATTTTATTTTTCCTTTTTGTTAAATTGTTAGCGAGTTCCTACCACGGATTGTTGAGCAATGATAAAGGAATACTTGAGAAAGGTCTTTTGGTGTGTTCGTGTGAATGAGATCCATCTTCTCAATGGTTGTCACTCAGAGGAGGTTAGTTCCGTAAACCCATAGCAATTTCGCATGCATAGGATTTATGTGAGTTGTTTATATCATGATTTGTTGTTGAATTATTATTTGAATTAATATAGGATTAATTCATGATAGTAATAATTGTTAGAATTAAATTTGTATTTAAATATTCATCCCAAATAGATCCGGACAATTAATTCCCCAACAACTCATAATCATGTGCCACCCATTCGGCATGAGTTGCGTAATGGTGATGTTCCATTCTCGAGCAAAGCAGTGTCGCCGGGTGGGAGGGGAATCGTGAGCCTGCTTCCATAGTATCCACATTCTGACCCACACAACCCTTAGGAGGCGATTCGCCCGTTCATCGGCTTTGGGAGCCGAAGAAACCATCTTTTGGAGTTTCATAGGCCGATACAATTGTCGAACATATCGGCGATCGATTACGCAGGATTTTGCTCTCCGGGATACTCATTCTCAACACTTACCCGATGGGGTTGTTCGGGCGATCAAAATCATAACGGCGTTGTACTTTCGGGTCACGTTTGACTATCGATTCAACCGGCGAGGGATTTTAGGTCGATGGCCCCACCAAACTTCGGCGATTACGCTCGTTGGTGAGCACCCCAATCCTTTTCGGCCCCTTTTTTCCATTTTGGCTCACTTTAAATCCTATCCTTTTAGTTCACCCCCTGCTCGACGACAAACTCATCCCTCGGTGATGTGCCCCACCGACCCTCGACTTTAAACCACCAACATCACGATCACCTACCGCTCAACATTACACCCAAGCCGCCGCTCTAGTCAAAATCATCTAGAAAGTCGGATCGGACCGATTCGATCTAATTCATTAATATCTTCATCCGAATCCAAAGTGAAACGATGTGGCGGTCGTATATTCTCGATGTCTCTCGATCCGAGAGGCCACCGCCTTGACCAGGCGCCCTACCATGAGTTATTAGGCGAAACAATGAAATCGACCCGACGCGAGGTCTCGGATCGCCGAACCGAGCAAAGCCCTCTAAACCGAACCACGAAGACATAATCACAATAACCAAATGAGGGAAGGAAAAAAATTATCCGAGAATTGAATTACGAAGAGAACAAACTCGGCGGAATCTAGAGAGAGAAAGAGCCAAAAAGGAGGAAAATGAAGGAAGAAGGGGTTTTTATACCTTTTGAGATCGGGATTAAATTTTGAAAATTCAAAAACACCGATTCCCCATCCTTCGTATCCGGAAGCGTTAGATCTTACGAAATCGCGGGGAATCGAGATGGCATTTCGTAACCTCCCAAGACTTAAGCAAGTCGGGTCCCCGATCTCGATTCCCCATCCTTGTTGTGCTTTCGATTAATCCACTCCATCTCGACATGTCCACGTAGAAACCATGTGTCTAATTAAACCAAGACGCCGTCACTCATCGAGACAGCGTGTATATTTATCCTGGGTAAACATTCTAGTCAATCACCGATTACTTTCGTCCAAGCTTGACAAAACACCATGGTCGGGGTATCGTAACAAACAATTTTCAACACCTAAATAAACCTCAATAGCACTTTGAAAAGTTTGCTTTCTACGAAAGAAGAAAAAAACTGCTGCTTTTCGATGCAGTAGATAAGACGAACTAAGACACTTGGCCTAATTAAGCGTCTTTCGGCCGAGTAGAATAGTCGACAGGGACGGACACACTACAAGCGAACAACAAAGGCGTGTCACCCTCGCTAACCATAACCACTTGGAAGACAAGTCGAAACCTCGAGGCGGAAAAAACGGATGTGGAGCCAAAAGAAGGCGAGAAACGTGGTAGCCCGCGATATTCACTTGCATGACAAGAAATCGGCCGGCTCGTGACTAGCGGTAGCACATGCTTGTCAAAAACTCTATAAATAGGCCCTCAAAGGTCAATAATAAGGTTTAAATTTACCCAATACAAACCTTGTATTAGCTCACCACCTCACAATACACTTGTGCTCGCCACAACTACATTGTGTTCGACCATCCCCAAGTCATAAATAATATAACCCTAGCTTGGTACGGCATTTGGGGCGCGTGATTTAACTGACGAACTAGGTCATCAAATTCTTGTTTTATACTCATATAAACATCGTACTCATCACACATCACGTCATGCTCGCCCTTGTGCGTCGAGTGTCAACACGTAATCTATTTTGTTTGTTAAGTTGTCATACGTAGCATACATCATATTTTCCTAGCGACATGACTAAAACATGGGTGATAGGGCACAATCCATGGAGGGATAGTTGCACATGTCTTTGAATCAAAGCGGGAGAACCATCGTTTTTGGCCGACAAATGTGGGGTGAGTACAATAAACATTTCGTTAAAATTTGTATTCATAATATAATAATTGCACATATACTAAATTTGCGATTAATTTTAATATTCTTAATATAATATAGGGAACATTGGGTCTTGATCGCCATAAACATGAATACATTAATTGTGTATTTTATGGACCCGGTATGGATGGAGTGGTTGCAAATTGCCACGATCTCATGTCATATATGGAAGTGTAAGTTCATTTTAATATTCTAATATAATGATTTGTTTTACTTTTAAAATTATGCATATTTAATCTATTTATATTTTTTTAATTATAATAATAATAGTGTGATGGCGATGTATGAATTAAACTCTCGAATCAAGCTCGAAATCTAATTTCAATAAAGTGAAATTTGGACAAACATTAAGGTAAATTTAATTTAGTAAATTATCAAATTAATAGAAAATAATCATAATTGTAATGTCGTGATTATAATTGCTAATCAACAAAAGTTAGAGGCGGCGAGATGGTAACCATTGTTGATATTTTGAGTGTTGCTACATTGAAAATATAATTCACACTTCTAGAAACGACCATTCCTTACAATGTAAAGTCAATTTATCAATTTATTTAAATTATTATTGATTGAATAAAAATTCATACAATATATCTAACTATATTGATTGATCGTTGTTTTGCGGTTTGTCTATGAGCGTTAGCTCCATTCTTACTCCAACAAAAGAATGGAGAAATGAAAAAAAAAGAATGGATGAATGTACCTTTACAATCGATTATTGTATTCTAAGTGGTATAACTTTTTGTAGCATGTAATTAACTTATATATTTGTGATGATATTTCATGTTTTTGATGTATTATATTGGACGTATATGTGTATGTTTATTTATTTCATGATGTATGTTTATTTATTTGATGATTTGGTATTGGACGTATATATATTATAGTGGTATAAGTTTTGTTTTTGGCTTTGATTTTTTTGTATAAACAGGATTTTTTAAAATATAAAATAATTATAAAAAAAAGTTATTAGACGGTGATTTATAAACCATTGTCTATAAAAAACAATTAAAAAAAAAAAATTTAAACGATGGAAAACCGTTATCTAAGCAGAGAAATTTGGACGACGGTTGAAACCGATTGTCGCAAAAAAATCTTACCAACGGTTCAAAACCGCTGTCAAAATCTTTTTTAGGCAATGGTTTTTAAATTTGTGTAAGCTAGATAGATAGTTATTACTTGGATAGCCCTTATAACATTTGTCTAATGTCATTTTTTTTATTTGTCTGTAAAGCAAATCTGTATTAGTGATTTGAGAAATGCAAATTTAAACAATAACATTTAAGATTTGACATTGAAGAAAATAAGCTGTTTTACAAATTGAGAAAAGAAAGAATGAAAAGTGGGGAAATGAAAAAGTGAGTACAATCTCTACTCTAGCGGCTATATTTATAACTAACTAGGTATCGCTCAACTAATAATGTTATGTCTGAGGTGATACTCTAACTTAAAAACATGGCTTCTTCGACCATCTTTTGATTGTTTTGACTCTCCTTTATACCCCCCCTCGAAATGGGAATGGATATTGATGGTTCCCATTTTGCTCTTGAAATGGTTGAAGAGAAGGTCCCGATGGTTTAGTAAGTATGTCGACCCAAATTTTCTTCACTTGGTACTTGTATGACTTTGATGATTCCTTGTTGTATTTTCTCCCTTGTGAAATGGTAGTCGATTTGGATGTGCTTAGTCTTTTCATGAAGATCGAAGTTGTGTCTTATCTATCACGGAGATCTCCGATATGTGTATAAAATTGCAGGTTGAGGGTGATGAACTTGTAAGTCTTCAAGGATATAGAGTATCCACTGAAATTCACTTGTTGAGTAAGCCATAGCCTTGTACTCTACCTCTGCGGATGATCTACTAACGATGATTGTTTCTTGAGATAGTTCCACCGTAGTACAATACATATAGTATTTTTACATTGTCTTTACAAAAAGTTTTTTGGCATTTCATTTTAGTACAAATGAGACATTAATACCCTCTCAAGCCTTCAATCACCTCCCGGCTGGATTTGGCGGGTATGTCGGTTTTTGTTTTTTAATTAATTGACATTTTCAATGCAACTTGTAATTATTTCATTTCATCGTTTCTATCAAACCCCATCCCCAACTAGGCATGCTCAAACCGAGGCCGGAACCTTGATTCGATTCGATTCGAGGCCGAATCAAACCGTAAATCACGGTTCGGTTCGATTCTAACAAAACGAGAACGAGGCTAACTGGTTCAAGCCCGGAACCGCCGGTTCGAATCGAAGAACCACCGGTTCGAATCGGGACCGCGGTTCCGCGAACCGGGCCTCAAGTTTGAAAAATTATACCCGTTGAGATCAGCGGCCTAGATTAAAAAGCGATTGAGATCGGCGAATTTGAGATTAAAGAAACGAATTGAAGAACGCCCGGTCGAGCCCAACTGGACCCGGTTGAACGAGTAGAACCGCCCGTTAGGTTTGAACCGTGTTTCGAATTTTTTTTTTCAAGATTTCATCTATAAATACCACCTCATTACACTCTTAAATTCACCCCCAAAGTTATTCAACTCATTACTTTCTTCTCATCTCTCTCTCAAGTCTCAACTCTCATTCAATTCTCAAAGTTTATTATTTTATATTATTTACATTACTTATATATTACATCACTAAACTATATATCATACTACACTACATATTATACTACTTTATATATTACCTTTATATTAGTATACTCTTATAATCTTATACTACATATTAGTATATTACACTACACTTACATACATATTAGTATATTACACTACACTTACATACATATATTATTTACATATACACTTACATACATATTATGGCAAGCCATCAAAGCAAGGGTAAGGGTAAAAGGCAAAACTTCTTCTCCTCTTTTCGTTCTTCCTTCCACAACCACGGCAAGACCGATCGAGTGGAGTTTAGATGATATTGAGGCTACACTTGGTCCCGGTTATGAGAATCCTCTTGAAGATGATGCTATACCACGAGGTCCACGACGTCTACTCAAGAAAGTCAAAACCACCCAACCGGCTCCAATCTTAGGAGCCAACTCCAACCCCAACCCCAACTCCAAGTCGAGCTCAACTTAAGTCGGATATTTTTGCACGTCACTTTAATAAAGTGATCAACGAGGATGGTATTATTAAAGTTCATTGCAACTATTGTGAGAAAAATATATTCTTTTTGTCAAGGAGGGGATATGGGACATTAGAAGCATTTGAAAAAAATTCATCCGGATAGAGTTGGAATTAGTTCAAACCAACACAACCGTGGATTTTACGTCAACCGGTGGCGGTGGTGGAGTTCATGCGAAATAAGTAACCCTTCTCTATTTACATTTGATCAAATGAAATATAGAAAATTGTTAGCTAAATTTGTGTGCACACAACACCTTCCTTTTCAATTTCTTAGATAATCCTTTTGGAATGATTTTTGTTAACCTTGGTTTTCAACTTCATGACAAAAAAAAGTTTCACGTCATACTACTTACTTCGTGATGTTGCTAAAGTTGTTTATGAGTATAAATATGCTTTGATTAATCTATTTGGATTTAAATGTTAAAGTTTGTATATGTGCGGATATTTGGAGTGATAATTTTCAAAAGCATAGTTATATAGGAGTTACATGCACTTGGATTGATGATTCGTGAACTCTAACAAAAGATTGATTGCTTATAGAGATTTTTGATACGGACACAATGCCGTTAATATTAGAGATAAATTGCATGATATTTTAAATGAGTATGCTCTTAAAAAAATATTTTCTATTGGTTTTGATAATCTTTAGTTAAATCTAATTCTCTTATTCAAGATCTTACAAATATTTGTCAACCATATCTTGGTGAAAAAAAAAAATTTCATGTTAGATGTATGTGTCATATTTTAAATTTATGTGTTCAAGATGGTTTTAGATGTTTTTGAAAGAACAAGTTGGTCCTATTAGATCCATTATTTATTATATGTCGAGACATTCAAAATTGTTGAAAAAATAGAAAGTTTTTTGTAGAACATACAATATCATCCCAAAAAATTTCTCTTGATGTGTCAACTCGTTGGAATTCCGTATAAATTGTTAAAAAGTCTATGGATTATAAAAGACGCTTTATTTACATTTTTTACTCAAGAAAATTGTGGTATTCGTTTTATATCCTCAATATTGGGATTCATGCACTTTTTGTGTAAAATTTTTGGGAATTTTTAATGATTCCACTTAAAAAGTGTTATCCGGTGTTTATTATCCTACGTGTAATTTTTAGCTTGATTATTGTATTAAAGTTGCTCGTGTGTTAAATGAAAATATTACAAATCCTTTATTAAGTGGTGCTACTTTCTACATGATCAAAAAATGGAAAAATATTTTACAAATATTCTCGATCTATTCTTGGTTCTTAAAGTGTTTGATCACAGAAGTAAGATTGGATGGATTAATAATGTTGTTAAATATGTATTATAATTATTTATTTCCTAATAGACGTATAATTAAATGGGTGAAGATGATGTATATCTGTCCAGGAAGAGATTGTGAATCGGATTAAAATTCTTTAATGTCTTTATTTAGACAATATAGTGGTCCGATTTTGAAGAAAATTTTGGTGGTGGCTCTTACATGAGTCAAGAAGAAGATATATTAGCGGGTTTTTATGATGGCGTTCTCAAAAACATCAGTCTCTTAACCCTTATTACGAAACTTGATCATTATTTATCCTCTTCATTTGTTACGACGTGAAGATGAAGACAACATTACTTTTAATATCTTTAAAAGTGGTGGTCGAGGATGAAAAATATCTATCGATATTGTCAATGCTAGAGAAGAGAAATTTTTGCATCTCCCCATCAACCGATTCTTGGATTGAACAAGCTTTTAGTTTGGGGGCTACACTTTGGATCAACGAGATCGAATATGACCAGATTGAAAGCGTGGAAAAACCAACGCCTTTGATGATGATTGGGTAAAAAAAAGAAGTCGAAATTGCGATAATGATGATCAAGATAGCTCGAAAGAAACTACCTAATTTGGAAGTGATGCGTGAAGAATCGAATCGATCCAAATCAACGAGGTAAGTTTGAGGTAAGAGAACTACGTCAAGACTTTGATTCTATTTGGATCGTGGAACTTAATTTTAAGTTTCAAACTTAGAATTTTAAGTTTATTTCTTAAATTTAAGTTCAGTTCAAATTCTTTAAATCACCCCAAATTTATTTTGTAAAGTTTAAAATTTTAAGTTGTAATTGTAATTACTAATTCGATATAGTTCACTTTTGTAATTTGTAAATTTGTAATAGTTCAATTAATTTGTAATAGTAGATTACTAGCTTATTTTAAGTTAAAATTCTTATTTTGTAATAGTTCAATTCTTTTGTAATATTACTTAATTTATAATAGTTCAATTATTAATGTAATCTTCAATTTAAATTCTCATATTAACAATATCAATGTCCAATTTCATGTTTATCTATACATTCCTTCAAATTTTAGATCCAAAAAACTAATAAACACAAGAAAAAATATATGAAAAAAAAAAGAAAAAACCGGCCGAACCGGCGGTTCGGAACCGGAACCGCCAGTTCGAGAACCGAACCAAAACCCCCTTGGCTAAGTTGGTTCGGTTCCCTCCCCAAAATTTTGAAACCGCGGTTCCTAACCTTGAGCATGTATGTCCCCAACCCCATATCATTTTCCCTATTTCGTTCAAACCCCCCATTTCCACACAACATTTCCCCTTCTTCTTTCAATCTCCATTTCAATTTTGTTTCGTTTTCAACTTTCAATCTATCGAAAATCAAATTGGAACTTGGGAGAACTGATTTTGTAGAGAAAATTGAAGAAATCGATTTTGAATAGCAATTTCATCTATAAAATCGACAAAACGACTTATTTTTCATTAGTTTGTGAATGATTTGTACTTTTGTGTGAATATTTGCACTAGTTTGTGAATGATTTGCACTTGTGTGTCATTGTTTTGCACTTGTGTGTCATTATTTTGCACTGATATGTGAATGATTTGCACTAGTTTGTAAAGAGTTTGCACTAATAAAACACCTAATACTATTCAATAAAACACTAATACCTTTCAATGTAACAACTAATATCTTTCAATGAAACAATTATTACCTTTCAATGGAACAACTAATACTTTTTTTTACAACAAAAATGAAACACAACCCATTCTTCTCAAAATCAACCATTAAAACAGAAATGCAACTTAAATTATCAAATTTTTATTTTCAAAAATAAAAAAATCAAACGAGAATCAAACATTGATCTCAAAAATCAAACAACATTTCGGTGTCAACATTATCAAGATTTTAACCCTTTACAAACAAAAACAAAAAACAAATCTTAAAAACAACATTTTTTGCCCTGAAAAAATCAAACCTCCAAATCATAGTACAGATCCGCCGTGAAAAATCAAACCTCCGAATTATATATCTCACCTTCTTCTTCTTCGACGGGAAACGGCGGTGCTGCGTTCACCGACGCGCGTCGCTCTGACGTTCGTAATCGTTCCAGATCTCACCGTCTTCTTCAACTGATTCGCTTTACATATCCATCAAACAGAGTCGGCATCGGCGCCGTCTTGGTCGTAATCATTCCAGATCCACCGCCTTTGCCTTGTGGGTGGTGGCGCGTCGCTTCGTGCCGACCTCCATCGCCGCGCGTTACACCAACACCGATCTAAATCGCTGCTCCCTTTGTGTTGGAGGATTTGTGAGTGGTTGCTATTCATTTTCCGGCAGCCGGTATATGGATTTTAAAGTGAGATTTGAGAGATATAGAGAGATGGTGAATTAGAGTGAGAGAGTAAATGTGATAAATGGCCGGTTGAATTAGAGTGAGAGAGAGGTTGATTGAGAATGGGGGTATTTTAGTCTTAAAATGCCCTTTTTATTAAATTGCAATTGGAAATATAGATTGTATTAGAGTGTAAGTGGAAGTTTGAAGCTTTTGTGTTGGAATATAGAAAGACGTAAGCAGAATCGTGTGAAAGCGTAATTAAATTCTTCACCAACAGCGAATATATATGTTGTCACCGAATTCTCTCACACATTAGGTCATCGAGACCACGCGTGACCTGTCGTCTTTAAGCGAGATGATTTGTCATCTTTAGACGATTTGTCGTCTTCTACCGATTTGTCATGCTTAATGACGTATGTCGTGTTGTATGATTTGTCATCTTTATGATTTGTCGTCTTTGGTCTCTTTATATAAAGACCTCACCCCCATTAAAAAAACTACGGAATGTTTCGCCATTCCACTTATATATACCAAAAATCATATTTAGGGAAGAAATACGATTCTTCCATGATGTTCTTGTTCGATTATTGTTTGTTGGTTGAAAGGCGAAGCCACCTCAAAGACAAATATTTCGATTAATTACAAACAATTGGTATTTAGAAGGAGGGTGGTGTCCATACAAATAACCATCTCACATACATTTATAATGGATTTAGGCGGAAAAAAAGATATAAAATGCCTCGATCAAAGCATAAACAAGATGAGAAGTCGAGGAAAGTTCCGGGCCTCAGATTTAGAGGAGATCGAAATCCGGCCTCGGGAAGATCAACCCCGGGTAGTGACCCATTTGAAAGATATCGTGGCGATCCTACGGCCCATAAAAGGCTATCACTTTTCTCTTAAATGCTCGAAAAGATAGAAATCGATAAAGAATTTTCAAACAAAAAAGCACAAGGCGGTGGCTATGACTCGCGATATTCTCGACATCGAAAGCAGAGTTAAAAAAGATCGGCTAGCGGGGGCAAAAAATTAGTCAACAACATTTCCGACGGTGAGCGACCACAAGTGGTCCGCAACGACGGCGTTCGGCGACTAAAGTTATTAGCGAGGGACCGATTTCGGAGACCATAGCGCCGAAAATCCAGAAAGGATCCACGGGCGAACATGACAAATTTCACTCGGCCCCTCACGTTCATTTCGCACGAGAGGAGGTAATTTGAGCCCAAAAGTCAATGGCACCAAGTTATCTATTTATCATCGAAAAAGTAGTCGGCGACCTCGGAGGGAATGCCTCGCTACGAAGCGACCAGCTGGGTCCTCATGACGGACCCGACCCTTCGGTCGGTTAGCACCGCAAAATTTATTGAAATCACGAAACGATTAAAGTCCGGGTAGTTCGACGAAGCTACTACCAAAGGAATTCCACGGCGGGCACAATCACATACTCTCCGCCGCCTCTAGCGATCATGGCGGCCGGTACAAGAAAGGTGGCAAAAACGGACGCCCATTCGATTTTCGATCGGAGTCGACCCGCATGTTAAATCTCGGCAAATATACTGGGACTTTATGTTATTTATGGAGCAACCGATGCAACTTAATACCGATCTTTCCTATCACTTTTGGGTGATCGGCAATGCCAGATGGTTCTCAACTTTGCCGCCGCTTCCATTACATCTTTCACTCAATTGGGACATAAATTTTTGTCTCGACTTTTTTCGTCTATGTGTGCTCGTCGTGCCCCAAACGGCCGGTTATCACATCTTTCCCGTTAAAGGGTGAGACAGATCGGGCATATGTAGAAAGGTTCTAACCAATGTTTATATGATGGAGCTCCCAGAAGAAGATGCCAAGATCCTCACGGTGGTGGAGGTTTGTTCAGAATACTGGAGACATGTGGAAAGCAATGCATCGAGATTGGCGAACACATATGACCTAATTTTGGCGGCGGCGCCAATATCATAACAATCGGTGAGAACCTACTTGCCCAAATCCACGAAGCGAGCTAAGAGGTGGCGACCAAAAAGGTTCTTTCAAACCTTTCGATGAAGGCGAAAGCACATTCACTAAAAATGTGCTCGGTGTTTACAGTAAACATTATACAAACAGCATTAAGGACCGAGACATGTTAGAGAAACCCCTAAGATCATAAAGGATAAAAGTCCCCTCAACACCTCTAAATTTTGTTCAGATTACGAATACATTGGTCACAACACCGAGGATTGTCGCGACCTACTTGACAACTTTGGAAACTATACGAGGAAAATCATTTTTACCCAATATCTTAAAAAAGCGTGGAGACTCGAGTAGAAAAAGCCGACGACGAAAAAAAGAATAAAGCGGAGATATTTGGGGCGTCGATCAAGAAAGAGTTTCGCCCGGCAGTTAGACTTACCCAAGAAAGGTGCCCTACCACGGACAAGGCGAGAAGGATAGGAAATCAACATGATCGCCCCAGATTATGGGCCGATGGGGATCTTACCAGCACCTACACTATCAAACAAGACGAAAAAAGATGGAAATGTGCATGCAAAGCATAAACCAAGTAAATGTATTAGCACATTGGGCGGCACGCCCCTTCCCACAAGATCATGTTTTCGGATGATGACCTCGACGGAATCATCACCCCTCACAACAAATCTCTAACTATCAGTGCCCGACTTCTCGGATTAAAGGTGCATCGACTCTTGGTCGACACTGGGGCATATGCGAACATTCTGTTCGTCAACACTTTGCACCAAATGGAGAAACAAGTTGGGGACTTAAGTATGTACATAGAATCGTGCGATCATACCATCATGGGTTTTGGGAATCTATAACCCGCCCTTATGGTTTGATTAGATTAGGAGTCTAACTAGATTAAACCCTTAATTGAGATCCAAGCGAACTAGGATGTTAGATTTTGTAATCGTCGATGCTCCATCTACTTATAACGGGTTTCTGGGTCGCCCTTTCATCTAGAAATTCAAGGCTGTCTGTTCGACTTACTACTACTGTGTCAAGTTTCCAACTCTTGATGGGACAGGCAGCGTGAAGGGTGATCTGAGGAAAGCCCGAGATTGTTTATTATCATGCACACCGGAAAAGCAAAATATGGTGAACATGGTAGAACAAAGAATAAGAGAAATTGGTGAATCAAAGCCAATTTGGTCTTTGGGTCGAACAAAAAATGCGGGGCAAGCACAACACCCCAAACAACCGCGAACCCAAGTGCCCAACACAAATCCCGGATCTTATGAGCGTGGATTTACCCTACAAACAATCGATCTTGAATTACCGGACTGGAGCCACCGATAGGATTTGATCCCAAGGAGGTCGAAGAAAACAGCGGGGTCGATCATAGACCCTCGATGGAAACAGAAGAAAGCGGTGAAGCAACGCCCGGTCGAAGAATTAAAGTCTTTCATGGCCGATCTCCTAGGCAAGTCTAGAAGTTTACATCAATTGAACTTCCGAACCGATCCGAACAAACATAATTTCTTATCTTCATACCAATCTTGATGTGTTTGCATGGTCACATGAAGACATGGTCGGCATTAATCCTAAACATGCATGCCACCACCTCAATGTTGACCAACACGGATCCCAATAATTCAAAAACAAATAAAATTCGCTGGGAAAAAATATGCCTCTACGGAGGCCAAGATAAAGAAATTACTCGACAATAAGCTCATTAGGAAGTCAAGTGCCAAAAATGGCTAGTGAATCCCGTGCTTTCGTCCAGAAAAGCCAAATGGTACACGGAGGTTATGTATAAATTTTCTTGATCGATCTGAACAAAGCACGCCTTTAAAGATAACTTCCGATGCAGACATCGACTATTTAGTCGACGAAGACGACGGGTCACGAGCTCTTAACGTTCATGAATGTGTTTCGTCGGGTATCATCAAATTCCAATGCATCCCGACGATCAAGAAAATACAGGATTCTGCAACGAAAAAAATATGTATTGCTGGAGGCGCATGCCATTTGGATTAAAGAATGCCGGAGCAACCTACCAGAGGCTAGTGAACAAAATGTTAGATGAACATATTGGGCGAACAGTTGAGATATATATAGGCAATATTGTGGTCAAAAGTGAGCACAAAGAGGATCACCTCAGCCATCCATCGCTCAAACCTTTGATATTCTCCGAAAGCATACAACATGAAGTTAAACCGAAAAAAAAATGCGGTTCGGGGTTCATTCGAGGAAAATTTCTTGGACATATGGTCAGCCAACGAGGAATTGAAGCAAACACATTGAAAATCCAAGCTGTGCTCGACATGCAGACTCCCAGGAGTGTTAAGAAGGTCCAAAAATTGACGGGTTGCCTAGCTTCTTTAAACTGTTTCATATCACGAACTGGAGATAAATGCAAACCTTTCTTTGAGGCACTTAAGAAAGGGAAGTTTCAATGGACTGCTCATTGCCAAAGTGCGTTCGAAGTCACTAAAATTGTACTTAGCAGGCACACAAATTTTATCCAAGCCAGTATCAGGCGAACAACTTTATCTTTATTTGGCCACCGAGCACGCTTATCAGTGTTGTGCTCGTTCGACAAAAGGTCCTATACACTTGCCTATATACTATGTTAGTCAAGTACTAAAGATGCGAACTCCGATACCCCTTTAGAGCTTGCATCATACGCCATAATGAGTGTTTCAAAAATTACGACCATATTTCTTTGACCATTCCGTCGAGATTCTCACCACTTTCCCCACCACGTCAAGTCCTACATCATTTGGACTGGTAGGAGACTACTCAAGTGCCGGTGGAGTTAGCCAATTCGACATCACTTTTGCTCCACGAACAACAATCAAAGGCCAAGCAATGGCTGATTTTATGGTAGAATTAACATACCCACCACTGCCAGAAAAAGGAATCGATCTCCCATGGCACATGTATGTTGATGGATCTTCAACAAGCACAAGGGGCGAGCGTGGTTCTCATTAGCCCACATCTGGCGGACTTTCACAACGGCCATCCTTTTGATTTCCGACCACAAATAATGAGGCGAATCTGAGGCTACGATGGGCGGCTTACACATGGTAATGTCTATGGGAATTCGGAAACTAATGATATATAGTGACTCCCAGCTAATTGTGTATCAAGTGCTAGGCGAATATGAAGACGCAGGCGAACAGATGGTACAGTACCAATTGCTCACCAAGGAACTACTCGAGCAGTTCGAGCAAGTTTCATTGAACAACTTTCTGTTGGGGTTATACTGAAAAGTATGCTTTTACTTTGTATAACCAAACTGAATTTTCTTATTTATTTACTGAAATAAATTATCAATCACTGTTGCATTTAAATATAAATGAATGTTATATATATTTATTGCAAACTCGTTCAATCAGTCAGTACGTATTGCGTTGTAGTTAATTTGGTGATACCAGATCACAGAAGATCTAACTAACAGCTCCTCGTAATTAAGTACAAATTCACAACCTAGATGGAAATGAACAAACCATCATGAAAGGTTGATGTATAAGGCTCAGATTGGCTTGTCTTGACCAAGAGATTATACTAGTGCATTTGGATCGCTATTTGAATAGGACCCTCTGGGGAGGATAAATTCTTGATCTTTTGAATATACAAGAAATAGACCTCAGTGGTGTGTTACTTCTTAATCTCCGTCCCTTAAATAGGGTCGTGTGAAATTAATAACTATTGCTTTGACTTATGATAGGAAGAGAGTCATTGCGATTCGATACCTTATATATTGGGCAATATTATTAATTACATGACGATTCAACGACATTTAATATGAAGAATCGTGTGCAAATCGTCTTGTTTGATTTGTCCTCTTGGTGGGATCAGAACCTTTATCATACCAAATTTTGCAAGTGGAAATTTATTTCGGTATGGATAATAATGTTGAGTTGTCTTTACTCAAGGATAAAGATATTAATTAATAAAAAGCTTGTTCAGTGGCTTAATTAATTAATGGACTAAAATAATCTTAAACACATAAAATAATGAACGGGAGCCATATTATAGTAAAGTCGTAATATGGGTTAAGATGGAGAGTTCGATATTAATTTTATAGTGGAATAAATTAATATTAATGGACTTTGAATAATATTTGGCCCAATATTATAGCTTCATAGTCCATTGGAGGTCCAATCTTAATTCTCCTAAAAGACCCCTCAAATAGCCCAAAAATAAAGTCCAATTAATGAAAGAGAAGAAAATATTCTTTTTAATATTTTTTGTAATTTTCGAAATTTGTAGGAATAAGGAAGAGAAAGATTTTCTTGATTTTCTTGAAAAGATTTTATGGAAAGAGATAAGTATTCTTGGAATACATAATTGTCCCATAAATTCAAGAAGTCAAATCTTGACTCCTTCTTCCTTGTAATTTTTGAAAATTTGGGATAAAAGGGGAATAAGATTTTTATGGAAAAAATTAATTAAGGGGAAAAGAATATAGGAGATATATTCAAGATTTCTTGAAAATCAAGAAAAAGATTTTCTCCCCTTATTTTTTTCCTCAAAAAATTGGCCACCCCCTCACTATATATAGGTGATGATTTTTTCATTCCCAACTGCAATTCCATGTGTTGGAAATATTATAAGTCCACAAAGGTGGTGTCAAAATATTTTTGGTTTTCTCTCTTATTAAAATCGTTTGTGAGAATCCTTCCACCGGATTGCGTTCTTGGACTTGGGACATATTTGGGAAGGCTATTTGGGTTGATCCATCGTCTCATCAGTTGTCTCTACAAGAGGTTAGCCTCGTAACTCCTAGATTCCGCATGCTTATGATTTACGTGGATTACGTGTACGCATGTTGTTTATTCACTTATTAATTATTATGTTGAATTGATTTAGGATTAATTCATGCTAGTAATTAATTGATTAATTTAAATATGTATTTAAAATCATCTCGAATAGATCCGAGCACCCCTAATTTTCCCAACAACAAGTATCAGAGCTCAGGTTTCGAGCTCTGACTTTTAAATTGTTATTTAAATTATGTTGGACATTAAATTGAAAATTGGATTGTAGAATTGCTAGATCTGTTTTGCAGGTATCCAATTGTCATGGTATTTAATGTGTTTAATTTTCATCTTTATGAATGAATGGTTTTAACTTCGACTCGTTCGATTTGTTTTTTCGTGAGAAAATCCACGAAAGTAGATTAAGGCTATTTGATTTAATCACAGAATAGACTACCAGATTTAAGCAAGGTGTGCATTTATTTTCGCTAAATAAATCTGTAACCCGGATCGAAGACGAAGACGAGATGAAGGGAAGTTAAAACGATCCGGAATCAGTGCAGATCGCATGACGCAGCATCGCTAAAATGTGCTGCGGAGGCACGCTACACGCCGGATCTGGCCAGACGTGGGTCGCGACCTGCAGTCAGCGCAGACGCTCCTCGACGCTGCCAGCGATCGCTAACGAGGGCGACGCACGCGACGCAGGCCGAAGGGCTTAGCCGAGTTAAGGCAGCGATTAATAAAGCGCCGCGACGTCAGTCACGAGTCAGCCGGAGAGCAACCATGGCACGCGTGTCAGCGCTTAGGCGACGGCGCGTCGCCGACCAAGTGGCCGGCTCGATGCCGTTGCATCCCAACCGTATCGCCATGACGCTCCGAGATGGAATTCTTTTCGAGACGAACGAGTGGAAGAAATTTAAGACGGTGTTTCTTCAAGATCAAGCCAAGGAAAATCAAACCATGACAGTTGGATAATACGTGCCCAATGTGTTTATTTTCAGCTTTTCTTTATTTATTGTTTTTTTTCTTATGCTTTATTTAATTTGTTTAAATGTGTTTGCATGAGAATTGCTCAACGAAAAATCTCAAACTAAAAAATTACTAAGTATGTTTTAATAATTAATTTATTTTTGAATCGAATTAATTTTGACCTCCATGATTTATTTATTTGTGAAATCTTTTGGAGAAATTCCCCTACGGGACGGTCAAAAGATAGCTTACACATGAATAAATTCTCAAAAGGATGATTGTGAATTATTATTAGTGGCGATAATGACCCTCCCACGAGGCTCGTTCAAAACGAAGTAGTAATTTTGAATTTAATCATGGTTATTACTTAGGTATAAAATTGATATGCATATACTTCACGAAGTCCCCTGTCAATTTTATATTGGTCAAGTGGGGTTTTAATTATTAATTTTGAAATTAAAGGTTTTATGCTTTATTCTTGTTTGTAAACCGCTTGAATGTGATTTAAATGATGACCCTCCCACAAAGCTCATTTAAATCTGTTTTTGAGATGATGTTGGCGATGCATGTTCATATTTTTTTGAGATTTTAATATGAATCATGTGATCTAATTATGTGATTTTTCTTTGTGTTGATCGGGATATTGACACAAGATGTATGTTTATTTTCGGTTTCATCATGTTGCAACCTTTTAATCCACATTCAATATACTAAAAGACAACCCTTCTTCGGAGAAAACTTTTTATTGTTTGGAAACGAAAACTTATTAACATCCTTGCTTCGCATGGATTCAAATGGGTGCTTAACGTGCAAAACCGAAAAAACTAACCAAGGGTGCGGTATATGGGACGAGATGGAATATAGTGAATAGGAGCTAGGAAATGAATTGATAAGGGACATTATCTTGACATACATGTCGATTCGTTAAAGGACCTTCATCAAGGATTTTCCCGCAGTGCAGAACATTATGGGAAATCTCAAACGCGATGTTCGCACATCCGACCCATATAGCAATCCAAAGCATTAAGCTTGACATGGTCAAGCTAAAGTTGGAAGAAGGAATGACTGCTGAAGAGCACATTCTTAGGGTTATGGTCATCTATGAAGAATTGGCATTTCTTGGCGAAAATGTGACTTCAAAAGCAAAATTGATTTCATTCTCAATTCTTCGCTTAAAGAGCTATGATCATCCTTATGTAAAATATCTAATGGAAGATATGGATTTTTTCTTGTGGACTATCTCATAAAGGTACGATACTTTGGTCGAAGAGGACAATGAGCGCAAGAAGGCGAAATTGATTACAAAAGGGTCTGCTTCTCGTTCTAAAACAATTGGTGGTAAGAACAATGAAGAGACAAACAGGATAAACCATTTCTATTCAAACTTCAAAGATGAGAGCTTGAGCAAGAGGATCTGTTTGGAATGCGGAGAAAGGGGACATTGGAGGTCGGCCTGTTCCAATCCCAAAAGGAATGGAAAGAAAGGTAATTCTCACTCACTAGTTGTTGAAACTTGTTTGATGGAGTATGCTGCCCATTCGTGGGTAGTGGATACGGGATCCACTGATCGTGTTTGTTTCACATTACAGGGCTTCAAGCGGACCCGACAACTTAGTGGAAGTGAGATCCTCATCACGCTAGGTGATGCTACGAGAGTGGCAGCTGAAGCAGTGGGAGCGTGCACCTGTCTTTTGAAGACCATTTTTTAATTTTGAGAGATGTTCTTTATGTTCTTGTTTTTCGAAAAAACCTTGTTTCAGTTTCTAAACTATTTGTCGATGGATATTCTCGCTTTCGTTTTAATAAGCATATTCTTTTTTCATAACGATGTGATTATACGTCGTGGAATGTTACGGAACAATCTCTATATTATTAATCATGCACACCACTCACAAAATGCATCAGATAACACATCTACTATTTCATGTAGAGAAAGCATTAGGCTAATGTGAGCGAAACACTTCTTTGGCACCTAAGATTAGGTCATATTAACCCAAAAAGGGATTCAAAGGTTGGTTCAAGATGGTTCATTGGGGTCTCTCCAGATTGAACCATTTCCAACTTCTTGCTAAACGTGCTTGGAGGGTAAAATGACCAAGAGGGCATTTGGAGCCAAGGGGCTTAGAAAGCTAAGGAAGTGTTAGAAATCGTTCACACCGACATGTGTGGGTCAATGCAAATCAAATCTAGAGGTGGCTCGAGTATTTTGTTACGTTTATCGATGATTACTCACACTACTGAATACATTTTTCCTAATGAAGCATAAATCGAGACCTTTGATAAATTCAAAGAATTTAAGGCTCAAGCGAGAATCATATGGAAAAAGACTATCAAGTTTTACGATCGATCGTGGAGGCGAATACCTCAGTGATGAATTCTTGAACTACCTGTCGGAAGAGGGGATTGCATCCCAGTTGACTGCACCCGGTACCCCTCAACAAAATGGGGTTGCAGAACGAAGAAATAGAACGCTTCTAGAAATGGTAAGATCAATGATGAGTTATCGCATTTACCAAAATCGCCGGGGGTTACGCTTTTGAAGCGATGGCTTATATTCTAAACTTAGTGCCATCCAAATCATTTCCTAAAACCAGAGAATTGTTAGTATGAAAGCTTTAGCTATGGACACATCGGGGATCCGGGGGTGTCCAAGATACGTGTTGGACAAGGAAAGTCGTAAGTTGGATGCACGTTCGTAATTAAGGTTGTTCATTGGGTATCCGAAGGGACGAAAGGATGCATGTTCTATGGTCCTCAAGATCAAAAGGTCGAATGTCGACGCACTTTAGATTTTTGGAAGAAGATTATATGAACGATAAGAAGCCTAGAAGTGAAATTACCTTGGAAGAACTTAAGGGGCCAACTCCATTGCCAACTGTACAGAATGATATACCAAACGTAACACCTTCACAATCGGAACCTCGTCGTAGTGGGAGGGTTGTCCGAAAACCCGAGCGATTCTTAGGGATTGGAGAGTCTTCAAACTTGATCTCAGGCGAAGAATCAGATCCCTGGTCCTATAATGAGGCGATCCAAGACAAAGATGCAAACTCATGGCAAACAACAATGGAAGCCGAAATGGGTTCAATTGATCACAATAAAGTGTGGGAGCTAGTCAAACCACTAAATGGGGTAAAACCCATTGGATGCAAGTGAGTATACAAGAGAAAAAAGGGACCGGACGGAAAGGTTGAAACCTTTAAAGCAAGACTAGTGGCTAAAGGGTACACTCAGAAAGAAGGAATCGACTATGAAAAAACCTTTTCGTCAGTAACCATGCTCAAGTCCATCCGCATTCTCTTGTCGATTACTGCGCATTTAGACTTTGAGATCTGACAAATGGACGTCGAGACAGCTTTCCTCAATGGAAGTCTTGGCGAAGAAATCTATAATGTAACAAACCCGAAGGCTTCATTGAAAAAGGTCAAGAGCATCCGGTTTTGTAAGCTTAAGAAGTCCATTTATGAAATTTGAAGCAAGCATCCGTGCTTGGAATCGATGTTTTGATCAAGTTATAAAATCCTACGGTTTTTGATCAAAACAACTTTGAAAGTTGTGTTTACAAAAGGCGTGGGCGCATTGGTATCTTTGGTACTATCGTTGACGACATCTCTCGCTCGCCGGAAGCGATGTAAAGGTGTTATCGGACGTAGGGCATGGCTATCAAAACAGTTTGATATGAAGGATCTAGGGAAGCGGTCACATCCCCTAGGATCAAGATCACTTTCGAGATCGCGAAGAAAAGAATGATCGGGCTTTTCGCAAGCCTCATACATAGACACTTTGTTTTGAAACGCTTCAAAGATGCAAGATTCAAGAAAGGTTTTGTGCCCTACGGACATGGAATCCATCTATCCAAAGAAATGTGTCCCAAAACACATAATGAGATAGATGACATGAAAGGCATCCCTTATGCTTCCTTCACCGGGAAAGCCTCATGTACGCAATGTTGTGCACGAGACAGGATATCTGCTTTGTCGTAGGCATGGTAGCTAGATATCAAAGCAACCCTGGGAAAGTGCATTGGACTGCGGTAAAGAACATTCTGAATTATCTAAAGAGGACACGGGACATAATGTTAGTTTACCCAGTCAGACAGTCTAATCCCCATCGGTTACGGACTCGGATTTCCAATCGGGCGTTGACTCGAGAAAGTCTACCTTGGGTAGTGTGTTTTTCATGGGGGAGGAGCCATGACATGGAGAAGCATAAAGCAGAAATGCATCGCCGATTCTACCATGGAAGCCGAATACGTAGCTGCTTGTGAAGCAGTGAAGGAAGTTGTTTAGCTCAAGAACTTCCTAGTGGACTTGGACGTTGTCCCGAATTTGTCCAAAGACAATCACGGTCTCTTTGTGATAATCTGGGAGCGATTTGCAAATTCGAGGGAACCGAGAGCACACAAGGCCAGCAAACACATTGAAAGAAAATACCATCTTATACGAGAAATTGTTAAGAGAGGAGACATTGAGGTAGCAAAGATTGCATTGGAAGACAACCTAGCAGATCCATTCACAAAGGGTCTGCCTCAGAGTGCATTCGAGAGACATGTGGAAGGAATGGGTGTCAAGAACGTTGTCAATCTGCTTTGAGTATAAGTGGAAGAAATTATTAGGTTCGTGTAGGGTGACATTAGATGTCACATAGAACACGAGACATGCTGTAATATACTTAAAAAGTAGACTTTTAGTATAAGTGGAAGATTGTTGGGGTTATACTGAAAAGTATGCTTTTACTTTGTATAACCAAACTGAATTTTCTTATTTATTTACTGAAATAAATTATCAATCACTGTTGCATTTAAATATAAATGAATGTTATATATATTTATTGCAAACCTGGTTCAATAAGTCAAGATCGTATTACGTTGTAGTTAATTTGGTGATACCAGATCACAGAAGATCAAATTAACAGCTCCTCGTAATTAAGTACAAATTCAAAACCTAGATGGAAATGAACAAACCATCATGAAAGGTTGATGTATAAGGCTCAGATTGACTTGCCTTGACCAAGAGATTATACTAGTGCATTTGGATCTTATTTGAATAGGACCCTGAGGAGGATAAATTCTTGATTACTAAATATACAAGAATTAGACCTCGGTGGTGTGTTATTTCTTAATCTCCGTCCCTTAAATAGGATCGTGTGAAATTAATAACTATTGCTTTGACTTATGATAGGAATAGAGTCATTGCGATTCGATACCTTATATATTGGGCAATATTATTAATTACATGACGATTGTTGATATTTAATATGGAGAATCGTGTGCAAGTATGTCTTGTTTGATTTGTCCTCTTGGTGGGCTCAGAACCTTTATCATACCAAATCTTGCAAGTGGAAATTTATTTTCGGTATGGATAATAATGTTGAGTTGTCTTTACTCCAAGGATAAAAATATTAATTAATAAAAAGCTTGTTCAGTGGCTTAATTAATTAATGGACTAAAATAATCTTAAACACGGGAAATAATGACCGGGAACCATATTATAGTAAAGTCGTAATATGGGTTAAGATGGATAGTTCAATATTAATTTTATAGTGGAATAAATAATATTAATGGACTTTGAATAATATTTGGCCCAATATTATAGCTTCATAGTTAATTGGAGGTCCAATCTTAATTCTCCTAAAGGCCCCTCAAATAGCCCAAAATAATGTCCAATTAATGAAAGGGGGAAGAAAATATTCTTGCCTAATATTTTTGTTGTAATTTTCAAATCAGAGGATTAAGGAAGATAAATATTTTCTTGATTTTCTTGAAAAGATTTTTATGGAAAGAGATAAGTATTCTTGGAATACATAATTATCCCATAAATTCAAGAAGTCAAATCTTGACTCCTTCTTCCTTGTAATTTTTAAAATTTGGGATAAAAGGATTAAGATTTTTATGGAAAAATTTAATTAAGGAGAAAAGAATATAGGAGATATATTCAAGATTTCTTGAAGATCAAGAAAAAGATTTTCTCCCCTTATTTTTTCCTCAAAATATCGGCCACCCTCTCCCTATATATAGGGGATGAATTTTTCATTCCCAACTGCAATTCCATGTGTTGGAAATATTAGAAATCCACAAAGGTGGTGGCAAAATATTTTTGGTTTTCTCTCTTATTAAAATCGTTCGTGAGAATCCTCCCACCGGATTGCGTTCGTGGACTTGAGAAATATTTGGGAAGGCTCTTTGGGTTGATCCATCGTCTCATCAGTTGTCTCTACAAGAGGTTAGTAATCTCGTAACTCCTAGATTCCGCATGCTTAGGATTTACGTGGATTACGTGTACGCATGTTGTTTATTAGCTTATTAATTATTATGTTGAATTGATTTAGGATTAATTTATGCTAGTAATTAATTGATTAATTTAAATATGTATTTAAAATCATCTCGAATAGATCCGGGCACCCCTAATTTTCCCAACACTTTCCCGATCAGGCAACTCATTTGCTGATGTCTTAGCGCGATTGGCAACAACAGAGGGGGTGACCAACACAACTGATATTGTGGTCGTCACAACTTGCTCACCATCGATTCCGAGGGCTATGATCGACCAAATGGAGATTGAACAAGAAACATGGATGACCCCAATTCTAAGATATTTGCAAAATGGTGTCCTTCCCGAGAACAAAGCACAGGTTGTTCGCCTACGATTACAGGCTGCTCGTTATATTATTATCGACGAGCACCTATACAAACAAAGTTTATCGCTTCCACTGTTGATATTCATTACCCCCGAAGAAGGTCACCAAATCTTAGTACAAATTCACTCAGGAATTTGTGGAAACCATACGGGTGGATACGCCTTGGTATACAAAGCAATAAGGCAGGCATACTATTGGCCCACACTAAAAAAGGATTCAATCGCTCATGCTCGAGCGTGTCATAATTGCCAAGTATATGCCCCACTTATCCACAGTCCACCAGAGGAACTTGTGTCCGTTTACAGTCCTTGGCCTTTCGCTAAATGGGGAATCGACCTGATCGGCCCTTTCCCCACTGGTACGGCGGGGGTTAAGTACGTTGTGGTCACCGTCGACTATTTTACCAAATGGGCAGAAGCAGAAGCTGTAGTCAAGGCTACTGAACAAAAAATGTGGAATTTTATTTGGAAAAGCATCGTCTGTCGCTTTGGACTCCCACAATCTTTGGTAACAGATAATGGCAGACAATTCGACGGAAATGAATTCCGACAAAATTGTGCTCACTGGGGGATCAAAAAGCATTACTCCACCCTATATTATCCCCAATCAAACGGACAGGTTGAAGTTGTCAATAAAATTATCAAGCATACCCTGAAGGTTAAACTTGATAATTTTAAGGGGGGAGGATGGGCAGAAGAGTTGCCAGAGATTTTGTGGGCATACCGCACTACTTTCAGAACATCGACTGGGAAAACCCCTTTTGCGTTGGCGTTTGGTACGGAAGTAGTCATCCCAGCATAAGTCGAAGTTCCGAGCCATCTAACCATGTGTTTTGGCGAGCACGTCAATGATCAAGCGCTCGCCCTTAGCACAGATCTGTTAGAAGAGAAACGATCTGTGGCCGATTTTAAAAATGCTATGTACAAACAAAGGTCAGAAAAGTTCTACAACTCTAGAGTTCGACTTTGCAGGTTCAACGTAGGTGATCTCGTCCTAAGGCGAGCAACGGGGGTCCCAGGCGGCATTCTCGGTCGAGCTTGGGAGGGTCCATTCCGAGTGACGGAGCGCTGGTTGAATGGAGCATACGAATTAGAGGAATTGGATGGAACTCCACTTTCTTACTCATGGAATGCCTCAAATTTGAAAAAATATTATCAATAAGGACCCAAAGGACAAAAGGAATGAAGAACGAACATGACGTTATGTTCGACCATCTGCAAGAGGGAGACCAAACCAACCATCTGCAAATGGGCGACCGGAGTGACTTTTCACAAGCAGGCAATCAAAATGCCTGCTTGCCAAAGAAACGAGCAAAAGGGTTTAAAAAGCCAAACAAGAAACATCGAACAGAAAAAGCCCAAGACTGTGCTGGGGGTAGGAATTTCACGAAGGCCCAGAAACACGTGTCACCATTTCCAGCACATTCGAAAGATGTCTAGAAAAGGCAAGATACGTGTCATCACCCCTTCCACATGCAGTAATAGGAACAAATATCAACTAAGTAACGACACTTGCTGCATTATTCTCGAAAGATCTGGATAATGGAAACCAGTTCAGGCTTCAGGGACCTGTATAAATAGACCCATCGCTGGCCACAAGAAAAGGAAGGAAACAGAAAAATTTCCCTACCAAATATAGAAAGATACGTGTTCTTTTACTACTCCTCTTTGCTTAAAAGTTTCATGTCTGGTTATAAATCGATCGGCTTGGTATGCCTCCAGACGTAATTACCATTATCGAGTTTAGCATCCTTTTTGCTAAATCAGACATACACCTCATTCGTGGTTCTTGTTCAAACTCCATACTCCACATCTCAATCGGCAAAGAAAGAGATTTTACGCCTCGATTTGGAAAAGCCAATCCAAAATCGAGCAAAATATTGTCTCACCGATTTAGGTGCTTTCGCTCGCCCCCGAAGCATGACTTGTGCTTCACCAAACACGATCTCTTGAACAGCATGATTTGTGCTCACCTCGAGCACAACTGGCCAGAAAACAGAGTTACAACCTCACATTCATATTTGCTTATGTGGGGATCAATCATAAGTTCCTCTCGATTCCCCACAATCTCCTTCGCTTGGGAGGGGCGATTGCTCCCGCGACTCTGTTTAGGGCAGCTGCGGCCGACGCCGATGTTCTGCATCGCTAGGTTGGCACGCGACAGATTCTGATGCACCGACTAGGGAAGTTGGTGGGAGCAGAGGGCGAAAGGATGATTTAACAGATGCCTCGCCGCACAAACCAAGAAGCAAGGTCGCTGCCACATGCTCGTGACGACGGGTTGGCGATAATCACAACTTGCATTAAGAAGGGCCATCTTCATTCTTTGCCCCCGAGCACTTTGACGGAGGGTGAAAAAGCGGACAACCCCCGGGTTTTCCCAGCGAAGAACTCGGACGAAGTCGGAAGTCCATTCTCGCCCACCATCAACATTTCGGTCGATCTTTCGACAACCGTCTTTGGATTCTCGGGATAGTTAGATGGTAGAGCATAAGAATATAGTCTATAAAGTTATCGACAAATGTAAAGTAATGTAATAGATTATATCACCATATATGGTGTATATTTCTTTACTTATTTGTTGCTTTTGGTCGACCCAAATCTAATCGCATAGGAAGCAAGGCGATCATATTCCCAAATGATTGAATAATCGAGCCTTATGATTCACATGACAAAAAGATTTTGTACTAACAATATCCATGACAAAGCGGGCATTGGGTACAAAGCCGCACCCAAATAAGACGACCAAATGATAAAGTGATTGCAGCTAAATAAGACAATCACAACGAACTAAAGGTTGCAACAAAATAAGACAACCGTCTCGATTGCAACAAAATAAAACAATCAAATACAAAGTCAAGCAAAACATAAGCACATTTGAAATTAAGGGAAATGGAAGTTCAACATCATCCATATATACGCTCCAATAGCGCAAAGACCAAAAAACAGCAAAAGAAAAGCCACAAGTGGCTAAGTTTGGACAAGGCCATCCCGGCCGAACACAAAAGCAATAAAACAAATAAAGTCTAAGAAAAGAACAAATTATCCGGAGTCGCCGGAAGAGAAGAGCTTAGCAGACCCATCCTATCCTGACCGCCCTGCCCACCATCAGTTGGTCCGCCCTGCTCACCCACATCTGGACCACCTTGCTCATCACCAGTTAATAATCCTTGCTCGCCACCAACCACTCCTCTCTGCTCGACATCCTTCACGGCACTCGACTGGTCACCATCTTCTTCATCAGACAAGGGATCCCCAATCTCGAACCCTTCAGGGAGTTTGGAAAAATCACATAGATCCTGTAAATTGGCGAGTGGCAGTTCTCGATCTCCAGCGGGAGAGTTGTCGGCCAGATATTTCTCAAAATCTTCAACAAAAGGTTTCAATTGATCGTCCAAAAGGGTTCGCCTCGCCGTACAGAGGGCATCAGCAAAAGCACAAATATACGACTAATTGGACATTGAGTCCACATACTCGTTCGTCCGCAGCTTGGAATTCAAAAGGCCCAGTCGGGTATTGGTCTCCTCGGCAGTAAAGAGCTCTTGGGCGAGTAGAAACTTTTCATGAGCAAAGGTCTCGTTTTGAGATCGGAGTCGCTGAAGCTCGGCATCTTTGGTGATCTGCTCGTCCTGAAATTTCTTCAGCTCGTCCCGAGCTTGCTGAAGTTCCACATCTTTTCGGCATAACTCCTCATGAGCCGACTCGGTTTCCTTACGTGCTTTTTCCAATTCCTTCACTTTGTCTTTGAAGCTGGCGGTGAGCAGAGAGAATTTAGCGTTGAAACTGGCCACTGCCCCAAAAGCATTTTCTAGAATCACCATTGACCGACCTTGATGGACTAAACCCAAGCGCAACCGTTCAAGCGTCGATGGACCGTCAAGAGACTCTTCGAGATCGGTAGTCCATGATCTGATGGGGGTCTCACAGGCTCGTTGTACATGTTCAGGCAACCCCAGTATGTCACACACCGTAGGAGTACATAAGTAGTTCATCAGGTCCGGCAATAAAGGCGGCCTTTTCTCCGCATACCTAAAGAAGAAACAGTTGAAATAACAATAAAAACCAGTAGAAAGATAAAAATAAAAAGAGAACGAACAAAACTACCTGCTTACCCGTGCTGCATCCCATCCAAGGAAGGACTTATCGTCCGGAGTATGAATTCGGGAGCTTGACGGTGCTTGAGGATTATAAACGACCGGTGAGGAGCCAACTATGCTCGATCTAACAGGGATTTCCCCTAGCACAACAGGAGGCGTGCTCGCCTCAAGCATAGGATTTGTGTCTTGAACCTACCAACGAGTCCTTTTTGGAGACAGGACTGGCTCTTTCGCCCCCTGATCGGCCGAGCGAGCAGACTTCCTGAGTCTGCTCGATTCCCCACGAGAGGCTTTCTGTGCTTGCCGCTCAGCTTGAATTCTAGCCATCTCACTAGGTTTCCTCTTTCGAGCCATCTCGGAATGCTCGGCGGTACTCACAGTAATGGTAACAGTAGGGACAACTATCAATAAACAATGAATTCCTATTTTACAAGTTGAAATCGAAAGAAGGACGCACATAAAGACATATGGGTCTAAGTACATACCAGTAGGGTCAAGAGCGACCAAATGATGGGGTGGCACGTATAATCCACCTTTCTTGCGCTCGTCCGCTGTGTTCAAAGTTTTTACAGAACGCGCTTTGTCAGGCTCGAGATCAATCTACCAAATACTACTGAAGTACCCGTCTTTTGCGTCTTTATCCGAAGCCGCCTCGATTCCTAAAAAGAAGGAACCAAGTTAGTATCAGTCCACAGAACCCAAGATAAGAATAAGAATACTCATTCCGAAAAACTCCAAAATCTGTTGGGATATCTAAACGAGCATCTGGTTCGCTCCCCGAAGCAGGACTTCTCCAGTTACCCCCAACAAACCAAAACTTCTCCTTCCAATCCTTGATTTTGTTCGGCACATCCTCAATAACTTTTCACTTGGCATTGGCCTGCATAAACAGCCATCCGTGTTCGCCCTTGGGGCGAGATAAATGGACCAAGCGAGCAAGCTCCACAGCATTGGGAAAGTACGGGGGTTTGGTTTTGCCGAACAAAGTCAGGAGACTCATGATTATGTGCCACCCATTTGGATTTATCTGTGTGATAGTGATGTTCCATTCCACAATTAGGCGAGTAATCACTGGATGAAGGGGAAATCGCAGCCCAGCTTCCATAGTATCCAAGTTCACCGCCACACAACCTTTAGGGGGTTGATCTGCTCGCTCATCGGCTTCCGGCACCCAGAAGAAAACATCTTTTGGGGTTTCATAATTTCAATATAATTGCGCGAGCATATCTACGTCGATCACACTAACAACCTTGCTCGCAGGATATTCATTCTCAACTCCGACCCGATGAGGTTTTTCAGGCCATTCAAAATCATAACGAGCATTATACTCAGCATATGTTGGACTATGAGGGCGACCAACAGGGATTTCGCGAAATTGATCCACATTGGGCCGAACATTTTGCTCATCATCAAGCACAACAACTTGTTTGACCCCACCTCCTTTGCTCGGCTCATCTCCAGATCTGGTACTCTGCCCGGTTTCAAGATTCACGTTCCGGTCGGCTCCAATTTCACTTCTTTGCTCGCCCATATTACCACCATTATGTTCGCCTAACTCTTTGGCATTCAAACTGCTTACATCACGGTCACCCGCGGTACCAACCACGCTCATTGATTGAAACTCCTCATCGGAGTCACCAAAGTCAGATCGGGCCAATTCTCGATCCAATTCATCTACAGCATCATTTGAATCTGAGGTAAGGATGGAAAATGGATGTCGTATTTTCCAACGAGGACTCTATCTGGAGGACTCCCCCTTTGAGGGACCAATCCTACCATGGGTAATTGGGCGACGCAACGAAAAGGAAGACCCTCAAGAAGCCTCGGACCGGGTAGGAAATTCGAGCCTCGGCAGGAAAGCAGCGAAGACATGACTAAAATGAACAATTAGAGAAAGAATAGAATTTTACCTGAAAAGTCTTCACCGGAAAAAATGAGCTCGCCGGAATTTTAGAGAGAGGGAGTCGAGAGAAGGAAAGAAGAAAAAATGGATAGGAAAGGGGATTTATAGGTCCAGAAATTAGGGTTTTTTTAATTTCAAAATTCAAAAAACCTCATTGATTCGCATGAACCGATTTGTCTGGTAAGCACGGGAATCGAGGCGACACCTCGGTACTCTCCCAAGGCATCTTAACAGTCGGACCCCCGTATCAAACACTAAGGCGTCTGATTTGGGGATATTGTTGTGATCGGTTACACACCTTTTCAAACCATGCTCGCCTGATGAACACGTGGACCAATTAAACAGAAATGTTCGCCAGCTCATCAAACGGATACATCTTAGCCTGGCAGATAAACCGCCGCTTGACCCAAAGCGAAAGCATCTCGTCGGACACCCATGTTCGCCAAGGAGCTCGTCCTCCTAGCACATGAGGATATCCTGCTCACCCGACGAGCAGTAGAGCAAACAACAACAAAAAACCTGCTTTCGCCTTGAGGTGAAAATAATCTAAACAAAAAATGCTTGGCCTACGGTCACGTCTCCCAGGCGAGCAGAATGGTCGATTGGGGACGTGTACAATGCAACAGACTCCAGGACCAGATCACCTGCTAAGCCAACACCACCTGGATGACAAGTCGGGAACTTCTTAAGCAGGCAAAGACAAATGTCAACTAAGGAGGCGTAAAAGGAAACGTTGCAACCCCACGTATTCACTTGCATGACAAGAAATTAACAGCTCATACTTTGACGAGTATGCACATGCTTGTCAAAAACTCTATAAATAGACCCTCAAAGGTCAAAGAGGAAGGATTTTTGGGAGAGAAAAACAGAGAGAACACAGTTATTATCCACACATCATATTATTTTCTATTTGTCACAAGTACATTGTGATCGTCACATATCCCCAAATCAAAAATAATATTATCCTGGCTTGGAACGCCCCCAGAAGTAGTCAACTTTGAAGAACTGGGTCACCAAATCCTGTGTCATCCTACGCCACATTGTGCCCATCACTCATATACACGATATTTGACACATTATCATTTTATTTATCGATTAAATCCACAAGAATTGCGGATCATATTTTCCACATGTCGACCTACAACAATTGGTATTTAGAAGGAGGGTATCTTGAAAAATTCGGGAAGAACACAACAACGAATCTTCAAATTCAAAAAATCCGAAATCACCGAACACCCAACCAAAAAATCAACATCCTTCATCCAATATCATCTTGACCAAAACCCAAACAAAAATCCAACAAACAAACCCCACATCCGTGTATACATACACGTATACATACAAATAGAGAAAGAAGGAGGAGGGTTCGGCAAGGCGCGCCACCGCTGGCACCTCTCCGCCGCCTTCGCCCGGTGGCCGATCACCAAAGAACCCTTTTCACCAAAAAATCAAAATCCCCAAAACCAAAAAATCCTACACAAATACAAACCCAGATATACATACAAAAGATAAAGGAGAAGGGAGGAAGATCAACGCTGGGCCGCTTTCACCTCCTCGGCGTTTTCGCTACAGGCCGCAAAGACCAAAGATCGACTCCTCACTCCCCATCGCAAAGCCGCCGAAGCCGCTGCCGCTTCTTCTAAAATCGGAGCGCCGCTGCACCGCTTTTGCAAAATCGCCACCACCGCCAAGCAGCCTCGTGGATCCTCATGACTACCGACGTCAGCCACCTCCGCTGCCGCTTCAAGCTCCACCAAGCGTCGCTCGAGTCGCAGGTCGCCGCCTAATGCCCCGACCGCCGCCAAGACCGACCATCCGCCTCCACACAAAACTTGATTTTCGTGATACCTGCGGAAGGATTCGTGGTGTTGGGAGGTGAGCGATTCTTGGGGGTTACGTATTCACGTTTTGGTCCGATCTTAATTTTTGGGCATGAAATTTGGTGTTGGGGCTTGGTTTGTTAAGATAAAGTACATGGGATTGGGAAATTAAGCCTTTATTTTGGCCTGGTTGGGCCCTTTATTGTTAAAAAGAGTTTGAGGAATTGATGGGCCCCAAAATCTATTATGAAGAAATCTGGGCCCAAAAATTTTAATCAACTAAGAAACTGGGCCCAAGATTCATTACCAGAGCTGGTTGGCCCAAGATTCAGCCCAGCCATTTGGTTAAATTAATTTGTGGGCCCAGCTATTCGGCCCAAGTTAATTAAAAAAAAAAAAAAGTTGGACAACATGAGAAAAAAGAAAATTGCTTGGGCACCCGGAGTCTCGAGAAATTTCAAAGAATCTCTGGCCGATTTTTGCCCATCCCCACCAGGTTTATTCTAATAACGTCCTTTTAATATACTGCAACTTATAAAGTTGTCACAGGCATTAAAAGTGGGGCATGTATGTCCTCGTTAACTTCTCATTATTCATTTTGGTTGTGCCTCGAATGGTCGCACCTAAATAGGCCGACCCGAACAAAGAAAAACGAACAGGCCGAGCCTTGTGTTCGGCTGGCGAAAGAATATGTGCTTACAATGCCCGCAACAAAGCGAGCATCGGGTACATGGTCACACCTAAATAAGACGACCAGAGCAGAAGTGATCGCAACAAAATAAGACGATCGCGAACGAAAAAAAAAAAGGTTGCTTTTTAAATAAGATAACCAATGTGATTGCAACTAAATAAGACAATAAAAAACGAAAGAAGTCAGGTTGAACACAAGCACATACAAAGTTCGAATTCACCAGAAGAAAAGAAAAGGGCACTAACGGCCAAGTTACAAAAAGGCCACTTGGGTTATTTATCTGAGGTCTCTGGCAGGGTGATGTCGAGCACAACCTTGAAAGCAAGCAGATCAAGAAAAGGGCTCAAGAGAGCGCAACAAACATACATCTGCAGAACTACGAAGCGAACCCTCACGTCCCGCCATCGAGGCGAGCACACACCACACCAGGTAGGCAAACATACGGGGCAACCCCGTATATGCGGCTATGCCTCGCTTAACTCGTGCAAGCCAACTAATGCGCCCGCTTAACTCACTTCGCATCTGGCCAAGAAGTGAAAAGACCAGAGAGCCGTATACGGTATGTGGCCGACCATGAAGAGGCGAACATCCACCCAAATAAAGAAGGGGAGCATGACTCGCTCAACGTAAAGACAAGTCACCTGTTAAGCAGTGACCGCCAGGATGACGGGCCGGAGACTTCAGCTTGCCTACTCGGCGATGACTTTGCCCGCCTCCTCGGCGATGATTATGTCCACCTCCTCGGCGCCGACAATACCGCCTACTCGGCGTTGATCATGCCCGCCTCCTCGCCGTCGGCAATACCGCCTACTCGGTGATGATTATGCCCGCCTTCTCGGCATGGCCCTACCGCCTTCGCCCGCCTCGGCGTCATTTTCACGCGCCACCGGCGATGATTATGCCGCCTCCTCATCACGGCCTCTGCCTACCGGCGATGATTATGCCCGCCTCCTCGGTGCGGCACTACCGCCTACTTGCGTTGATTATGCCCGCCTTCTCAGCGCGGCACTACCGCCTTCTCGGCGATGATTATACCCGCCTCCTCGGCGTCGGCTTTTCGCCTACTCGGCGATGATTTTATCCGCCTTTACAGCGTCGACTAGCCGACCTCTTCGGCGTCAGCTTTCCGCCTACTCGGTGACAATTTTGTCTGCCACCTCGGCGTCATTAGCCGCCTCTTGGGCTCGGCGCCTACTTTCGGTGATAATTTTATCCGCCACCTCGGCGTCGACTAATAGCCTCTTCGGCGTCGACTTTCCACCTTTCGGCTGACGATTTTGTCGCCTCTCAAGTCGACCATCCCGCCTCTTCGACATCTGCTTTTTGCCTACTCGATGATGATTTTATCCACCTTTACGGCTTTGGCTTTCCACCTACTCGTCGATGATTTTGTCCGCCTCTACGATGTTGACCAGCCTGTCTCTTTGGCGTCGGCTTTCCGCATACTCGGCGACAATTTTGTCCGCCTCTACAGCATCGACCAGTCCGTCTCTTCGGCATCGGCTTTTCTCCCACTCGGCGACGATTTTATCCGCCACCTCGGCGTCGACTATCCCGCCTCTTCGTCGTCGGCTTTCCGCCCACTCGGTGATGGTTTTATCCGCCTCTACGGCGTCGACCAGCCCGCCTCTTCGGCGTCAGCTTTCTGCCTACTCGGTGACAATTTTATTCGCCACCTCCACATCGACCAGCCCGTCTCTTCGGTGTCGGCTTTCCGCCTACTCGGCGGTGATTTTATCCGCTACCTCGGTGTTGACCATCCCACCTCTTCGGTGTTGGCTTTCCGCCTACTCGGCAGCGATTTTATCCGTCTTTACGGTGTCGGCTTTCCGCCTACTCGGCGGCTTTTTATCCGCCTTTACGACATCGACCAGCCTGCCTCTTTGGCGTCGGCTTTCCTCCTACTCGGCGGCAATTTTATCCGCCTTTACGGCATCGACCAGCCCCGCCTCTTGGCGTCGACACCGCTACTCACGAGACAATTTTATCCGCCTCTACGGCGTCAATCAGCCCGCCTCTTCGGCTTCGGCTCTCCGTCTTCTTGGCGATGAGATCGTTCGCCTTTGCGGTGTTGACCTGCCCACCTTCTCGGCGTCGGCTCCCCGCTACCTCGGCGATCTGTATTCCGCCAATTTAGCAAATTATTCTCCGCCTTCTCGGCGTCGACTTCCTGCTAACTCGGCGATGTGTATTTCACCAATTTAGTGAATTATTCTCTGCTTTCTCGACAATGAAATTGTCCGCCTTTACGGAATTGACCTGCCCGCCTTCTCGGAGTCGATTTCCCGCTACCTCGGCGACGTGTATTCCGTCAATTTAGCAAAGTATTCTCCGTCTTCTCGGCGTAACATGACCAGCCCGCCTTATAGGTGTTGGCTTTCCACTTCGGCGAAAATTTGCAATTCATAATCATTTTGACAAAGTCGCAAACTGCTCGACCGAAAGCTGTCGACGACGAGCGCAAAATTAGCTCTGTCTAGATCGCACAGCTAGTAAGACGATCTAGAGGGGAAAGCGCAAAGCCGGCCGGAATTTGGTGAACACGACGAAAATAAAATAAAAAAGACTCGCATAATGGGCTCAAGCACGAAAGCAAGAAAAAGACTCAGACGACGGGCTCCTCGGCACGAAAGAAAAAAGACTTCGACGACGCAGGCTTCCCTCGAAGTACGAGCACATAAAATACTAATACTAAGAGGCTCCCCTCGAAGTACGAGCATAGAAAAGACTCGTACTAAGAGGCTCCGGCACGAAAGACATCAAAGACTCAGACGACGGGCTCTTCAAAGCACGAAAGCACAGAAAAGACTCAGATTTAGAGGCTCCCCGGCACGAAAGCATTTAAAAAGACTCGTACATAGAGGCTCACCTTGAAGTACGAGCACAAAAAACTCGTACTAAGAGGCTCCCCTCGAAATATGAGCACAAAGAAAGACTTCAGACAACGGGCTCCCTCGGCACGAAAGCACGTAAAAATTCTCGTACTAAAAGACTCCCTCGGCACGACGATGGCAAGACTTCGTACTAAGAGGCTCACCTCGAAGTATGAGCACATAAAAGACTCGTACGATGGGGCTCACCTCAATACGAGCACAAACTAGATCGACGACGAGCAAAGGTAAGATCCTCTACGCGGGGGCTCCTTCTGATCGGTCAAGATCTCATAGGACATCCAAGCACACCTGAGGAGGCAAACAATCAAGAACGCAAACAAAAGATAAAGTCTTATCAAGACAAGAATCAAGATCGAACTCTGAACAAAGTCAAAGCCCGATCTTGGGGGCTATTGTTGTCACAAGAATTATCACACATTAGCAGTCCTTTGAGACCACGGATCCGCACGTGGTTTTAAGCGAGATGATTTGTCATGCTAGACAATTTGTCGTCTTACCGATTTGTCATGCTTAATGACGTGTCGTGCTGTATGATTTGTCATGCTTATTTGTTATGCTTTATGATTTGTCGTGCCGGTCCTCTTTATATAAAGGACCTCACCCCTCATTGTAAAAAAACTCTGGAATGTTTCCCTCATTCCACTTAAATACCAAAAACCATATTTTAGGAAAGAACTACGATTCTTCCCGCAGTGTTCTTGTTCAATTATTGTTTTGTTTGTTGGTTGAAAGCCGAAGCCACATCAGCACAAATATTTCGACTAACAACAATATAATTGCATAAACGATTACGAATAAACATAACAAGAAATCTTACAGTAATTCAAGAGCAGATTTCTCAACTATGGTATCCACGTAATCCCCGTTCACAGACTTGCACAGATTTGCCAGCTTTGAATCCCGAAACGAATTTGCTAGGAAAATTCTAACTCAAGATTTTATGGAGAAAATATGAACAACCGTATTATGGATTCTCAAGAGCTCATATATATAGGAGATGCCCAGCTTAAATCTTAAGCTAACCTTATTGGGAAATAAAATCCCTAATCTTTATTTAAATAAATCTCTTAGATTTATTTCCTACATATAAAATCTCTACGGATTTAATTCTCATATATGTCAAATCTCTACGATTTAATTAAATCCTACAATAATATTCCATATATTATTGTTGGGAATTCCTATTTAATTAAATCAAATTTAATTAAACATTAATAATAATTAATTCCAAATTAATCCATTATTAATTAATTCTCCATAAATTAAATATTAAATCCAATTTAACATTTAATCAACCAACTATAATCCGTAAAAGGGAACTACTTGTTGTGTGACCCATAGGCCCTCATATATCAAGCAATTAGTCAAACTAACGGTCTTAATTGAACCCTAGACAATAAATCAGACATTCTCACTATAAGAGGTACGTTGCGAGAAACGTGCAACTACCTGTAATTGTAACATGGACTATTGCGATTTTATCGTTTCATTCACCAATACTCGATTAGTCTTGAACATGATGAAGTGTCTTTTCAAATAACTTAATCACTTTATCTCCAATCACTAATTGATCACTTATGTCACACTTGTCCACAAAGTCCAAGTTGACGTGCAATGGTTAATGACTTTGATCCAATTATGATGAGAAGGTGAGTATTCTCTCTAACTCCACTTTGAGGAATGAATCCTTTTCTTGGCTCAACTACCACGCGACACGCACCGTGATGAACCCAATCCAAGCCATATCTATCCATGGAAAGGAAAAGTGTTGGTCATGGTCAAAGTTCATCCTCCACACATGTCGCATGCGATTGACCTCAAGTCAAAGGAGTATCGCATCGCTCCCACTAACCGAGACACCCGTAGACACATATAGTGGAACTACATCAAATGGTTTCTCGGATGGGTATACCAATACCTTCTAAGGTATTTTTGCATCCATCATGAGATACCTAGTATCTCGTAGCAAGTGAGATCTTACTACACTCTCTAAGAGTATGATGCAGATCGCACACCAATCTCCATTACATCATCAATATCCCATTCTGATGATCCTTGATCGGGGCTATTTGAGAATCATGCTTAAGTCATCTGAGCTCTTACACACTCAATGACAGAATGACTCAAGGAACACGATAAGAACAAATGCAAACAATCAAACATAATATTCTAATAAGTCAAGTAACGCCATATATTTAATATTAAACAAATAATAATATTAATTCAACACTGAATATTATCTGAGTATTATGTCCTTACAATGGATTGTCTCTAAGACACTAACACTATTATGAATGTTGAAACATCAAGTTCTGCTGATTGTAACTCTCAATATCTGAAGTTTGAAACTGATTTAGAAACTAAAAAACAGGTGTTGAGTTCCTTATCTTTAGAAAATTCAGATTTAAAAAAAAATCTTGTAAAACTTGAAGTTCTTTTAACTAGAAAAGATGTGGAAATTTGTACCTTGAAAGGTGAACCTAAAAGCACTACTCTAAGTTTTAAAAAGTTTTCTGCAAGCACTACTGAATTGAATGAAGCATTAATGATTGGTAGATCTGAACTTGGTTTTGTGAAAACTTTTGAGAATACTCCTATATCCTGTGAACCTATTTCTTTTGTAAAAGCTGAAACTTCTTTGCCAAAACCTTTGAAAGGTAAACAAGAAATCTGATGGTTTGTTTAAAGAGTATGTCTATTTTTGTAGGTCCCGAACGGGTTAAGTGAGGGCAGAAGTCTAGAGGGAGGGTGAATAGAAAAAAAACTTTTTCGTCTTGGTCGGTGTGAGAGCAGATAGCCCGATCAAAGTGCGAGTGAATCGATTAGGTCCGATAACCAACTTATTGAACGCCCGGAAGGCGGTCGATTCGGTAACTATCGATTAACCGACAAAAGCGGAAGCTTAAGTTTTACCCGTGAAAAACCCGGTTTGTAAATCCGATTCCAAGTTTTATCTTTTTAATCGGATGACGAAATTTGGTCGATCGGATCGAAGCTTGGTGTTGTTCGATCTTAACTTAGAATGTATGCGCTTTAAGATTGTGCGATGTGAGAGCGATTAATCAAAGCAATAAAGGCACACAAGATTTATAGTGGTTGGACAAACCCCGATCCTACGTCCACTCTTCCCTTTCACTAGGGGCACCAACTTAACCGACTTAACCGATTTGGACTTAGATTAGTTTGTTAGTCCAACACAAAGACACCAACAGATGTTTTAAGAGTTCTCACTCAACCGATCCTGTAAATCAAGATTAGAAACCCTAGATCGAAATCTTGCTAAACAACTTATCCTAACTTGGGGGTTTGGGTAAGATTGTTGAGGTTCCAACTATGAAATCTTTCCTTGCGTATAAGCAGCCTGATAGCTAGATGAAAAGATTTCTTGCTAAGAACTTATGGGATGAACACAATATAAAATAAGCTTGTAGTAGTGTTCTTCGTGCGGAAATCTGACTATAGTTTGAGCTTCTTGATTATGTTGTTTGTCCAAGCATTTCGTGTTTCACTCGAAGTGTGATCCCGTATTTATAGACCTTGAGATCAAAAGAGCCGTTGGAGAGCAATTTGAATCTCGAGCTATTTTAGGTAGAGTTGCGAGGCTTGATGTGGCGTGCTTGAGAACGGCATGGTGAAAGTTTATAGCCGTTTGAAAGCAACATCGAATCCATGATGAAATTTCTGTTCATCGTGTTTCTTCCTTATTGGATGAAAAGCCTTGCTTGCGATGTTGTTCCTCCAACTAAGGTTTGTATTCATCTTGTTCGGATCGCAGAGCGTATGATAAGATGAAACATGATTTTTCATCTTGTGGTGATCCGTCGATAAATCGATCGATCCACCGATAAGTCTTCTGGCGCTGTTGACTTAGCTTCAAACTGGGCGACTCTACCGATGTAGGTCTTCGGGTCTTATCTTTGGAAGTCATCGATCTTCTAGTATAGAGGTTTGAGCTTCATGACTTCCGGTGAGTTATCGACTAGATCGGTTCGATCGATCTTCCGATTCGGTTTAGCGTTACGCTCTGTCGGATATCGAACTTTCTTCGATTCTTGATTCGACCTTTACATATTGAGTTCCCCTCAATATGTGACCTATCTATTACATCGGTTTTTCTATACAATCATTATCAATTGGTCTCCTATAGCATTAATGTAAACATCACTACCTAACAGTCGGGATGGTCCTATTACATGTGTTTTTGGAACTTTCATCAAAACTATAAATTTCCCAACAATTTTTTTTGATGAAACCAAAACACTTGAGAAACCAAACAAGTTGATAAGTATAGAAGCGATTAAAGAGCAAGTAATCAGAAGACAAAGAGATTTTGTCTTGGGATCAGAAAAATAAACTTTCCATTAGATATGATGATTACATGTTACATCAGAAAAGTTTTGAATTTAAAAGCTGCTGATCCCTAGACGTCTTCTGAATCTTCACTCCTTGGGCTTGTATCCTTCTGGCATTTCTCTTTGGTCTTGTGGAATGTTGAAAATCTGATAGAGTTTCCATTTGACATCAGTTGTCTGCACTTGATCAGTTATCTGCGATTTGCTCAAGATGTCAAAGTAGAATCTCTCAAATGCCAGTCTGTCAAATGAGCCATCTGCCTTTTTTGAGTATATTAACAGATCATACTCTTGGCGAGATATCTTTACATTTATAAGCTTGGCCTCATTTTCCAGATACTTCAGAAAGTCTGGATATTTATTACAGAACGGTTGAGAACTCATCATCCGGGTGATTCTTCTTTGGAACAAGATCAAGGACAAAGGCATCTAGAAGCCATTCACTACGATCTTATTCCATTCCTCAAACCTCTTAGCGTGTGCGGCATTTTTTGGTATGATCTCGCCGACTCTTCTGCCGCAATCGAGGTTCGGTGCGATTTTTCGATTAATCCTTTCTTAGCCCTTGATTTGAACCTGTTTCAACCCTTACCTTGTGCCCTTTTTTACGTTTTTCTTTCTTCTTGGTCATCCGCTCTTTGGACAATTTTATGACTAGCTCCTTATTACATGTCGACTATTTGTCTTCTCGGTGACTTTCCGGTGCGATAATTGGTCAGTTTTGATGTCCCAAAGGCCCAGCCTTTCTTTGCAATTGAGCTTTGTCCATGGGCCTTGTCTTCGATGTGTCGGTTGGTTTCTCGAGATCCTTCCCCTTTTTGGTTTGATCAAAAAAGCGCATTGAGGTGGGAAGTCGAGACCCAAAGTTGATTGACAATGCCGATTTAGATCATTAGCGGATAAACACGAAGATTGAGTTTGTCGGATTCGAGCAGGTTATGTCAGTTCTTTCTTGGCGATTTCCATTGTAGCGAAGAGTGTCCAAATCATTTTGTCAAATTTCTCTTTCGATAACTCGAGCCTTTTTTCGATGGCGTCGAGGAAAAGAAGATTGATTTTGATCCACTGTTTTGACTTGTCATCAACTCGATTTTTGTAAGCTCGGCGAATATGGTGGTCATAGATTGGGGAGATCTCGATTGCTTCGATTTGTTTGAGGCGGTTGTCTCGTCGATTAACACTCCCTCAATCTCTTCTTCGAGGAGATCTTTGAGACAAGATCGATCTCACGAGTTGATCGATGGTGATTTGAGATGTAGGAATTGGATCCATCACTTGATCGAGTTTAGGTTATTTTGAGCCTCCGGTGGTTGGTGCGAAGCTGCGACACCAGTTTCACTTTCATCAGCGACTCGGCATTCACCATTTCAGCGTCTGTTCTCGAGCTTCTTGGCGATCTCGGCTTCTCTTCTTCGGCAATTCCAACTTCACGTGGATCGAGCTTTCCACATTTATCGGATATGAGCTCAATTTGGTGATCCCACTTTGGCGAACTTCCTCATGCTCGAAGTCAAAATCTCTTGAACTCATCCAGCACCACCCATCTCGTTCAACAAGTAAAGATAAGATCCGAGAAGCTTTTTAACCGAGATCTCTCCCGGTGAGGATCTCCATGACTTCTTCTCTTATAGCGGGATGGGCGACCGGTTGTGGATACATCCCATCAATCTCTCGTTCAATTCTTAGTCGACCATTTTTCCGGTGATGGTCTTTGTTGATCTGGATCTGAGGAATGATCCATCGGATTCTTTGGATGAGATGTGGAAGCTTCGGGTTGTGCTTGAGTCGGCGGAAGTTGTGCGATTGGTTCGACTGCGAAGTGGGTTCTCTTTGTAGTGGCGGTTATATCCGGTTCAGTTCATGGCGGGTGAACTAGCGATGAGAGACATGCTCGCTATGACCTTTAAAAAAGCGGTGAATCGGCTTGAGGTTGAGGAGAAGTAGATTTATCGAACTTGTGCTTCTACCTCGGATCGTTTCGGGCGAGCCCTCGGGTTGAGAAGCTTGCACCGTCGATTACATTCTTTGTTGCGAATGCATCGTTACGGCGCTTTTTTTCTTCTTCGACTCATCTTCTAGTCTTTAGAGTCGGGGTAGGTTCTTTTGCTTTCTTTGGCCTCTTCTCCAGGCCTTCACGATTTTTCGTTTTTTTTACGTGGAGCAATTTGGTGTGGATGAGGCGCTTCTTTTGCTCTTTCCTTTCTTGATTTTGTTGGAGTGGGCTCTTGTCATCGCGTCTGGTGGCCCGTATATAAGCGAAGTTGATGATGAGGAAGGCATTGTAGGACTTGATCCATTCGATTCCATTCGGTAGCTTGGTAGTTTGTCTTTCAATATAAGCGCAACCTTGTTGAGATTCTTGACTCTCTTTTCGAAAAGACACACTGGATTCATTGACTCCAAATTTTTTCGTGTTCTTGGAGCAAGATGGCTTCGAGGAAGCCGTGCGATTGATGTTCTCGAGCCCCATCAATTATTTGCCGCCATCTTTGTACATTTTGGTGATGTGAGAGCATCTGGGCTAAAATGAGATTCCCATGATCGTTCTTGATAGAATGTCAAACAATGATCTGTACTTTTTCTTTTGAGCACCATTTTGATGAATCCGGTTGTCGATGTTTATGCGCCTCTCTTAAGAGCTCCTCTCTCGATTTCTTCATCCTCATTCTCCTGTAGTGTGCAGTGTGAGATTCGCCCTTTTGGCAAAATTTGACGCAGATGATGTGCGCATTTGTCGATCGATTTCTTCTCCGATTGATTTGTCGACATCGATTTCGTCTCTCCGGTTTTTGTCAGATCCACACTCAAATTCTCGCAAGAATTGAAGTGCTTCATCTTTCGCATCTTTGGATTGCGGGAGCGAGCAATATGTTTCGATCCGGCCTTCTTGAAATTTGTTCCACCTCCATGGATTGAGAATCCTCGGTGGTTCCAAACCGAGCGAACTTATCCTCAAAGATCTTTCGTTGCCGATTAGATAATTGCACATGATCTTTCCAAGTCCATGAGTGGCCATCTACTGGTGAGATAGACTCATTAAATTTGTGCATAATCAATATCAATATCATTCGCGGAAAACAAAAGGCAATGAAGCATAAATTAAAAAAACAACTTTTGAAAACAATGTTTTTAACGGAAAGAAGGATTCATCATTAAGCTTAAAAGAAAATATTACCAGATTCAAATTTTCAGAGAAGATTTTGAACTCTAAGAAATCGTTTTGAAACGTAGAGACAAAAATTTGAAGTTTTTCAATGAGAGTAATGCAAGTTTGTGAAGCAGAAAAACTCTGGTAAGGTTTGATGAATCTTATATATAGGCGGAGAGGGTACAATAAGACAAGATTTTTGAAGATCAATCGTTTTGAAAAGATTATGCAGCTCAGTTAGCGGTTTTGATCGTAGGGTTGGGAAAACGACGCACACAAAACTTTTGGATTTAAAAGCACGATCAAGTAGCAGTTAATACATGTACCCCACGTCCGCATTAAATGATTTGCAGAGTACACGTCACAAGGATAGTGGGTACAGTAAGGCAAATAATATCAGATACGATCCGATAAATAAGTAAAGAACAAGAGAAGAGAGATGCGTATCTGGTTGACTGATGTTGTTATCAGTCAATATTACTTGTCAATGTTGATTCCACTTGTTGATCTTAATCATTCTGCCTAAGCCTTAAGAAATTTCCCAACTGATCCTTTTAACTGATCTTCTCGGTTAGATCGATTTGTTGAAACTTGAGGCTTAGTCGATCTTTCCCTTAATGCCGTCGATTTCCTTTTTGATCCTCCTTGATCGGTTGAAGTTCCCCCTTCAAGTGATATTTTCGACTTTAGAATGATATATCGATTTATTGGAGTTTTCATGCTCGCCAGATCTCTCTCATCGATCATCTTTAAGTAATCGATTTTTGGTTGACCCTCATCGATTCTTTTCGGATTAAGCGATTCTTGGGATAAGTGTTACGCCAAAACTTAGTCTAGAGTAGTAGCTTCTATTCCCTAAGTAGGCGTGATTGACATGCGTAAATATAAATGCGAATCTCGATATGTCAATCAACCGTAAATTTATCCATTATCGGTCGGCGTGATTTCTACCATATTTGTCCTTTTGATCAAATTTCTCGGATAGGCTTCTTGAAATGAAAATTGCATTTGCATCCTTGCTTGGCCTCTATAAATTGGACCAATGTTTTACACAACATCACCCATTCACCATACTTATCTTCTTTGTAAGAATCATGTATCTTGGTGAACCCTTTTAAATTGAGACTTCCTAAGAAACACTTTTACACCTTTTTATATGGTTTCATCTTCTCAAATCAACCCTTTGCATCCCTTATTCTTTGTTTTCTTCATCATCTTCGATTTCACATAACGATTCTTTGCAAAAGCTTTCTACCACTGTGGCGGCCGGATCTCTCATTATTGCAACCGAGAAGACACTTCTCCTAAGTATGCACCTTGTGTGTCTATCTGGATGACGTAACGAGAACCATCGGACTTAGTGCAGTATAAAATATCGACATGTGCCCATGAGATCGATGACCAACTCTTTGGCACACGTGCTCCATTTCATTGGAGAGCCCTACTACTCCTCCTTTTTAGGGCTCGGGCTTAAGAATCCTATCAAGGCCTCTGTCGCTCCAGTTTTCTTGATCTTGACTTTTGACGACAGGATTGGGATTTGTTTTTAAAGCCTCTCTCACCCCCTTTGTTAAGTGGGGAAAATGAGAGTTTAAAAATCTCTCTTTCCTTCTTCACGGGGTTAGGATGAGGGTTTAGGGTTTTAGGTGTAGGATTTTGGTTAACATTTATGTCTTGACCTCCGGTCTTCTTGTACTTGTAACTTTCGTAATGTAACCTCACCTTGGGTTTTTATCAATGAAAAGTTACATTATTTCATTTTGTTGTGTAAATTCACCTTTCTTATGCGATTGATAGCTTCTTAATCTCGAATCTTGCTTGTTGAATATCGCCTAAAAGCGAATCACAAAGAAATACTAGAACCAAATTGATTTAATCAGATAATCCTTTAAAACCGAGCATTTTCCTTAAATCGATAAACCTTGAATCGATCGGTTCCTTTAAACCCGATAGACTTTAAATCGATAAACTAAAATCGTCGGTTCCTTTGGATCTGGTAAGCGTGTATACCGATCGATTTTTTGCTTATCGATCTCTTGAGATCGATTAAGATACCAAACTCAACTGATTTCTCTCGACCGTTAGTCTCTTAACCCGCCTAGTTGGAGAAGCATTCCATCAAACATTTTTCGGTGACATTTCTCCAAGATCTAGAAGTCCTAGCTCATTGCGTAAATCGAATCGATCTCGGCTAGTGGCTTGGTTAGAATATCGCCTATACGTATATCGGTATGAATCTTTTCCATTCGATATTCTTCTTTTCAACGTGATCTCTTATGAAGTGGTGTCGACATCTACATGCTTGCATCTTGTATGTAGATTTGGATTACGAGTGATTGCAATAGCACTATTATCATCACGAGAATATAGGCACGTTCTTAGCTACAATGTTGTAATCCTCAAATTTCTTGGACCGAGCGGAAGCGATTGGGAACAACGACTTCTGCTGACCATATATTACCTTGATTGTTGATGCCATGGCCCGATGTGCCTTCTTTGAAAACCACGAGATCGGTTTACTTCCTAAGAACCGACATGTTCCCGAGGTTGATTTTTCATCGATCTTGCAACCTCCATAATCGAATCGAATACCCACTAAGCTCTAGATTATCATCGATGGGTAGAATAAACCAAGGTTTATTGTTCCCTTGAGATATTAAGAATCCTTAGGCTTGCTTCTAGGTGGGTGACCATTGGATTTGCTCGAAATCGCACATACACCATCTGCGAAAGTGATATTCCGGGTCTGGCAAAATCGGGTATAATAAAGATCCAATGAGAGCCCTATATTCCTTCTGATTTGTTTTTCGACGGGTCTATCTGGATCCATCTTGAATCCGGTCATCATAGGAATTTTGGCTTCCTTGCTATTTTGAATTCCAAACTTAGCCAAAATATTCCTAGTGTACTTTCTTGGCGAGATGAATATCCCTCCGAACTTTGTTTAACTTGGAGACCTAGAAAGTAATTCATCCGACCCATCATGGACATCTCAATTTCCCTTGCATCGGTTCTTTGAATCTTTCACATAGGTTCTTGTTTGGAGATCCGAAGATGATGTCGCCCACGTAAATCTGAACCATCGAGAATATCTTCTCCATCTTCTATTCGAATAAGGTTACATCCCTTTATTCCTTTAGTGAACCCACTTTCGATCAAGAAGCGAGAGTGTATCATACCAAAGCTCATGAACTGTTTGAACCATAAAGAGCTTTTCTTAAACGATACACTTGGTTTGCCTTTTTCAAAGCTTTGGAGGTTGTTCGACATAAACTTCCTCCGCTAGTACCCGTTTAAGAAAGCACTCTTTACGTCCATCCGATACGATGAACCCTCTGTGGGAAGCATAAGCAGCTTGACCGAATGGCTTCAAAGCGGCGGCCGGTGCAAAGGTCTCATCGTAATCAATTCCTTCGATTGTGAATACCCCTTAGCAACAAGTCTTGCCTTATTTACGGTGATAACATTTTCTCATCTCTCTTGTTCTTGAAGATCCATTTCGTGCCAATTACGTCTTGATGAATATTCGGTACGTCTACTAGTTCCCATACTTCATTTCTCTCGGCTTTTCAGCTCTCCTCGCATGGCTAGAATCCGGTTTCGTCTTGTAATGCTTCCTCGATTGTAGTTGGTTCCTTCATAGGCGATAATGACAATACATGGCACTTTCACCTGTCGATGTCTAGTTTTGATTTTTATCGAGACGGGTCTCAATTATCGAGATCGGTTGGATGACCTGGTTATCCGTGTCCTTCATTACGACGGCGTCGGTTTTGAGAACATCGTCCGATTTTCGATAAAATCTTATTACTAGTGATTGGGAGTGGTGCGAGGTTATGGTCCACTTGATAAGAACAAGTCTCGGTGATGTTGGAATCATCATGTGTCGATGTCTGTCGCGTGAGAACTTCGAAGTTCCCCGAACCGGATGGTTCGATTCTTCTTATCTCACCGGAATCGGCTTTTTCATCGACAGTTGTTCGTACCTTAGATCTGATTGATCTGGTGAATCACTAGATCTGGAATGTAAATTGATCTGATTCGATCCTTTATCCTTGATCGTTAGTGATCCATTTTTGAATATCGAGGTTACGGTAGATCGTGTACTTCTTGTTACGTGATTTCTCTTGATCGAAGATGCTTCATCAAAAGGTTACATGGGGTGTTTTTCCACAACAAGGGTTCGTTTTGTTGTAGACCCGAAGGCTTTCTGCTAGATGAGAATACCCTAGAAATATACCCTCATCGGACTTGGCCTCAAAGGTCTTCAACCTGACTTTTCCCATTGTTGTGTGAAACACTTGCACCCAAAAACATGGAAGTAAGAAACACGAGGTTTTCGCCCTTCCACGATTCATAAGTGTTTTGTAGTGAGCCTTAGTCGGGAGACATTTATTCTGCGTATGGCATCACGGTGTTGATTATACCTTGAAACGGTTTGGTATCGCATGTTAAACTAACATTGTTCGGCGAACTTCTTTGAGAGTTCATTTTCTCCGATTCATTTACTCCATTCTGTTGTAGGCGTCCTCATGGTGATGTTTCATCTTTGTCAGATACCAAACTTAGAGCAAAAAATCATTAATAAAGGAGTTGTAAATTTGCACCTTTTATCCGATCCGATTTTTACTGTTGACACCCTTCTCATTTTGTAATCTTCTTAGTAGCTTTCGGGTATCTTGGTTTGTAAATCTCATTCTTCTTATGTAAGAATATAACCCAGGTAAACTTGGAATAGTCATCCACGATTACGAGTGTATTTCGTCCGTTGAGGCCGACCGGGTGTAACTGGTCCAAACAGATCCATATGAAGCGTTTAAAGACTGGCCTTTGGATCTTTGGTCCGAAATTCCTTTGAATGAAGCTTTGACTGTTTTTCCTTCCGACATGCAAAGCATACATGTCCGATCCTTTGAGAACACTTCATTGGAAGTCCTTCCACTAGAGACATCCTAGTTATCTTATTAAGAGTTTTAAAGTTCGGGATGGCTCATTCTTTTTTGCGAGCCAACCGCTACTTTTGGAACTCTTAACAATCGCATGCATTTCTTGGACAACTGCTCCAATCGGTTTGTAGATCGTCCCTTTTCTTGAACGATTAGCAATATCATTTGAGTGACTCGATTCTTGATAGTGCATTGATCGATCGAGAACTCAACACTTGAATCCGTTGTCGCGAAATTGTGAAAACCGATAATAGGTTGTCTTGGACCTTGACAAACGAGACTCAGCAGTTACTTGTACATCATCATTCTCTAAGGTTCAACCCTTTGGTATAACCAAAGTTATCATCACCGAAAGAGTACACCTTGGCCTTTCATTTCTATGTAGGAACCGAGGAGATGTTTGCTTCGGTCATGTGCCTTGAGCATCCACTATCGATGTACCGGATAGTTCTGCACACCTCCTTTGTTGGCGGACCCACGCGAACCGCAATCGGATCGGGTTTTAGGTACCCTTTTCGGATTGGGTCCTGAGGGGTTAGGGTTTTGATTTGGGGATCCATACAAACGAAGCACTTCTATGGTGATCGGTTAGATCGAGAAGGCTTCGATTTGTCTCATATGTCAACATAATCATACTTATCCTCATATCTTTTCGATTTGTATGATTACTTGTGTGAACCTTGGATGACTTAGAAGACTTATGATTTACCTTTTCGGTTTGTCTTCTTTTTATCCGATGTGGTTAGGTCTGATAGCCCTAAATTTCGACTATAGGGGTAGAATCATTTGCTACCATCAAAAGATTCATATCCTTTTCGCATAGATGGTTTTCGTGATTTACGAAGCATGCTTATTAAGGCGGTGACCTAGATCGGGTCTCGATTAGACTTCCTTTTGTAGGTTGTCTTTTTCGATTCGTCGATCTGTTGATCGGTTGAGGTTTCTTCGGAAAGAACTGGGTTCTTCCGTTGATTCCTCGGCTGATGCTTTACCAGTTGGGGTCCATTTCATTTCCTTTACGGTTAGGCACTTGCTTACCTGCTCAACCGGTCTCTTACCCCCCTATTAGATACAAGTTTAGCTTTTGGTGTATCTTTTTTAAATTGTCGATTACACCTTTTCGAGATGAATCGTCGGGGCTTTTTGAGGATGTGGAGGGTTTCTCATAGCCAAGTCCTCCTTATCAATCTTTACTCGAAAATAGGCGTTCATGTCTTTAACGGTTTGAGATGATTTTGAAAAAACATCTATTTTCTTACGCAGATTTTCCTCAGAGGATTTCAGACTTTCATGCATTCGGAATAGCTCATCGAATTTTGCTTGCAAGATTTTGAAGTCATCGACTTTGTTGTCTGTTAATTTCCATCGTTTCTTTGATCTGCTTTTCGATCGAAGCTTTAACCGAGAATTTTAAATTCTCGATTACCTTACGGCGATTTCGGTGATCTAAGTTCAGAGGTTTTTCTGAGATCATTTTCTTCAGCAAGCTGATTATTTCTGATCCTCAGCTTATCATTCTCAGCTTCCACAATAGCATAAGTTTCTACTGCATTGGAGATCTTCAAGCAATTACTCTGAGTAAATTTGCGGTCAATCTCAAAGGGTGTGCTAAATGATAGTGTAGAAGCGAACGAAGGGGGTTTGAGGTTACCTGAATTTGGTCCCCCGCGCCGTGCAGAGTTCATTATCGTCCCGACGAGAATATCGGATCTTCATTTTCATAGAAGTCGACAAGACCTTCTTGATCGGTAAGTCTTCTACAGAGGAGTATCCGAGTCCTCGGAGGGGCGAATATGAATCGTCAATTCTGACGTATCGGCAACCATAGCTCTTACGTCTCTATACCGTTGCTCTCTTTTGTTCCTCTTTTCTTCCCTCTCTCTCGGCGTCAGTGCAGGTCTGTACTATAGTGACTGGCTTCTCCACCGGTTGAAACCGCTCCTGGATCCGTTCCTTTCCTTCGGTGAATCCTCCTTTTGTATGACTGTCGGTGATTTCCCTTCTTCGATAGTAGTCCGAGTTTCTTCTATCGATTGGTTATCTCTTCCTTCCAGCCCGTCGACTATCTCTTTCCCTTTCATCTCTCGTGATCCCTCCGATCATCGATTCGGTTCTTTTCGGAGATCTATTATGCGATCTCCTATCTCGGCCCTCGGCTATGTTGATAGTCCTTATAAAATCTTCGATACTTACCAAGTTGTATATGTCGACTTCTCAAGCTTCCGGTAAGCAACGCGACTGCTCGCCGACTTAATATATTTCCAATGGGTTCATTGGCCTTTGTTACACTCTTTGGTTGCCTTTGAAAGCAATCGATTTTTGAAGTCGAGGTTTCAAAGAGGGCCTCGTCTTCATCGAACTTGACCTCTTTCAATCGGTCGAACTCGTGAGCTTTAAGACTCAAGAACAAGCTACTAGGTTTCATTCTTGAAATGTCCCGCAATCTTTGATTACCGTGACCTTCATGTCCCACTTCTTGGTGAGAGACCTTAGGATCTTATAGTTGATATCTTTATCATCATCTCTACCAAGTTCTCGAAGCTTGTTTATAGACATTGTAATTCTTCCATCGAAGTTCGTTGATGGTTTTCGATTTAATGGCGACATCTTTTTCTCGAACTTCACCCGATTCGCTTGAAGACGGCCGTCTTTTATCTATTCATTTCCCTCGCAGATCTCGGCCGAGTATCCCACATTGCTTTCGCAGATTTGAGATACTTAATCTTCTCTTTTGGTGACCTTATCCATTGTCTTCATGATGATATGTCTTGCAATGGTGTCGTAGTATTTGATTTTCTTTCTTATGTGTCCATCGTTTCGGCTTTTTCGCGTACAAGACTTCACCGTAGGAAAATTCGGATCTCCTCCGAGCCGCGGGATTGTCGTAGTAAATGATGATGGGTCCTCTCTCGATGACTTCCATCATTACGCCATCGTCGAGCTCCTAGATGGTTGGACGTATATATGGCCCAATCTGCATACTCATCAATAGAGAACTTCGCGGATCATGATACATACCGGACGTGTTATCCATCTTTGCCGAAAGTGATTTTGGAAAATGAATGAGTTTTTAAACGGTTTTTTCAAGATCGATTCGGATGACCACAATGACTAGTCGAGTCGATTGGTCGGAAGAACCAACGCTCGATACCACTTGTAGGTCGAGCGGGTTAAGTGGGGCGTAAGTCTAGAGGGGGGTGAATAGACTTACGAAAACTTTTCGTCGCGATCGGTGTGAGAGCGGATAGGCGATCAAAAGTGAGTGAATCGGTTAGACCGATAACCAACTTACCGAACGCCGGAAAAGCGGATCGATCAGTAACTATCGATTAAGCGATGTGTGCGGAAGCTTAAGTTTTACCCGTGAAAAACCGGTTTGTATAAATCGATTCCAAGTTTTATCTTTTTAATCGATGACGGAAATTTGAGTCCGATCGGATCGTAAGCTTGGTGTCGTCGATCTTAACTTAGAATGTATCGCTTTAAGATTATGCGATGTGAGAGCGATTAATCAAAAGCAAGAAAGGCACACAAGATTTATAGTGGTTCGGACAAACCAGTCCTACGTCCACTCTTCCCTTTCACTAGGGGCACCAACTTAACCGACTTAACCGACTGGACTTAGATTAGTGTGTTAGTCCAACACAGTACACCAACAGATGTTTTAAGAGTTCTCACTCAACCGATCCCTTAAATCAAGATTAGAAACCCTAGATGAAATCTTGCTAAACAACTTATCCTAACTTGGGGTTTGGGTAAGATTGTTGAGGTTCCAACTATGAAATCTTTCCTTGCGTATAAGCGGTACCAGATAGCTAGATGAAAAGATTTCTTGCTAAGAACTTATGGGATGAACACAATATAAAATAAGCTTGTAGTAGTGTTCTTCGTAGGAAATCAATTATAGTTTGAGCTTCTTGATTATGTTGTTTGTCCAAGCATTTCCGTGTTTCACTCGAAGTGTGATCCCATATTTATAGACCTTGAGATCAAAGAGCCGTTGGAGAGCAATTTGAATCTCGAGCTATTTTAGGTAGAGTTGCAAGCTTGATGTGACGTGCTTGAGAACGGCATGGTGAAAGTTTATAGCCGATTTGAGAGCAACATCGAATCCGAAATATCACTCTGTTCATCGTGTTTCTTCCTTATTGGATGAAAGCCTTGCTTTGCGATGTTGTTCCTCCAACTAAGGTTTGTATTCATCTTGTTCGGATCGCAGACGTATGATAAGATGAAACATCGGTTTTCATCTTGTGATCTCGATCGGAATCGAATTATCGATCCCACGATGGAGTCTTTGGCGCTGTTGACTTAGCTTCAACCGGCCGACTTACGATGTAGGTCTTCGGTCTTATCTTCGGAAGTCATCGATCTTCTAGTATAGAGGTTTGAGCTTCATGACTTCCCGCTGATTATCGACTAGATCGGATTCTGACCGATCTTAGATTCGTTTAGCGTTACGCTCTTCGGGATATCGCCTTTCTTCTGATTCTCCAGATCTGACCTTTACATATTGAGTTCCCCCTCAATATGTGACCTATCTATTACATCAGTTTTTCTATACAATCATTATCAATCGGTCTCCTATAGCAATAATATAAACATCGATCAATGTGTCCGATACATTGGTCCTATTACATGTGTTTTTGGAACTTTCATCAAAACTATAAATTTCCCAACAATTTTTATTATGCTGGAGTAGGTCATATTCGTCCATACTGTTTTAAGTTAAGAAGAGATTTAAAAGCTCGAATTGTTTTACCTGATAAAATTGAACACTCGATAAAATAGATTAACAACACTAAGAAGTTGATTCATAAGAACATGTCATGTAATGTTGTGTATACATCTTTGAAAGCATGTGTTCCTGGATCTTGGTACTTTGATAGTGGTTGTTCTAGACACATGACTGGTCAAATTGACTATCTGTCTAATTATACATCTTGTGATGGTGGTCATGTTACATATGTGGTCTTGAAGTTCTTTTAACTAGAAAAGATGTGGAAATTTGTACCTTGAAAGATGAACTTAAAAAAGACTACTCTAAGTTTTAAAAAGTTTTCGCAAAAGCACTACTAAATTGAATGAAGCATTAATGATTGGTAGATCCGATAGTCTTTGGACTTGGTTTAATGAAAACTTTTGAGAATACTCCTATATCCTCGTGAACTATTTCTTTTGTAAAAATTTGGAACTTCTTTGCCAAAACCTTTGAAAGGTAAACAAAATAAATTTGATGGTTTGTTTAAAGAGTATGTCTATTTTTATTGTGCTGGAGTAGGTCATATTCGTCCATACTGTTTTAAGTTAAGAAAAGACTGAAAAGCTCAAATTGTTTTACCTGATAAAATTGAACACTCGATAAAACAGATTAACAACACTAAGAAGTTGATTCATAAGAACATGTCATGTAATGTTGTGTATACATCTTTGAAAGCATATGTTCCTGGATCTTGGTACTTTGATAGCGGTTGTTCTAGACACATGACTGGTCAAATTGACTATCTGTCTAATTATACATCTTGTGATGGTGGTCATGTTACATATGTGGTCTTGACGTTCTTTTAACTAGAAAAGATGTGGAAATTTGTACCTTGAAAGATGAACTTAAAAGCACTACTCTAAGTTTTAAAAAGTTTTCAGCAAGCACTACTGAATTGAATGAAGCATTAATGATTGGTAGATCTGATAATGCTGGACTTGATTTTGTGAAAACTTTTGAGAATACTCCTATATCCTGTGAACCTATTTCTTTTGTAAAAGATGAAACTTCTTTGCCAAAACCTTTGAAAGGTAAACAAAATAAATTTGATGGTTTGTTTAAAGAGTATGTCTATTTTTATTGTGCTGGAGTAGGTCATATTCGTCCATACTGTTTTAAGTTAAGAAAAGACTGAAAAGCTCAAATTGTTTTACCTCATAAAATTGAACACTCGATAAAACAGATTAACAACACTAAGAAGTTGATTCATAAGAACATGTCATGTAATGTTGTGTATACATCTTTGAAAGCATATGTTCCTTGATCTTGGTACTTTGATAGCGGTTGTTCTAGACACATGACTGGTCAAATTGACTATCTGTCTAATTATACATCTTGTGATGGTGGTCATGTTACATATGTGGTCTTGAAGTTCTTTTAACTAGAAAAGATGTGGAAATTTGTACCTTGAAAGATGAACTTAAAAGCACTACTCTAAGTTTTAAAAAGTTTTCAGCAGGCACTACTGAATTGAATGAAGCATTAATGATTGGTAGATCTGATAATGCTGGACTTGGTTTTGTGAAAACTTTTGAGAATACTCCTATATCCCTGTGAACCTATTTCTTTTTGTAAAAGATGAAACTTTTTGCCAAAAACCTTTGAAAGGTAAACAAAATAAATTTGATGGTTTGTTTAAAAGAGTATGTCTATTTTTATTGTCTTTGGAGTAGGTCATATTCGGTCCATACTTGCTTTTAAGTTAAGAAAAGACTTAAAAAGCTCAAATTGTTTTACTCGATAAAATTGAACACTCGATAAAACAGTTAACAACACTAAGAAGTTGATTCATAAGAACATGTCATGTAATGTTGTGTATACATCTTTGAAAGCATGTGTTCCTCGGATCTTGGTACTTTGATAGTGGTTGTTCTAGACACATATTCGGGTCAAATTGACTATATGTCTAATTATACATCTTGTGGATGGTGGTCATGTTACATATGGTGGTGGTTCAAAAGGAAAAGTTATTGGAAAAATGAATATTGAAAGATGTTCTGATTTTCCAAAGTTTTACAAATGTTTTACATGTAAAAGGTTTACTTGTTAAGCGATTAATATTGGTAGATCCGGTTATGTGATGATGATTTACATGTGAAAAGTTTAATAAGAATTCATGCTATGTATTTGACAAAAATGATGATTGCTTTAATGACCGCAAATGATTTGCCGAAATTTGAAATTTGAAACAAAATAAATTTGTAATGGTTTGTTTAAAGAGGATGATATTTTTTTGTGGCAAAAAACTTGGTCATGTTAATTCATACGTATTTAAAATTGAAGAGACTTAAAAGCTCGAATTGTTTGGTTTACGATAAAATCTTAACTTTGAAAAAGTTAAAAATATGTGGTTGATTCATAAAAGGTAAGTCATGTAATGTTGTGTATCAAATGTTGCCAAAATATGTGTGTTGTGAATTGATTCATATGAATCTAATGGGTCCTATGGAAAATTAAAGTTTAGGTGGAAAGAATTATATATGTTCTTGTAGATGATTTTTCTAGATATACTTCAAAAGGTTATTATTCTAAAAGAAAAATTGAGATACTTTTTTCCAAAATACAAAATTCTTTACAAAAGGTTTAAAATTGTTTTGTGTTTAAAGATCAATTAGGATAAGATGATTTCATGGAAGAGAATTTGAATTCAGTTTGTTTACTAATTTTTGTGAAAAGAAAGGTATTTTTACAAGAGTTTTTTCTATTAAAACTCCTCAACAAAATGGAATTGTGCGAAAAAAAAAGAATAGAATTTTTGCAAGAAATGGTAAGAGTTATGCTAACCTCAAAAAGTCTTTCTAAGAAATTTAATTTGAAGCTTTGAATACTATTTGTCACATTGTGAATAGAGTCTATATTCGTTCCGGTAGTAATTGTAACTCCCTATGAGATTCTCAATAACAAGAAACCAAATTTGAAAAACTTTCATGTGTTTAGTTGTGTTTGTTACATTTTGAATGATAGAGATCTATTGCATAAGTTTGATTCTAAAAGTGATAAAGGATTTTTCTTAGATCACTACTAGAAAAACCTCCTGTAGTGATTTTTTTAGAAAAAACGCTTTCAAATAAGCGTCACATAGTAAAAAATATAGTGACATTCTCATTATTTAGTTAGTGTTTTGTGACGCTTAGATAAATTCTCGCTCAAATTAATTCTCGCTCGGGTTATAAGTTTATATTTTTGTGACGCTTATTTTTATTTTCACCGCTCTTATTTTTTTATTTTCGTAAACAAAATGGAACACTTTGCCTAATTGTCGCGCAAAAGATTAAATCTTCCCTCCATCAAAAACATATGGAGCCCTAGTGTCAACGACCTTATTCGTTTCTCGATCGATCAAATCTTGGTCTCCTTTTCATCACTTGGAGTTTCTCAATTCCAGCGGTCGTGAAGCAGCGTAATTGAAAGCAGCGTGAAGCGTCTTCTGCAGAATCGTTTTTTTTCAATCGGCTTTGAAGCGCTTTCCTTGTTAAATCTGTTTGAAGCACATTTTCAATCTCGCTTTTGTTTGCAAATTTGTTATCTCGATTTTCTATACCATAGCGGTTATTAACTTTGGTTCACAACTGCTTTAGCCTAGTCCAATTTTCGATCCAGGATTATGTTTGTTTATTGACGCTTTCAAATAAAAGTCTAATAGTAAAAATATAGTGACATTCTCATTATTTAGTTAGTTTTTGTGACGCTTATTTTATTTCGCCCAAATTAATTCTCGCTCATTTTTATAAGTATAATTTTTGTGACTTCCTAAATTTTTGATTTTCATCTATACAATTTTTTATTAGACCTAAATTGTACAATTCGTTTGGCCAATTATCTGATTCTTTCTGCTGTTTTCTTATTTTTTTTGTTCAAGGTTTAGGACTTATGGCTGGTATGGAGAACGACCTTTTGTCTTTTGTGTTGAGAGTATGTTAAATTTTGGTCTCCCTTTCATCGTTTGGTTGTTTCTCAATTCCAGCGGTCGAAGCAGCGTCCCCGAAAGCAGTATAAAGCGTCTTCTGCAGAATCTTTTTTTCAATCGGTTATAATTGTAATTTTCCACAATTAAATCTGTTTGAAGAGTGTCCCTTCTCAATCTCGCTTTTGTTTGCCAAATTTGTTATTTCGATTTACTATACCATAGCGGTTATTAAATAATTGGTTCACACTGCTAAAATCATAGTCCAATTTTCGATCCAGGATTATGTTTGTCCATTATTGTATCACCTTAGATTCAACACACAATATTAAATTCGTATAAGTTGAGAAATCATCATTAGCAAATCAATTTTATTTTACCCAACCCATCTTATACTATATACTTGTTTTTATTATTTTAAATATTTTAGTGCATGATCCAGAATTAAATTGATTGATTTTTATTTATTCAAATTTGAGAGAACCTACTCATTATACAATTCGTGTCATCAATTATCTGATTACTTTCTGCTGTTTTCTCTTATTTCTTTGTTACAGGTTTAGGACTTCGGCTGGTGATGGAGAGTTAGACGACTACTTTTGTGCTTTTGTGTTGATATGTTAAATTTATTAGAGTTGTATTGTCGTTTGTGTTGTTTTCTCTTACTTTGGTGTTAGATTTTTTTCTTATCTTGCAATAGATATTGCTAAATCCTTGCTAATGTGGATTATCTAGGGAAAAAAGTGCCTTTATTTCTTGGTATAACTAATATATATGTTCGTGGCTTTTGCAACCATTTTCTCCTTATAAATGTAGTGCATCATGTCATGCATCTTTTTTATCTTTTGTGGTTCCTACTGTTCCTTTTTTTTTTATAAGTATCCCATGTTTTGTGTATTGTAAACCCTTCTTTGATCTTGTGTAGTGCTTCTGAAATTTGATCACTCTCTGATCACTTATTTAAATTTGTATAAACTTATCACCAAAGGCTGCAAGTCAGTCGGATGTGGCTCTTTAGTACCAAGTATTCCAAATACCCAACGATGATCTCTAATTTTTTTTTATATATCTGATGAATGGATAAATGTTCAACTGGTATTCGAAATCGAAGAATACTTTCTGGTGAGTTTTAATTTGACTGCATGCTTTTGTAATTTTGTTACGCTTACTGAGATCTACTTGCGACTTATTTATCCTCTTTTTGTTGATTTTCCTCTTTTCCAAGGTAAGAAGAAGAGCCACATCTTCCCTTCACTCAAGAAACTTCAAGGTAAGGATCATTCTAAACTCTTCCCACCAGAAAAAATTAAGGAAAACACCTCCCTCCCTCTTGGATGACTCACGACAGTTTCATCCCTCTCACTCTCTTGTTTATTTTGTGATTTCAGGAAAAGAAAATCTGTCTCATATTGTTCTAGGATGAGCTCCATGTGTTGGGAGAAAATTAATCTAAGTTCTTCTACCTCAAAGTTTGAAGAAAACCTCACCTTTCCCCCTTAAGGTAAAGAGAGTTCTTCTGCCATCTTTTTCTTCATTCTCTTGAAGCTCTCTAACTTTCACCTTTCTCGTTGAAGCAAAATCTCCACAAAGAGCACTCTCCAAGCTCCCTCAGAAATCACTTATACAAGCTCTAAAGCTACTAAGAAGAAAGAACTACAAAAGGTTGATAAAACCATAACTATTTTTGTTCTTATATGTTTAGTGCTTATTCATGATTGATTATATAGTTTGAAATGATGCAAAAAAATGGATGAACCACCCCTTATGCATGCACGATAGGTCAGTGAGTTCATGATATTATATGATGTTAGTTTTTCTTAAAGCATGCTACGAGTGTTGGCTTAATTTCTTTTGTAATTTTTTAGATTAATATTAGTCGCTTAGTTTCTTGTATTACAGGTTTCTGCCAACAAACAAAATCACTTTAAACGCCCACCAATACTCAAAGGTGCTTTATTAGACAAAATCATGGTATCTTTGTTCCATAATATTAATTGTGCTACACATGGAGATGTGAATTATTTTGTAACACGAATTACGTAAAAATAATAATATCAAAGTTCATGATTTGAAAAAAAACGTGAGTGTGTATCTCGTTATGGGTAATTTATTAATATAAAGGATCTAAAGTGGAGTAACTCTATAAATTAAAGTTCACAATCTTTTTATTGCGACTTATTTTCTGAGTTATACTAGTACAGGAAAAGATAGCTTCAAAGATCTAGCTACAAAGGCTGCAAGGAAAGCTCTCTCGATGGTAAAGGTTGATCCCGATGATGTGTACCTCACGCTGTTGTGTACTTCTACTCCTGAAGATTTATTTGGTAGTGCACCACAGGTAACATTTTAAACAAAATTCTCATGAGAGTTGGAACATTTTCTTTCTTCCTTTCTTGGAAATAGTAGCATTGATATATATCTTTATTATTCCGACTTATAATCATTGATGGAAATCCTTTTTAATTATGTTTGTACCTGACATATGATTAGTCAAACTCAATAACTCAATTGCTTCACCATGATGCTGAATTAACTCATTTCTAATTAATATATGCTTTTGTAGTTTGTGTATTTATATAAGGGAATTTCTCAAAATTCTATCATTTTGGTTTGAGTTTTCTTTAATTATTTCGTGCACAGGCAAGAATAACTCTTACTAAAAAAAGATTCCTGGAAAATACAGACAATGCTACAATGGAGAGCCTGGTGATGTAGTTTGATTTGGGTCATGAAATATGCATGATTGATTTTCCGTAGTTTAACACATAGTTCATTGTACTTTTGACTTTTTTCGGATAAATCTTGGGAGCTGTAATGCATTTGAACTTTAAGATGATTGTTGGTATTGTATATAAAATTTTATTGTATGAACACTTACTTGATTATTGGTTTATATTTTATTGAAGATTGTTTGTTATTTTAAATTTTTATTGCAAATTATTGTTACAAAAGTTAAATAAAAATAATCAAGCAGATAGAGAGTGGTTCCTAACCCCTAAAGGGGTAAATATATAAATTTTAGTGGTGCAAAAAATGTCACGAAAAATGTTTATCATGACACATAATGGTGTCACATGATAATCACTTTGTGACACTCGTAAACGTCACAAAATAAGGTGGTTAAGTTAGTTATAAAATTTTATGTGACAAGGGAGAGCGTCACTAAAGCACATTGTCGTGACGCAAAGTAGCGTCACCAAATAGTGTTACTAAAGAATGCTAATGTGACGCACAAAAGTGTTATAATACAAATTTGTAGTGATGCTTCCAAGCATCACGATATTAAGGTGTTGAAACGCCAAATCAGGTGACGCTTGATAAAGAGTCACTATATAAAAAGCGTCACTATAGAATACTTTTAGTGACACTTTTGCGCGTCACTAAAGTCTATTTTTGTAGTAGTGGATATTCTAAGAATAGCAAGGCATATAGAATCTATAACTTGAACTGATACAATGAAAGAATCTGTTAATGTAGTATTTGATGAACTTGCAAGCCTTGCAGGTAAAAGTGCTGAAGATTATGTATCAGATTTGATAGAAGTATCCAGAAATACTGATGACAGTGAAGATAGTAAAAATGTTGATCAGAATCAGAATGTTCCATCAACATCTGATGCAACATTACCCAAAAGTTCAAATACTGAGAACCTGTCACCAGATTCACTGTATCCAAAACATTTGGTTCCCTCAACAAAGATAATGAAAAGTCATCCATCAGATCAGATCATTGGAGAAGCTACCACTGGTGTACAAACTAGAAGAAGAATGGGTATTCATATCAATAACCTTGTAAGATCAGTTTGCATGTCATCCATATGCAATCAGGTAACTTTTGAGTGTTATCATTCTGAAATTGAGCCTAAAAATGTGAAAGAAGCTCTTGATGATGAAAACTGAAAAAATGTTATGCATGAAGAGCTTAATCAGTTTGAAAGAAATGATGTTTGGGCACTTGTACCTAGACCCAATTCTGATATTAATGCCACAGGAACAAAGTGGATTTTCAAGAATAAAACTGATGAATCTGGTAATATTGTGAGAAATAAGGCTAGATTGATTGCTCAAGGTTATACTCAGATTGAAGGAATAGACTTTGATAAACATTTGCTCATGTTGCTAGAATTGAATCTATTAGATTACTTCTTGTTATTGCATGTTTCATTAACATTAACTTGCATCAAATGGATGTTAAAGTTGCTTTCTTAAATGGTATTCTGGATGATTAAGCTTATGTTGAACAACCTAAAGGTTTTGAAATCTAGAATTTCCTGATCATGTTTACAAGTTTAAGAAAGATTTGAATGGTCTAAAACAAGCACCTAGAGCTTGGTATGGTAGACTTACTGATTTCTTACTTGAGTTTGGATTTTTAAGAGGTGAAGCTGATAGAACCTTGTTCATTAAAAATTCTAAGAATGATATCATAGTTGCTCAAATATATGATGATGATATTCAGACAGTTCAACTTGTAATGATATGCTTGAGAGTTTTGTTAAAGAAATGACCTGTACTTTTGAAATGTCCATGGTTGGAGAATTGGATTTCTTTTTAAGTCTTCAAATCAAACAAATGAAAGATGGTATTTTCTTTTCTCAAAACAAATATGCTAAGAATTTGGTGAAAATGTTTGGTCTTGAAACTGCTAAAACTATGAAACCCCCTATGGGTTCAACTCAAAAGTTGAGTAAAGACTTGATTGGAAAAGATGTTGATCCTACTTTGTATAGATCAATGAGTCTTTTGTACTTAACTTCTAGTAGGGTCCGATATTATGTATAGTGTCTGTCTTTGTGCTAGATATCAAGCTAATCCTAAGGAATCACATCTCAATTCTGTGAAATGAGTTATAAGATATGTAGCTGGAACATGTGATCTAGGTATTTGGTACTCAAATGATACTAATTGCTCTTTAGTTGGCTATAGTGATGTAGATTGGGCAGGCGATTGTGATGACAGAAAAAGTACTAGTGGAGGATGTTTCTACATGGGAAACAACATTATATCCTGGCATAGTAAGAAAGCAGTTTGTGTTTCAATCAATTGATTGAGTCTGAATATGTTGTTGCTGGAAAATGCTGCACTCAACTGTTTTGGCTTAAAAAGATGTTTGATGATTATGGGTTTGAAAGTGGTATTTTGACTGTTTATTGTGATAATACTAGTGCTATCAATATTTTCAAGAATCTCGCATGCAACATTCTTTGACTAAGCATATAAGTATAAGACATCACTTTATAAGAGATCTTATAGAGAAAGAAGTTGTGAAGTTAGAGTACATTACTACTGAAAAATAACTTGTTGATATTTTCACAAAAGCCCTTGATAATGAGAGGTTTTCTTCACTTAGAAAATCTCTTGGTCTTTTGCTATATATCGAAAATAAACACTAGATGTTGTGACAAATGTTTCCAACATTCGAAGCAATATTGTGGTTCTGATAATGAGTTTGTCTGCTGATTTGCTTATGTTTGAACTTTAAATGATAGTGTTATGATCTTATTGTTGAATCATGGTTTAGATACACAGTCCTTGGCATATATCTCTTAAATGCATTGAAAAATAAAGCACAACTTAGATGTGTAATTAATGAGTAACTATGGGACACGGAGCTCGCTAATACGATGTTCTCTTTTCAAAAGGTGATTAAATATACATCCATGTTTGTTCACAATCCGCTGAGTAATTATGGGGCACGGAGCTCGCTACTACGATGTTCTCTCTTGAAAATGAGGATCAATGTGAACATGTGTTTAAAAGAAAATTTCAAAATATGCAACACTTTGATGATGAATTTCATGCAAAATTGAGTGTTGAGATATATGTGTGCCGACATTTTGTGGAACCTTAAGTGATTCGAACTTTATCTATCACACATGATTCGATTAATGTTCTGGGTAAGTTGATTTTGCGGTTTAAACAAGTTATTTGGACTGATTTTCGTTTATTTAATTTTAGATATGGTTCTCTGGTTTTCGAAAATATTTTTGGCGGCTCTTTACACATCACACGATCACTGAACTTGCAACATAGTGGGTGGTTACCTTGTTCCACTCATTGTCGGTTTCTTGGTGGTTTTGTGTAATAAGCTTCAGTCTATCTTCTCTACTTAAGTTCGATTTGTTTGTGATGTTTATTCTTGAAAATTTGAAAACATTGTCACAAGATATAGGATTCAAGGTTTGTTTGATTTACATTGTGTTATTTCAGTTATTTGGTCACAAACTATACTTTTCCTCCTATTTTCTCATTGCATTATTTTTAATTGCCTGTGCTTTTTAATTTGATTAGATGAAAAAAAATGGGATATTTGATAACCCAAACCCTTGGGCTTCTCTCGATCACTTACAATCACACGCAAACCCTTCTCGCTCAAACCTCCTTCTAACCCTTCTTCTCCAAAGAACTTCGAATCCTCCGAACTTTCTTGCGAGAAAATAGCGCTCAAAAACCCATATTATGATTCCACTAATGTTGGTGGATCATCATCTTCGTCCATACCAAAACCTCTTCCATACGAATTTCCTGAAGATACCCCTCTATCTCTGATTCGACTGATCATCGAACAGATGCTCGAGAAAAACCTTCATGTTCTTCCTGATGTTTTTTTGGCAAAAGACAAGTCAACATTAATGATTTTGTTGATCTCTCAGCCCGACCTTTGGCTAAAGAACCCGCTCATGAAATACCTTCAGAAACCCCTGTTTCTAAACTTGCTTCTGAAACTCCTAACCTTGAGTGGAGTGTGAGGGTCGATGTTATGTCTATTTGTACTGGTCGAGTATATCCCAACATTTCCCATCAGTATTGATTTTGTCTTATTAGATCAAGTTTTAGGTTGAATAAGATCACTAGTTACTTGATTGAATAGATTGATTTTTGGTGTGTGGTTTTTCACTACACCTTTTAGGATCTTGTAAGAGATTCGTGTGTATCTCACTACTTGTTATAGTGATGTTTTTAACCATGAGGTTCGTATAGTCTGATTATAGACTATACACAATTTTGGAAAATCCTTTGCACTGCGTTTTTATACTTCCGCTGTCATATGCTGTTTTATATGTTTCACAACATTTTCAACAACACTCTGAAAATACACGAACACACACTTTCAAATTTGATCCAATTATGATGAGAAGGTGATTATTCTCTCTAAATCCACTTTGAGGAATGAATCCTTTCTTGGCTCAACTACCACGCACATGCACTTCGTGATGAACCTAATCCAAACCATATCTACCCATGGAAGGGTGCAAGCGTCGATCATGGTCAAAGTTCATCACTCCACACATGTCGTGCGTATTGACCTCAAGTTAAAGGAGTATCGCATCGTTCCCACTAACCGAGACACCCATAGACACATATAGTGGAACTACATCAAACGGTTTCTCGGATGGTTATACCAATACCCTCTAAGGTATTTGTGCATCCATCATGAGATACCTAGTATCTCGTAGCAAGTGAGATCTTACTACACTCTCTAAGAGTATGATGCAGATCGCACACCAATCTCCATTGCATCATCAATATCCCATTCTTGATGATCCTCGATTGGGGCTATTTAAGAATCATGCTTAAGTCATCTGAGTTCTCACACACTCAATGACAGCAGTGACTCAAGGGAACACAGATAAGAACAAATGCAAACAATCAAATATAATATTCTAATAAGTGCAACGCCATATATTTAATATTATATTAATAATAATATTTAACCAACACTGAATATTATATGAGTATTATGTCCTTACAATGGATTGTCTCTAGGACACTAACACTAACACTTTGTATCTAAATGCAATTTTCCCTTGTTTCTTTGATTTCCATGATACTAGGGAATTTCCAAGATACACAAAGATAACCATGATCGATGCTCCTTCTTGTAATTTCACATCTCGCCTAGTCTGAATCGGTGAGGGCTTGGAGCTTTAAACTGCAGTCTGATGGATAGAAGATGCCCTGACCAAGAGTACTTTTGATGTACCTGAGCAACATGTGTACAATGTAAAGATGGGCCTCTCTAGGGGCTTTCATGAATTGTGTTAGAGTTTGAATAGGGTAAGATAAATCAGTGTCCGTGATAGTTAAGTAAAGAAGTTTACCAACTATCGTACAAAGAAGGATCATCAATAATGGAGAATTGGTGTCACTTGTGAAAGCTTGTTTTGAATCCTCTGGTGTATCACAAGGCCTACTCCCTAGATAACCACAGTCATTTAGTAGATCCAAAGCATACTTTCTTTGGCATAATTGAAGGCCTTTATTGTTCTTGCCTACTTCAATGCCAAGTATGTACTTTAGCTCTCCTAAATCTTTGATTGTAAACTTGTGATCAAGGAAAACTTTGACTCTCCTTATCTTATCCAAAACAGGTTCCCGGATAATAATATGATATCATCAAGATAGCAAACTAACATAGTAAACTCACCATTATAATCTTTTGTGAACATAGAATTGTCTGCTTTTGATTGAGAGTAACCAAATTCAACAAGAGATTCTTGTAGCTTATGAAACAATTGACTTGAGGCTTGTTTCAAGTCATACAAGCTCTTATTGAGTTTGCAAACTCTTTTGTCATCAGCAAGACAGTAACCAGGAGGAGGTAGCATATAAACAGTTTCAATAAAGTCACCATGTAAGAAAGCATTGTTTACATCTAACTGATTTATAAACCATTTCTTGGAAATAGCAACAACAAGTAAAATTCTCATTGTTGTGATTTTAGCAACTGGGGAAAAAGTGTCAAAATAATCTATCCCTTCTTCTTGGGTGTACCATTTTGCAACTAATCTAGCTTTGTACCTCTCAATGGTACCATCAGTTTTGTATTTGATTTAAAAACCCATGTACACCCTATACAATGTTTTCCCATAGGTAAATCAACCAAAGACCAAGTATTAGTTCTTTCAAGAGCATGTAATTCAAGTTGCATAGCATGTTGCCAATTAGGGTCCATACTAGATTGTTTATAAGTTTTGGGCTCTTGAATTTGAGAAATAGCAGCAATAAAATGCTTATGGGGTAAAGAAAGTCTTTTGGTTGATAAATAGTCAGAAATAGGATAAAGTTTGCCTTTTTTTGTAACAATATTAGCATCATTAGTCACAATATCAGAACAATTATCAGTCATACCAACACAATTACCAGAAAGTACAACAGTATCATCACCACTATCACAAGTATGAACATCACTATCACAAGTATTAAGAGAAGGGAGAGAGGTTTCGTACACTTGTAAATATGCTGGTGGGTGTCTTGTTCTGGTGGATCTCCTGTGTTGTGAAACATCTTCTGTAGAAACAGATGTTTGAGGCTGTGAAGGTGCAATCTCATGGTGTTCACCACTATTAACATCTGTAAATGGTTCAGATAATTCTTCCTCTAGAGCTTGATGAGAAGCATCATTAATGATAGTAGAAGTATCATTAAAAACAGAAGTATGATGTTCAGATGTAGACAAATCAGTAGCAGATTGCTGAAGAAAAAGTTGATCTAAAAACTTGTTTGTGCCTTCTTTGTCAGAAAAGGGGAAAATATGCTAAAAAAATTTTACATTCCTTGAGACAATGATTTTACCTGTGTTGATTTCCAGTAATTTGTAACCCTTTGTACCAAAAAGGATAAACCTAGAAGAATGCACTTAGTAGCTCTTGGGTGGAACTTATGTCTATTGGCTATAAGAGTGTTAGCAAAACACAAGCAACCAAAAACTCTCAGATGATCATAATTAGGAAGTTTATGAATAATATCTCAAACGGGCTCTTATTTCCCAATATCTGAGTAGGAATTTGATTTATCAAATGTGCAGCAGATTAAAAACACACTCACCTCCAATTTTAGTGGCAAACAACAAAAAAAGTAAAGTCCTTGCAACATGTAACAAGTGTTGGTGTTTCCTCTCAGCAATACCATTCTGCTGAGGGGTCTCAACACAACTTGTTTGATGTATAATGCCATTTTTAGAATAAAAGGAATGAAGGAAAAACTCAGTATCATTATCACTTCTAATGATCTTTATTTTCTTATTAAACTGAGTAAAAACCATTTTGTGAAACCTTAGCAGAGAAACACTAACATCAGATTTAGCCTTTAATAAGTATATCCAAGTGCATATATTGAAATCATCAACAATAGTTAAAAAAATATCTGTGACCAGTGTGTGAAGTGGTTGAAAAGAGAATCCACGCATCACAATGTATAAGAGAAAAATGAGCATCAATTGAATGGTAACTTTTTCTGTTTAGCTAAAGGACAAATGTCACAAGGAACATCACTGTTGTTGCCTTTTATATTCAGAAACTTGATTTGAGTAATACATTTCTCAAAAGCATGGCCTAATCTAGAATGTCATAAGACAAAATCAGGTTTATTTTGAACAGAATTCACAAACACTTTATTGAAAGGAAAATTCAAGTGATATAAAACACCACGCTGTTCAGCAGTACCAATTAGAATCTTGGTCATGTTGTCCTGTAAAACACAATGAGTTGACAAGAATGTAACAATGCAAGAAGAGTGTTTGGTAAGATGACTCACAAATAGCAAGTTGAATGAAAACTCTGGGACAAATAAAACATTGTATAAAACAAGCTTATCATGCAAAACAACATTTCCCATTAGTGTAGCAATAACAACTTTATTATTAGGCAAATTGATTTTGATACTCACATGCACATGCTCAGTAAGAAACAAAGATTTATCACTAATCATGTGATCTGTAGCACCAGTATCAAGTATCCAAGATATATATGTCCTACAGAAGTGCTTGAATGGAAACAAGAAAGCAAATCTTTGTCCTCGTGAAATGGTCCTTTGTCAAGAATGGCAAAGTGACCACAGAGAGTGTTGTGACTCCCCATCCTTTTACATTTTGGAAAACTACATAAATTGATCAAAAAATTCTTGTGTAATCAAGGGATTAGCAGATACAGAGTCATCCTTAGGAGGATTTGTTGGGGAATGAGTTACACAGATCTATTCGGGGTGAATATTTAAATACAAATTTAATTCATTAATTATTACTAGCATGAATTAATCCTATATTAATTCAAATAATAATTGCAACAACAAATCATGCATATAAAAAGCCACGTAAAACCCTGACGCGGAATCTACGAGTTTACGTGAACGCATTCTCTCGGGATGGGATGGGACTTCGGCCGGACGGACTAACCAAAAAGGACTTCCCAAGTATTCCCTTAGCCCTTGCTCAACTATCGATTGGTGGAAGGACACTCGTCGAACAATTAACAAAAGGAAAAAATAAACTTTGTTGCACCACTTATGTGGATTTGCTAATATTTCCAGCACATGGAATTGTACTTGGGAATGAACTAATCATCCCCTATTTATAAGAGGGAGGTGGTCGAAATTTCTAGTGAAAAATCAATATGGGAAAAGACTTTTCTTGGTCACCAAGAAATCTTGAATATATCCCTTATATTCTTTTTCCCATAATTAAAATATTCCACAAAAATCACACCTCCTCTATAATAGATGATTTTCAAAAATTAAGGATGTCAAGAATCCAAGATTTGGATCTTCTTGAATTTATGAGATATTCTTGTATTTCAAGAAATACATATCTTCCATAATATCTTTTCAAGAAAATCAAGAAAATCTTTCTTGCCCTTTATTTTCAAAAAAATTTTAAATATCCCTTATGAATAACCAAGTGGGAGATTTCTTGAATTTAATGAGATAATCTTGTATTCCAAGAATACATATCTTCATTCCATAACAAAATTCAAAGAAAATCTTTCTCTCTCTTTTATCCATAAATTTCGAAAATTTAGAGGAAAATTAAGCAACAATATTTATTTTATTTTAATCACCTTTTCAGTTATTGGACTATTTGTTGGGCTACTCAGGGGGCCTTTAGGAGAATTAAGATTGGACCTTCTAATGGACCTTGAATATCTAATATTGAGCCACAATATAATTCAAGCCCATAAATATTAATTAATCCCACTACATAATTAATATCAAGACTATCCATCTTAACCCATATTATAGTCAATATGGCTCCGGTCATTATTTCCCGTGTTTAAGATTATCTAGCCCATTAATTAATTCAAGCTCTTGAAAAATAGCTTTCCGTTAATTAATATCTTTTGTCCTTGGTCGAGGAACGGTTCAACATTATTATCCATCAGGAAACTAATTCCACTTGCAAGATTTGGTATGATAAAACTTATGAACCTCCCAAAGGGGCAAATCAAGCAAGCGTACTTGCACACGATTCTTCGTATTAAATCTTAGCAATCACATGTGACCAATAATATTGCCCAAGATAAAAAGTATTGAATCTCTCGATTATTTACCCATGATAAGTCAAAGCAATAGTTACCAATCCCACGTGATCCTATTTAAGGGACGAAGGTTAAGAAACAATGAACCAACGAGGTCTAATTCTTCCTTGTTCGATTCTCAAGAATTTATCCTCCTCAGAGGTCCTATTCAAAGATCCACCATGCACTAGTGTAATCTCTTGGTCAAGACAAACCAATCTGAGCCTTACACCTCAACCTTTCGCGATGGTTGTTCATTTCCATCTAGGTCGTGAATGGCGTACTTATAGTTACAAGGGACTGTTAATTTAATCTTCTGTGATCTGGTATCACTAAATTAACTACAGTGTAACACGTACGAATTATTGAACAGTTATGCAGTAAATATATATAACATTCAATCATATTTAAAGCATCAGTGATAAACAATTTATTTCAGTAAATAAGTCTGGAAATTCAGTTTCGATTATACAAAGTAAAAAGCATACCTTTCAGTATAATCCCAACATGATTAGACACCAACACATTAGTAGAAGAATCTGACTTAGAACCAGTTTGTCTTGGACCCCTAGGGCCTTTCCATCCAGGTAGGTAACCAATCAATTGAAAACATCTCTCAATAGTATGACCAGGTCCATCACAGTGAGCACATTTCAGAGACCTTTTCTTATCTTTGTTAAACCTATTGTAATTGTCATTTCTCACCAACATAGCTATGGAGTCAATGCTATCTGGTTGAGATTGCAAAGTTCTCTGGGACTCCTCTTGCAACAGTAAGGAAAAGACCTTTGCAAGAGGTGGAAAAGGGGAAGACAGGAACAACTAACTCCTCAAAGCAGAATAAGACTCATCAAGACCTATCAAAAACTCATAACAGAGTCCTGCTCTTGAGTTTGAGCAACAGACTTTAACAACTCACAAGTACAAGCATCCATTGCACCACAATTACATTTAAGAACAGGCCTAAAACTAAGATACTCATCCCATAAGGCCTTAAACTGGTTATAGTATTGAACCAAAGACTGAGTACCCTTAGAAATAGTAGGAAGACTCTTCTCAAGTTGAAAAACATGAGCCAAATCAGATTTTGCATAACGAATGTGTAGTTCATCCCAAACATCTTTGGCAACATAAAAGTACTCTAAAGTTTTCTTAATATCAAGGATCAACAGAGTTTAAAATCCATGTCAGAACAAGGTCATTAGCCCTAACCCAAGCAAGATAGATAGCTCTATCTACAGATTCAATAGGTTTAGAGATAGTACCGTCGATTAAGGGCACCTTATTCTTCACGCTTAAAGCGCGCTTTACGGAATGGCTCCAAGAAGTAAAATTCTAGCCATTCAACAGCTCGATCACAATCGACATAGCAGGATTGTTGTTGTGATGAAGACTCAAAGGAGAAAGCGGATTCAATGCGGATTGAGCGAAGTCGGATCCAACACCCAAGGCACAGCAGCAGCCATCGTCAATCAAAAAATTATCCAAACAAACACAAAGAAAAGACTGAATCGACAAAAGAATCGATCAAAAAACTAAAAATAAGATCGAAAAAATAGAAATTGATCGGAATCGGAAACCAGAAATGCGATAAACGCAAATTGCGATAGACACACAAAATCTCAGCGGAAACACAGGATCTTCAATGAAGATGATAACCTAAAACTGATACCATGTAGTGAAATGCAAATCTAAACAATAACATTGAAGATTTGACATTGAAGAAAATAACCGTTTTACAATTTAGAGAAGAAGAATGAAAATTGGGGAAATGAAAAGTGAGTACAATCTATTCGAACGACTATATTTATAAATAACTAGAGTATCGCTCATAAAAATTATTATTGAAAAAAAATGATGAAAAAATTCTCTCACTAAACTCCCGCCCAGCGCCCTCCCCAAAATTTAAAAAATTAGGGTTAGGGTTGCTTGGGTTTTCAGTCGCGCCGTTGTGCGACCCTTTCTCTCCAAGTTTATATTAATGAATCTGTGATTGTACTCCCACTATCTCCGCTTTATTCTCTCAAAACATTTTATTCATGCCCTCTCCCTTTCTATTGATTCGTGGTCCCCTTTTTTTCGCCTCCCCACCTACCTTTTCACCCACTTCCAGTTATGGAAGCCAAAATGCTTGCCCTGTGGGAGAAACTCGCCATAACTGAAGAGGAAGCCACTCCCATCCCTATCAGATCTATAAATCTCGCCACACCTATCAATTCCCTTGTCGGTAAGTTGGCTATGAAAAAATATGTCGGAATCCATGACCTCGAAGCGGGAATCCCAAAGATCTGGGACGTGGTCCTTCCGATGAGCATCAAACCCCTGGGGGGTGGGCTATACATCTTCGACTTCGTTGACAGAAAGGAGTGTGAACGTATCTTCAACAAGCAACCGTGGAATTTCAGGGGGTTGGCCATGCTTTTAACCAGAATGAGAGGTGACGAGTGTCCTATTGATTTCACCCTCGACAAGGTTCCATTCTGGATCCAAGTGCATGGCCTCCAAATTCGGGTTATGACCAAGGGAGCCGCTGAAGATCTCGGAGTTGCTCTCGGAGAGATCCTAGATGTCAAAAGCGACTACGACGGGGTCGCATTGGGTCAGTGTGTGAGAGTCCGAGTCATGGTGGACATTAACAAACCTCTGCACAGATGGGCTACGGTGGGCATCGAGGACGAGACGTGCCGAGTCATCTTCCGCTATGAGAAACTCACCGACTTTTGCTTCTTCTGTGGCCGTCTGAGCCACCAAGACAAAGATTGTGGCCATATCAAACCAGATGGGAAGAGGTACTTCTGCACCTGGATGCGGGCCAATGGTCAGAACTCGGTGTCACTGGAAACCAACATCATCGAACTGGATTGACTCAACTCCAACAAGCCTGACCGGCCCCTCAGTCAGTCGCCAAAAACACCCCAAACCCTAACCCAGTCAAGCTCGCCCCAAACCATCCCCGAGTGGGTGCGCTCAAAAACAAGAAATACTACCCTCTCACCCATCCCTTTTGGTAAACTCTCCCAGTTGAACCAACAAAAATGATTACCACTACCCCGAATAAGCTGATTCACACCCTTAACTGGGATGCTTTGATACCCAAGAAACAAAACCCTTCATCCCCCTCACCTCAGACCGATAGCCGTACCCACTGCCCCTACCCATCGAGACTAAACCTGAGAATAACACAACCGCAACCACTAATAATACCCCTCAGGCTGAAAAATAGTACCCCATCTTGCTCAACACCTCCTCTCTTTTCATAAACCATCACACTGAGGCACCAAACCCTAATGGAAACCCTAACATCAACTTTCTGCCTCCCATCTCTCTCGCGGAGGCAGAACTCATCCACACTAACGCAATTGTGGCTTTGTTTTGCGGGTAATCTGAAAAGAAACATTCTCGATGGGCTCTAACAGTAAGACTCCTGAGTCCGGCGGAAACACGGGCAAGAAGAATATGAAGGCAAAAATGAAAGGCCACTCTACTCCTCCTGCTAACCTTGATGACAATGAGATGAAAAAGAACAGGAAAAGGACCGGAAAGATGGGAGCCCAGGAATCTAATTCAGCGAAAAAGATGAAGCTGGGAAGTGAGTTCTATCTGGAGAAGGTGACCCCACCTGGAGCAACGGCGGAGGCTGGCGGAGTCCAGCCCCACCGAGACCCATGAAGTGTATCAGGTAGAATGCTCGTGGGCTCGGGGGCCAACGAGCATTCCAAAACCTCATGTGGCTCCTAGCGGACCACTCCCCCGACGTTATCTTTATTTCCGAATTCAAAATCTCTAGTTTTTGTTTCCTTTTTTGGCGTTCTTGTTTACATTTTCATGGTTGTTTTTGTGTTGATGCGATGGGAAAAAGTGGTGGTCTTTTGTTGTTTTGGAATGAAAATGTGAACATTTCTATTTTGTCGTACTCGGTTGGCCATATAGATTGCAGTATTGTCTTTAATAATCAAGCTTGGTACTTTACTGGCTTTTATGGAAACCTTAAACAAAATCTTCATCATTACTCGTGGGATCTGCTTAACAAAATAGCCAATACTCATACTAATTGTAACCTTGGTTGGCTTGTAGGTGGCGACTTCAACAAAATCCTCTATGAATATGAAAAAATGGGAGGAGCCCCTAGAGCCTTTAAATGGATGTGAGATTTCACCAAGGCTTAGACTCCAACGGCTTGAATGACCTTGGAGCCGAAGGCCAAGTATACTTGGAATAGTCACAAAAGGTGATCAACGGGTCTTGGAACGCCTTGACCGCTTTGTGGCCAATCAAACTTGGATGGATGACTTTCATCAAAGGAAAATCCTTAATCTGGACTATTATGGTTCCGATCACCGACCAATCCTCCTTAGTCTTACCCATGCAACGAGTACGTTGAACCATGCTAACCCTAGCAGGTTTACGTTTGAACACAAATGGCTAATGGAAGAGGACTATAACGAGATCATTTCTATGGCCTGGAATTCAAGAACGGTTGGCTTCAACATTCAGGACAAACTCACGAATATGTCCCTCCAACTCAAAGCCTGGTCACGGAATAAACTGGTTAACTTCAAAAAAAGAATCAAGGAGACAAGAGAGGAGCTCAACAACACATAAATGTTGAAGACTCCTCTTTCAATCTCGACAAGGCTCACTCCTTGGAAAGATCTCTCAAAAAACTCTTATACCAAGAGGAAGTTCACTGGAAAAAAAGATCCAGAGTCACCTGGCTATCAGATGGAGACCGCAATACAAAATTCTTCCACAGAACGGCCTCAGAGAGAAAGAAACGTAACAACATCAAAGCTCTTTGAACAAGGATGGGGTCATGGTCTCTGATCAAAAAGATATAGTCTCCATTATTATAGATTTCTATGATGATCTCTTCCAAACTCAGAACCCCTCTACGGAAGACATTGCCCGGGTCACAGATCATCTCACCAACACAGTCACCCATGATATGAATAGAACCCTCATGACACTCTTCACGAAATACAAAGTTTTCAAAGCCCTCTGCGACCTTAACCCTTCAAAAGCCCCCGGCCTAGATGGTTTTACGGCTCTATTCTTTCAAAATGCCTGGAAAACGGTGGGTGAGGAAATTACCAAGGACTCCTTACAAATCCTCAATGGGGTGGCCGACCTTAAAAACCAAAATCCCACCATCATTACCCTCATCCCTAAAACCAAAAACCCCCAGTCCATGAAAGACTTTCGCCCCACAAGCTTATGCAATGTCCGCTACAAGATTGTGGCTAGAGAAATTACAAACAGATTCATATCCATCCTGGGACAGATCATTGACCCGAATAAGAGCGCCTTCATCCCAGGCCGCCTTATCACTGATCATATCCTCCTGGGCTTTGAATGTATGCACTGGCTTAGACACAAAAAAAGCAAGCAAGGTTATGCAGCGATGAAACTTGATATGAGCAAAGCTTATGATCGTGTAGAATGGGCCTTCCTCAAAGAAGTTTTGACTAAGATGGGTTTCGACTCAAGATGGATTCAACTTATCATGAACGGTGTCTCCTCGCCCACCTACTCCTTTAGAGTTAATGATGCAATCGCCGGAAATATCTCCCCCACCAGAGGGCTCAGACAAGGAGACCCTCTTTCCCCTTATCTTTTTGTTATAGTCGCTCAAGGCCTGTCAGCCATGATCAATGCTTTTACTGCAAATAATAAGATTCATGGCGTGAAAGTGGCTAGAGGTAGCCCTATGATCTCCCACATCTTCTTTGCGGACGACAGCCTCATCTTCTTCAAAACTACCCGAGAAAATGTAGACACTATTAAATCGTGCCTCAATGACTATGAAAAAGCCTCGGGACAATTGGTTAACTTCGACAAATCAGTCATCACTTTTAGTACAAAGACAGCTCACGAGCACATCCAGTATACCAAGGACAGACTCCAAGTTCAACAATGCCAAGGCCATGACCTCTACCTTGGCCTTCCCACATTCTCGACCCAGAGCAAGAAAATTCAATTTGCTTATCTCAGGGACAGGGTGGTCAAAAAATTAGAGGGGTGGAAAAATAAATTCTTCTCGGATGGGGGACGTGAAGTCCTTCTCAAGGCTGTCATTCAAGCTATTCCCACATACGCCATGTCTTGTTTCCGAATCCCCACATCTATCTGCAGCAACATTGTCGAATGAAAAGAAGGTCCATTGGAAAGATTGGAAAATTTTAACCAAGCCTAAAAAGGAAGGGGGCTTGGGGTTCAGGGATCTCGTCATTTCCAACAAAGCTCTCCTGGCAAAACAAATTTGGAGAATGATCTCTCAACCTAACTCGCTGGTGGCCAAAGTCTTCAAGGCTAGATACTTTTAACACTCGGACATCATGGATGCCACTCTCGGCAACAACCCTTCGCACATTTGGCGTTCTATTTTATGGAGTAAGGAGATAATTGTCAATGGTCTCTTATGGAAAGTCGGAAACGGTAACAAAATCAATGTTCGTAGGGATCGATGGATCCCGACCCTGAAGTCGGGAGTGATTACTTCTGCAGTGACCTTTGACAGCAATGTCCAAGCCAACCAACTCATCAGTCAGGATCTAGAGTGGGATGTGGACAAACTCAACCAACTCTTTCTTCACCATGAAGTGGAAGCCATCAAACGCACTCTGATTAACCGCTCTGGTAACGAAGATGTCCGATTCTGGAAATTTGAAAAGAAAGGCAACTTTACGGTAAAATCGGCCTATTGGAACTACGCTATGGGGGACCCACACCTCAATATTCCGGAGACCGGTTCCTCTTCTCATACCCACCCTGTTTGGAACACTATTTGGAACCTAGATCTACCTCCTAAAGTGAAAATTTTCCTTTGGAAAGTGGCTCATAAAGCCCTTGCGACCGAGGCCAATTTGGTTATACATCATGTGCCTTGCCAATCCAGGTGCGTTATATGTGGCTTTCATCGGGTTGATACTAATCATGCCTTATTTTTTTGCCAGGGGGTTAAAGATGCTTGGAAACACTCGGAGTGGTGGGACACCATCAAAACTGCTCGTAACTACAATCAAGGAAATCTCCTCCTACATTTTGCCACCTCCCTAAAACCATGTAATATGGAGAACCTAGCTATGAAAATGTGGGGAGTCTGGAAAGAAGGATGCGATCTAGCTCACAAACCGAGAAGACTCAACAATGAATTTCAACGAAGTATTAATGCAGCCTGGACCGATAGCTTTCTAGATGCCTTCCAAAATGCTAAAGAAGGAAACCCACATGCATCACTCCACTTACTGAAAGATATATTTGGCCCGCTGACGAAGCTCCGGGACAGAACTTTTTCCTGATAGTGGATGCGGCCTACAATGACATTACTCTGAATTTTGCAGTATGATTCGCTATCTTTGACCCAGGAGGCACCCTATGGGGAGCTGGATCTCACAAAATTAAATATCCAGGCTCCATCTTGGCGGCGGAACTCAATGCAATTCTGGATGGCATTGCCTTCTGGCAAAGTCATAACCCTGGACCAATCAATATCTTCTCTGACTGCATCGACGCTATTCATGCAGTTAAGACAGACACCTCTTACTGGGGTTACAAAGAGAGTCTGATCACCACTATTCGAAGTCAGCTATCAAACACCTCTATGAAAAGCGTTTGGTACTGCCCATGCATAAACAATCACATGGCTCACAACTTAGCTAAGGCGGCTACCAAATCTCCCCTCCCTCAAGATTGGGTGGGTGAGAATATCCCGATATATTTGATATCTATCCTTTATACACACATCGAACATCGCATCTGTCTCGGCTATAAGAAAGAAAATAAAAGGGTTTACATTTCTTAACTTTGTGTGATTAAAGCATATTTCTGTGAAAGAATTTTGTTAATGGAGCAAGATGTGGCGTACACTATGGGGAAAATATTAGGCCCATAATTATGGCAATTTAAATATAATACATTTTAATTTTTTGGAATGTACGTAGGCCATTAATTATTATTGTTTGGTGCAATGAAGGCATGTACGTTTAGAAAAATGTATATTTTTTAAAGCGGGCAATTTAAGGTGGGTGGTAATTAAGGGCCGTAAGTTTCAATCAGTCAAAAGTGGGACATTAATTTTATTACGGGCAAAAGTAGGACATTATTTTTTTAATTTGGCAAATGTAGGCCATTATTTTAACAATGGACATACCTAAATTTGCGAAAACTCAAAATTTATGGGCCTAACTTTTGCTAAAACTCAAAACTTACGGGCTCAAATTTGCATGAACTTAAAAATTTACTGGCCTAATTTTACCGAACTAAAAATAAAATCGACAGGAACTTTAATAAACCTAGTAAGGAGAAAATTTATGGGAAGATCAAAGTGGACTAACATGAAAGTATTGATCGTAGAAGTGTGTCAAGAGAAGAGTTTATACGGGGGATGACATCCAAAATGGCGACTTTCAACTTTTATATGTACAGAATAATATGATTACGTTAATTTAATAAAATAAAGTTTTTTAAGTATATATATAATATTTCCACTGATATGTATTTTACGTAGCAAAACGAAAAGGAGTAAAAAAAAATATGTATGTATTTCAAGTTGTCTACTATAACTAAAGGAAAGGAATAGTGTAGACTGTGTAATCTTATGGAATGAATGAATGACACGTGTAATAATAAAAAATATTCAACGAATCGTTATACTTTTGGGTCCAGTGTATTAAAAATTCGAAGGATATTGATTTAAAAAATCAAAAATGTAAAACACAAATGAAATACGAAAAGTTGAATATAACCGAATCTTTATAGTTCTTCGATATTAAAACTCGGTATAGTTAGTGATTTAACTTGGGCCCATATGAGCCGTTTTCGGTCCAAAATGTGCAGTTAAAGCCCACGTATCTCTAGCAAGCTATTTCGAAAATAATTAATTAACTTATTAGGGCCCATTCCAAATCACAAAAAGTGAAATTTGTAGCATCCCAATTCCCAACTCAAACATTTAAGTATATAATAATATTTTTTGTTATTTTATTTAATTAACAAGATATATATTAACTTGTTCCCAAAATTAGAGTGAAGAGACCCGTATGGATCAACATAAGAATGATTGAGCCAAATTTGATGTTTAGTGTTATCATCGCCAAGAAGAACTTTCAGATTTTTTCATCTTTCATCCATTTAGAAAAAATTAAATTAGATAAGTTTTTTGAACGCTAGTGACATAGCAATTGGCATATTTAAATAAATTTCGCAGGGTTAGAAACATAAGAATATTCAATTATTCATCTCAATCTAATTAATCAAGGTTGTAAAAAATCGTACAAATTCGACCCAATATATATAGATCATTAATATAGAGATAGAGATTATTAGTGGTGAAAACGGATCGGATGCGGACGGATAGTGCTTATACCGTATTCTAAACCACATTTTTTTCTCGAATTCGAAGTTGGATACTGAAAAGTCGAATTCAGATACAAATTCGGAATATTCGGTATACGGATACGGGACGGATATCGGACGAATCCAGGCCGAATTCGAATAACTATAATCGGATAATATATTTCAAACGAAAATCATCAAAATGTTACTAGGCGACGGTGGATCTCCTTCCATTTGAGGCGGCCAGCGGCGGTGAAGGGACGACCGCGAAGAAGTAGAGAGGAGAAGAAGAAGGGACGAACGGCGAAGAAGAAGAGATGAGAAGAAATGCGGCTGAATTATTTAGTTTTCAACTATTTTTTTAATAAAATTACATAAGTATTAAGTACTAATATTATATTATATATATATATATAATATAAAATAAAATAACTAGGTGGCTTAGCCCACCTGGCCACTGGGCTCCCCATTTGAGTGAGAGACTCAGGTTCGATTCCCTTTGGAAACGAATTTGGAGTTATGGGAGTTATAAGGTGGATTAGTGATTTCGTGGTGTATTTGGGTGCTTGGTGTACTAATTAGTACTCCCTCCGTCCTATTTTTGATTATCCGTTTACTGTAGATACGGAGATTAAGAAAAAGTAGGAGATAATAATATTAAATGGTGTAAAATGGGTTTGGTGGAGGGAAATAATAATTTTTGATTATCCGTTTACTGTAGATACGGAGATTAAGAAAGGAGATTAAGAAAAAGTAGGAGATAATAATATTAAATGATGTAGATACGGAGATTAAGAAAGGAGATTAAGAAAAAGTAGGAGATAATAATATTAAATGGTGTAAAGTGGGTTTGGTGGAGGGAAAATAATAGTATTAAATGGTGTAAAGTGAGTATTTTTTATTATATGTTTACTGTAGATAAAGAGATTAAGAAAATGTAGGAGATAATAATATTAAATGGTGTAAAGTGGGTAAAGTGGGTTTGGTGAAGGGAAATAATAGTATTAAATGGTGTAAAGTGGGTTTGGTGGAGAGAAATAATAATATTAAGTAGTATTGAAAGTTATTTTATTTCTTTTTTAGAAAATGACCAAACAAAATTAGGACGGCTATTTATGGAAAGTGGACAATCAAAATTAGGACAGATGGAGTAATTACTAACAACTAACTTTGTTCGATAAAAAAAAATTAAAAATTAAGAAATTCGGATATCCGGATTTATTATTCGGATAATATCCGATAAAATATGAAAAAACTCGAATATGGTCGGATATTATGTATTCTGGATCCGATTTCGAATCCGAAGTCAACTATCTGTATCTAAATCCTTATCCACCCGGATACTAATTTTTTATACCGAATTCGATACCGACCGGATACGGCTCCGGATCGATCGGGAAATATCCGATCCGTTTTCACCCCTAGAGATTATATATGCAGTTTATGTATCCAATAAATCAACTTGTAAGATATTTATTCTGATTTAAACTTTATTTTTAAGAACACGAAGACCGAAAAACTCTTCTACTTTACACAACTCTAGGGAATACGTTTTTTCAGGACATTAATTTAAGGGGATTTAAATCAAAATGGTCCCGTTGTTGAAATTTAGAGGCACGTAAACACGTAATACATGCGCATCGGAAATAAACAGTTCACCAACAACGAACAATTAATTGCATAATTAAATACGAGTAAACGTAAAAAGAATTCTTACAGCAATTCGTACACGGATTCCTCAACTATGGTATCCATGTAACAGTCGTTTATTAATCTGCACAGATCTGCCAGCGTTGAATCCTCGAGATGAATTTGCTAGGAAAATTCTAACTTAGAGATTTTATGGAGAAAATATGAACTCGTGTATTATGAATTCCCAAGAGCTCATATATATAGGAGAGGATCAGCTTAAATCTTAAGCTAACCTTTATTAGGAAAAATCCTAATAAAATAAATCTCTTAGATTTATTTCCCACATATAAAATCTCTACGATTTAATTCCATGTATATCAAATCTCTACGGATTTGATTCCATGTATATCAAATCTCTACGGATTTGATTCCATATATATTAAATCCTATAATAATAATATTCCATATATTATTATTGGGAATTCTATTTAACTAAATCTAATTTAATTAAATAGTAATAATAATTAATTCTAAATATAATTATTATTATTCTCCATAAATTAAATATTAATATCCAATATAATATTTAATCAACCAACTATAATTAGTAAACAACCGTTACTTGTATAGGCCCTCATCTATCGAGCGATTAGTCAAACTAACAGTCTTAATTGAACCCTAGACAATAAATCAAACATTCTCAATATATGAGGTACGTTGCGAGGAAATGTGCAACTACCTATAACTGAAACATGGGCTATTACGATTTCCTCCTTTCATTCGCGAATACTCGATTAAGTCTTGAACATGATGAAGTGTCTATTCAAATAACTTAATCATATTGTCTCTAATCGCTAATTGATCATGTATGTCACACTTAGCCATAAAATCTAAGTAGACGTGCATCGACCTATGACTTAGAGCCAATTATGATGAGAAAGTGAGTATTCTCTCTAAATCCACTTTGAGGAATGAATCTTATTCTTGGCTCAACTACCACGCACATGCATTTCGTGATGAATCCAATCCAAGCCATATCTACTCATAGACGGGTGCAAGCGTCGGTCATGGTCAAAGTTCATCACTCCACACATGTCGTGCGTATTGACCTCAAGTCAAAGGAGTATTGCATCGCTTCCACTAACCGAGACACTCGTAGAAACATATAGTGGAAATACATCAAATGGTTTCTCGGATGGGTATACCAATACCCTCTAAGGTATTTGTGCATCCATCATGAGATACCTAGTATCTCGTAGTAAGTGAGATCTTACTACACTCTCTAAGAGTATGATGCAGATCGCACACCAATCTCCATTGTATCATCAATATCCCATTCTTGATTTTCCTTGATCGGGGCTATTTGAGAATCATGCTTAAGTCATCTGAGTTCTCACAATCTCAATGACATCAATGACTCATGGGAACACTTGTATGAATAAATGCAAACAATCAAACATAATAATCAAACAAGTGTATTGTCATACATTAATATTAAGTGAACTATAATATTAAATCAAACTGAATATCATCGAGTATTATGTCCTTACAATAGATTGTCTCTAGGACACTAACACTAACACCCGTAACTTTGCACATTTACTGTAAAGGTCCCGTATATATCACATGTTTCAATTTAGTCCCGTATATTTTTAATTTGTGCCGGTTTAGTCCCAAATCGCCGGATATTGATCAAACTACCCCAAAATGACGTCCTTTTGGGACGTGTGATACACGCGCCCCTAATCCACGTGTCTAAATCGATGTCAGCCAACATAATCCGATCGAAATTAGGGGCGCGTGTATCACACACCCCAAAAAAAGATATCGTTTTGGGGTAACTTCACCGGTCTCCGGTGATTTGGGATTAAATCGGCACAAATTGAAAACATACGGGACTAAATTGAAATATGTGATATATACGGGATATTTTCAATAAATGTACAAAATTACGGACCATTTTGATTTAAATCCCTTAATTTAAGTGTTGTGTTTTAAAGATAATAATAATTTAACGAGTTTGAAAATGTATGATAATATATTTTAAAATTTATAAATGTAGGACAATCGAGTCCAAATAAACCCAAATCTTACGTGACATTTCAGTCTGACTTCGACAAAGAAGTTGATGATGATCGGATGACGAACAATAATTAAATTGTCTTCATTTGTAATATTCACATTGACAATCATTTAAATATTTCCATATTTATATTTTTTTTATTTAAATATTTGCATATTAAAAAAAATAAAATTCTTTCATCTAAAATGATATTTAACATAATTTTTAAAAATATAACATATTTTAATTATAATCTTAAATAGTTTTAAATTAATCAAATTATGTATGAAGTAAATTAATGTTTTTTATTTAAAAAATGTCTATTTTGATAAACATTCATTAAAAATACAATTTTTAAAAGAATATAACATAATTTAATTAAAATTTATAAAGTAAAAAAATTATAATTATAATTTTAAAAGGTTATCAAATAATTAAATTAAATAAGTGAAATAAATTAATTAAAAATATTTTTTTAAATGTGTATTTTGGTAAACATGCAATAAAAAAATATAATTTTTAAAAGAATATAACATAATTTTATTAGAATTTATAAAGTAAAAAAAAATTATAATTATAATTTTAAAATTAAAGTTATTAAATAATTAAATTAGATAAGTGAAATAAATTAACTAAAAAAAATTATTTTAAAAAAAGGCGTACTTTGAGTACATATAATATCATAAAATAAACGAATAAAAGCAAGCGCGAGTGGGAAGCGAAATCGCTACTCTTATGCAAGGCTTATAAGTCTTATATGAAAAGTGTCCCCAGCTAATATCAAAGCTGGTCCGTTGGTCCGTGACACTCTGCTTATATGCAAAGTGTAAGTTGGTCCGTAACGCTCGGCTTACAAGTCTTATATTATCAAAGCTTATCCGGGTTCGAACCACCCTGAGCTAGCTAGGAATCAATAATGACAGTTTTACGGAGCTAGCTAGGAAGAAAAGCCTATACACGGTTCATAATTTATATCCATTTTCAATAATACAAATTAAAGATTAAGATGTAAAGTATTATTTACAAAATCAATAATGAATTCAGCGAATTTTTATGCAATAATCTAAACCTAGGAAAATGGGCGTGAAGTTAATTTATTGATTCAAAATCAGTGATATTATTGGATTTGTGGAAAATTGGTGGCAATTTCTACTTTGAGATGAATTAATCCCTAATGATTTCCCTATGATATTAATGAGAGAATGGCAATCTAAATAATTGTATTGTAAATAATCCATATGTGCAAATAGAAAAAAAGTATTAATTTAAAGATTTTTTTTTCTTGCGAACAGGTAGGTACGAGGCGTAGTAACTAATATATGCAAACAATATGTGATACTGCTGAATTGAGAGCATGATAGATTACGAGTAAAATTCACTTTTGGTCTTACAAGATACGGTATCTTACGATTTTGGTCCCAACACCCACCACTTTAGTCCCAAAACTATTTTTTCTAACGGTTTTGGTCCCGCCGTTACGTTTTCCATTAAAGTCAGTTGTAGTTTTGGTCCTACAGGACACGCGGTACCTCACGATTTTGGTCCCAAAACTGCAGCTGATTTTAACGAAAAACGTAACGGTGGGACCAAAACTGCATGAAAAATTAATTTTGGGACCAAAAATGGTAAGTGTTGGGACCAAAATCGTAAGGTGTCGTGTTTTGTGGAATCAAAAATGAATTTTACCAAAGATTGTTGATGAAAAATATACACAACTTTTGACTCGTGAATTTTAGATAGAATACATTCCATAGAAAGGCATGTATCATTCTACATGACTAATCATCATTCAATTGTGATGTAATAAGCTCCTCAAATAGCTCCATTGCATCAACATGCAATGTCACTGATAATAATAGGTTTTTGCTGTCCTTTTCATGGGGTAGCAAAAACATAATATTTTCAATAAATGCACCTGGGGCGACTTGTGATGCCACGCCCCATCCAAAACCGATCTCGTAAAATGGAAGCCTAGTCCACTTTGAGAACCATATTACATTGTCTCTATTTGGGGGTTGTCTTGTCATTTCAAGAAAGTCTATCATTGATCTGATATAGTCTCCTGTCACTGCTTTGATGCTGTCATGAACACTCTCTATTGTGTAAGACAAGGGTTGGCTCGTAATTTCACGTGCTCTAGACTGAGCACAAGTTATTATGATGCAATTCCCAAAGTAGTTGTGAAAGTGATTAGAAGATCAACGTTGAATTGGTGATTGAGGATTTCTGCTATTAATAAAGAAAATTAAATGAAAGGAAATTAAAGAATATCTATTTAATATTTACACGATCAAATGTGTCAAATATTATCCTTATTAGTACCTTTTAGGCATGGGAGGTTGTAACTTGTTGCGACCATCTACAGTTGTGACTATTCGGCTCGTCTCATCGTGAAACATGCTCTTTCTGCATAGCTAATTCTCTGAGTCGGGAAAGCGTTGTCGGAGTGAAGATGACTGACTTGTTTACTACGAATTTTTCTCGTTCATGGGGATATGGAGGAGTAAGTGCGGACAACTCAGGATGAGTGAGATGGATTTTGCGAGATTCCGTTGGAGATAATATAGATCTACACAAATGTGCCTTAATTAATAAAGGAAGACCTTTAGCAATTTCAGACCAAGATTTCATGAAATCTATTAATCCTATCCCATCAAATATCATATGATTGATTCTCAATGCTAGGATCATTCCTCCACATCTGAATCTATTCACCTGATTTTAACACACAAATCAAGACTATAAACTTCATGCATACAACAAGATAATTATACATGCATAATGTTACAAATTTCTTGTTACACATTAATGATGCAAATATATGTTCCTTATATATATATATATATATATATATATATATATATATATATATATATATGTGTGTGTGTGTGTGTGACTTTTTTCTTTATTAATTATTTTTAAATTGTAATGTAAATAATCATTTTTATAGTTTTTATATGTTTAATTTTTTAATAATCATACTTTTAAATTTTAGTATATAATATTTTAATTTGTAAAATATATTTTTTTATTTATATTGATATTATAGAATTTTATATAATATTTTCAATTTTTATTTTTTATTTAATATAGTTTTATTGTACTTTTTTAAATTTATATTTTTTATAATTTAGCATAATAATTTTTATATTAACTAAATTTATTATCAAATTATAGGTTAAAAAGGACAAAATATTTTTATCTAGATTTTAAAAAATTAAATCTTTTTGTAAATAAATATATATATATAGTTAAAAAGACTTATATAACCTTATTAAAAATAATCTACCCATATGGCCCACAATTTCACTCCCAGGGCCGGTTATAAGGGTGTTCACTAAGCTCCCTTTCAGCCTCACCCCAGGCCCCAGGACCTAAATTTTTGAGGCCCATTACTAGGTTTAAAAAAAATTAAAATCATAAATCTAATGCTAGAATATACAACCCAAAAAATCTTCAATTCTTCTTATCATCCTTAATTTTCTCAACCTCCATTAATCTTCCATCAATTTCTCTATTTTCCAATAAAATTAATCCTTAATTTTCTCAACCTCTATTAATTTTCCATCAATTTCTCTATTTTCCCCGTTGATCTTCGTCGGTCGGTTTGTGCATATAAATATGTATCCCAAATTAGAAAATAACTTCAATACCATGTTTAGGTGTTTTTTTTAATATAACTATATTGCTTCTATAAAAACTAAATTGTTTCATATTCATTTACTTGGGCCTCACATGCCTCATTTGAGAGGCCACCAAATTCTCCCGTCGGTCACTCCCCCACCTTTCATCCTCCACCCCCACCCACCCACACACCCGCCTCCCACCCCCACCCCCACCCCCACACCCGCCCAACCCCATTATGGCTCGCCCAAATTAACTTTTTTTTCTTATATTTATATATAATGTTTAGAATTATTTATTATTTAATAATTAATTCTATTTATTTTTAATGTATTGTTTAAATTTTTAGTATTTAATTATTTTATTAGCCAATTATTATTTTATTGTTAAGTATGACAGTTTGTAAATTTTACTAGTATTTAGGAGTATTTATTAGTAATTACTAGTAATTAGAATATTTAGTATTTATTAATTAATACCAAAAATAATTTTTATTATATGTCAAAAAAGAAAAGAAAAAACTTAAGTGCAGCAGAAAGAGAGATGAATTTTGATGATAGAAGTTAAAAGAAATAAAAAAGTAATGTGAGATAAATTTAATTTTAACGAATTGAAAGAATTAATTTTTTTTTAGGTGAAATGAAGGAATTTAATTTTAACTAGTGGGAAAACTAAATTTTGGAATATATGGGGGACGGGTTATGGTTGGGGTAGGGGGAGTAGTGATGGATAGGCATGCTCAAAAAAAACCGGAACCGGCGGTTCGAACCGGAACCGCCGGTTTTTGAACCGTCGGTTCCGCAGTTGGGCGTTCAGTTCGGGAATAAATCCACGGTTCGGTTCGGTTCTAGCAAAACCAGAAGGGGAATTGAATGGTTCGAACCCAAAATTTGAAAATTTAGCCGTTGAGATATATTTGAGATGAGAAAATATGAAGTATGTATATTGTTTTCGCTTTTTTTTTTTTTTTTTTTTTTTATTCTATAAAAACTCATTCCACTCCAAAATTCACACCAAAGTTTATTCATCTCTCTTTTCAACTCTCAAGTCTCAACTCTCACTCAATTTCAAAGTTTATTATTTACATATTATTTACATTACATATTATATTTATACTACACTATATATCATACTATTACTATTTATTTATATTATATTTATAAAATTATATTCACTATATATTACACTATACTAATACTAGTATACTACTATGACTATTACATGTATATTTACTATTTACATAGTTACATACATACTACATTACACTACACTTACATACATATATTATTTACATATACTTACATACATATTATTATTATGGCAAGCCATCAAAGCAAGGGTAAGGGTAAAAGGCAAAGCTTCTTCCACCTCTTCCGTTTTTTTTTTTCGAAAGTGGAGTTTAGAATAAACTTGGTCGGTTATGAGAATTTGATTATAAATAGAAAGCCAAAACCACCCAAAGTTAATGCCGAGCCAACTCCAAGTCAGCTTTAAGTCGGATATTTTTGACCACTTTAATAAAGTGATCAACGAGGATGGTACTATTAAAGTTCATTAACTATTGTGACAAAATATATTCTTTTTTGTCAAAGGAGGAGGATATGGAACATAGAAGCATTTGAAAAAAATCCATCCAGGATAGAGTTGGAATTAGTTCAAACCAAGCACAACTTCATGGATTTAGCCATTTGGTGGAGTTCAAGGCGAGGTAAAATACTTTTAAATACATTTGATCAAATGAAATATAGAAAATTGTTAGCTAAATGTGCACACAAACCTTCCTTTTCAATTTGCCGAGTATTGGAATGATTTTGTTAACCTTGGTCTTCAACCCGCACAAGAAAAAAATTTCACGTCATACTACTACTCGTGATGTTGCTAAAGTTGTTTTGAGTATAAATATGCTTTGATTAATCTATTTGCCGATTTAAATGTTAAAGTTTGTATATGTGCGGATATTTGGAGTGATAATTTTCAAAAAGCATAGTTATATAGGAGTTACATGCACTTGGATTGATGATTCGTGGACTCTTAACAAAAGGTTGATTGCTTATAGAGATTTTGATACGGAACACAATGTCAAGTTAATATTAGAGATAAATTGCATGATATTTTAAATGAGTATGCTCTTACTAAAAAAATATTTTCTATTGGTTTTGATAATCACGATTACTATTGAAGATCTTACAAATATTTGTCAACCATATCTTGGTGGAAAATTTTTTCATGTTAGATGTATGTGTCATATTTTAAATTTATGTGTTCAAGATGGTTTAGATGCTTTGAAAGAACAAGTTGGTCCTATTAGATCATTATTTATTATATCCGAGACATTCAAAATTGAAAAAAATGGAAAGTTTTTTTTGTAGAACATACAATATGCATCCAAAAAAAATTTCTCTTGATGTGTCAACTCGTTGGAATTCACATTATAAATTGTTTCTATGGATTATAAAGAAGCTTTATGTACATTTTTACTCAAGAAAATTGTGGTATTCTTTTATATCCTCAATATTGGGATTCATGCACTTCTTTGTGTAAAATTTTGGGAATTTTTAATGATTCCACAAAAGTGTTATCAGGAGTTTATTATCCCACGTGTAATTTAGCGCTTGATTATTGTATTAAAGTTGCTCATGTGTTAAATGAAAATATTACAAATCTTTTATTAAGTGGTGCTACTTTCTCTATGATGCAAAAATGGAAAAAATATTTTACAAATATTCGATCTATTCTTGGTTGCTAAAGTGTTTGATTTGAGTAAGATTGGATGGATTAATAATGATGTTAAATATGTATTATAATTATTTATTTCCTAATAGACATATGGTCATGGCGGGTGAAGATGATGTATATTTCCCAGGAAGAGATTGGTAATCGGATTAAAGTTACTTTTAATGTCTTTATTTAGAGAATATAGTGGTCCCGGTTTTGAAGAAAATTTTGGTGGTGGTGGTGGCTCTTCTATGAGTCAAGAAGAAGATATATTAACAAGGTTTTTTTATGATGAACGTTCTCAAAAACGCCCAAGGTCTACTTCTAACCCTTATTACTTAACTTGATCATTATTTATCCTCTTCATTCATTTGATGAAGATGAAGACAATATTACTTTTTAATATACTAAAGTGGTGGTCGAGGATGAAAAATATCTATCCAATATTGTCAATGCTAGCAAGAGAAATTTTTGCATCTCCGCCTCAATTAAGCCGTTGAACAAGCTTTTTAGTTTGGGAGGCTACACTTTGGATGCAACGAGATCGAATATGACCGTTGAAAACGTGGAAAACCAATGCTTGCTTGATGATTGGGTAAGAGTTTAAAAGAGAAGTCAAGAATTTGTTGATAATGATGATCAAGATAGCTCAGAAGAAGAAACTACCACCGGAAGTGATGCATGAAGAATCGAATCGATCCAAATCAACGAGGTAAGTTTGAGGTAAGAGAACTACGTGGACTTTGATTCCTATTTGGATCGTGAGGCAACTTAATTTTAAGTTTCAAACTTAGAATTTCTAAGTTTATTTCTTAAATTTAAGCTCAAGTCCAATTTCTTTAAATCCCCCTCCCCCAAATTTATTTTGTAAAGTTTAAAATTTTAAGTTGTAATTGTAATTACTAATTCGATATAGTTCACTTTGTAATTTGAAAATTTGTAATAGTTCAATTAATTTGTAATAGTAGATTACTAGCTTATTTTAAGTTAAAATTACTATTTTGTAATAGTTCAATTACTTTGTAATAAATTAGGCTACTAATTTATAATAGTTCAATTATTAATGTAATCTTCAATTTAAATCCTCATATTAACAATAACAATGTCCAATTTCATGATCTATCTATACATTCCTTCAAATTTTAGATCCAAAAACTAAGAAACACAAGAAAAAATATATTGTTTAAATCCTTCGGTTGGGCGAGTGGTTCGAATCGAATCACGGTTCGAGAACCGAACAAAACCGCCTTAGCCACAGTTCGGTTCAGGTTTCCTCCTGACTTTTTGAACCGGTCGAATCGGAACCCGGGATTTAACCGTGAGCATGCCTAGTGATGGACCCATTTTAAAATTTGAGGGTATATTTGGATGAAAAATATGTAGTATGTATATTGGTTTTTTTATTCAAATGAGTATAATTTTTTTTAGTTATTAAAGTGATTTGCCCTTCTTCACTATATTCTTTATATTTATTTATTATATTTAAAAAAGATGTGACATAATGACGACCACATGAGTTGGTGTTTTTCAATTAGTGATTTACTAAAACCAGACTCTGCTCGTTTAACAAATAAGCCAAACTCGGATTTTTTTTTCTAAAAAAATCATTTATTTAAATAGGCCAAACTTAATTAAGCATTTTTGTAGACCACTTAAATTTATAGTAAAATAATATTAATACCCATTTAAATATATAGTAAAATAATATTAATCTACACAGATACAATTTAGCCATTTTTATTTTATTGAAAAGTATAAAGATACAAATAAAAGATAGTTAGTATACATTGACTTGGTCAATATATGGTTATTAGTAAGTTAGTTTGTTAGATAGTTAGTTTGTTTAGCAAGTGATACCTTATAGTACAACAACTAATACTATATAGGTACTATATATAGAACTTGATAGATCAGTTTTCATTTATCGTTTTGTATCATCATTTCACTCTGTAACAAGATTCCTCTTCTTCAATATACAGTTTCTATTCATGTTCAATGAATTCTTCCATTATTTGATTGAATATCAAGATGGTATCAGTTTATTGAATCACGATTTCTCGATTCTTGCTAAGCTTAGGTTTCTTTTCAATCGAATCGTTGCGATTCCGATTGAATTTTGATCCGTTTCTTAGAGTTTCCGTTGTCTTCGATTGTTCTTCGATCTTTTCTTTGAGTTTTATACTCAATTTCTTCGTGTCTATCACGAATTTCTTTGATTCTTTCTTCGGTTTTCTGAAATTTCGAAGCTATGGCACTTTTCAATGGTGTGTCTCTGATTCCTGTTGAAAATCCCTTATCCCCATTGGCGTTGCATCCCAACGACAACCCTGCGATTTCCATTTTCATGGAGCCATTGGATGGCACTAATTTCATTTCGTGGAGTCATGCCATTAAAGGGCTTTGAGCGTCAAGAATAAAGCCCCTCTCATTGATGGTTCGTTGTCGGTTCCAACTGAGGAAGATGGCCGCGTGGTACGACCTGGTGTTGATGTGGGTCCTCAATTTAATCAAGTCGGAGATTAAGAATACTCTGGATTATTTTACATGTGCCAAAGATATTTGGGACGAGCTTCACATCAGGTATTCTCCTTCTGATGACTTTAGGGTTTATGAGCTGGAGAAGTCATTGAGTGTTATTTCTAAGGGTTCGCAGTCTATGGTGTCTTACTATAATATGTTTAAATCCTTGTGGGGTGAGTGGTTGGGATTTAGGCCTGCATTGTACCTGTGATTTACCTAAGAAACTTGCTAGGACTCAAGAAAGAGATGTTATAGTCAAGTTCTTGGTAGGATTATGTTGGGAGATGAATTTAATAAAGAAGATTTTGATTAGATCTCAAAACCCCTGAGTATGACATGTTCAGGATAATCTTGATAGTTGAGTCAGGATTCAGTTTAGAGTGTTCAGGATGTTATCTGCACCATGTATAGTCAGCAGATATAGATCATGATAGATTCTGAAGACTCAAAGATGAAATCGAGAAATCAAGTTTCAAGATGAAATCGAGGACTAAAAGATGAAATCGAGAAACCAAGTTTCAAAGATGAAATCGAGAAACCAAGTTTCAATATGAAACTGAGAAATCAAGACTCAAGATGTTCAAGATGAAGACTCAAGATATCAATCAAGATCAAGACTCAAGACATCAAGATCAAGATCGAAGACAACAAGAAAGAGTTATCAAGACTCAAAGAATTCATCAATGCTCAAGATTAATGTTCCAAGGCAATCAATAATATCTATCTCAAGGCTGAGAAAACGCCGAATACGTAAAATTGATATTGCCCAAGACATTCACATGCAGATAAAAGGAACTAAAACTAAGTGTTGTTAAGGTTATATCACTCAGAGATATTGACCAAAAAGAGCCATTATGTTTGTCTACATTTACTGAAATCAAGAGCCAATCAGAGGAAGACAAGATCTTGTACTTTATCGACATCGAAAGTGACAGTCATCAAGCATGTCGGTAGTACTATGTTTCGCATCGCAAAAAGTGGTGAGTGGCTACAAGAAAGCATATTGCCTAAAACATGCAAGGGAGTATTCAAACCCTAAAATAGTCGTTCATCACACACCATAAGAGAAAACTCATGAAGCTATCTCTTCCAACGGATAGTTTTTCAAGAGTGACCTTGGTGATCGCCTATAAATACTAGTGACCCTCTACATTGAAGGTTACGGGAAATTTGTAAGCAACTCAAGAGCTCAAACTTATTATTGCAAGTTGAAGCACTCGAAAACCCAAGAATTTCCCAAGTGCTTTACATTGAAGAGAGCTCATTCACTAAGCCTAGTTTAATAAGATATATCCAAAGCTTAGTAGAGATATCCTAGCCTTTGCATTGTACTTATTGTAAAGGATATCTCATCCTAGTTGAAAACCAACCAGAAACCTCAAACCCTTTGTAAGGTAGTTTGAGTGTGATTGTTGGTGAGTTGGAGTTGTAAAGAGTTAGTAAACTACATTGAGGTAGTCAGAAAACTCTAGAGAAGAAGTGAGTAAACTATCTTTGATAGTCAGAAAGCTCGTGTGTGTTTGAGTAAGTAAACTACAAGGAAGTAGTCAGAAAACTCAAAGTAGATAGGTTAGTAAAATACATTGAGGTAGTCAGAAAACCTTAGGAAGTGGTTAAGGAATTTCTCTGAAGTTCAGAGAGAGTGGACATAGGAGCTTGAGTCTCTGAACCACTATAACTTGCTGTGTTGTTTTGCTTTTTGTACTGCATTGTTATCTGTTGCATATTTTCACTGAAAGCATTATTCACTGATATTCAGTTGGAATCAATCCACTGAACTTGCATCTAACTGATCACATCCTTAATCATTGTTTCATTAAAAGGAAGGTTTTCAGCAAAGCTAAAAACGAGTATAAACTTAGGGCCAACCATTCCGCACACTTGAGTAGCTAGAACAGATAGTTACCAAACTGAACTCACTCTACTGAGGGTTCAGTAAGATAGTTATCTGATCCAAGCACCTCAGGATCTCTGAAAAACTCAGGCTCAGTTGGGATAATCTGAGGCTTCTGAAAACAGCTCAGGATCACTGTCTCAGGTAGACTTTGACTCAGGGCGATCTGTGCTTCTCAGGGCTAAATCATCAGGACAACCTGACCCATCTAACCTCAGTGAAGAAAAGTTTTAAAAATCACTGAACACGTGTATTCCCCCCCCATACACGTGTGAGACTCGTTAGCACCGGGACCAACAACTGGTATCAGAGCAGTGGTTCGCTTGACCATTTGCTTTGGTAGCCAGAGTCTAATTTGCTAAAAGATTCTTGTGGTCTACTGAACAGATCTATTTGCTGAAATCTTACAAGGCTCAGACATCATGCCTTCGAAGAAACTTCTTATGTTCTCAGTTGAGAGCTATGATTTATGGAGATTAAGAATGCAGGCTCATCTGTATTCAAAGCATGAAAGAATGTGGAGAGTGGTTTCTGAAGGACCATTCAAATTCACTGTTATGAATCCCAGAGTTACTGAAACTGAGAGAAATGATCCCAGGACTGAATTTCCAAAGTCTGATGATCAACTTACTCCTGATGAGAGGAAGTTAGTCAATCTTGACTATATTGCCAAAGATACTCTATATAGCACTATTGATGATGGTGTTATGGGGATGATTTCTCACTGTAATACTGCCAAAGAAATATGGGACACACTTGTTGTGATGTGTCAAGGCACAGATCATATTAAAGAGAACAAACTTTCTGTTGCTATTGGAAAGTTTGATAGCTTTGAAATGGAAGATGGTGAATCCATTGACAAACTGGAAGTCAGATTCACTAGCATAATGAATGATCTGAATGCTCTTGGGAAAAGATACCCACAGAGAGAAGTGGCATTGAAAATTCTTAGAGGACTATCTAAGAAATGGGATATTCATGCAGTGGTGATTGAAAACACCAAAAACATTGATTCAATGTCATACCAACAAGTTTTCTCTGAGCTGAAAGCTTATGAGTTTGTGATTGATAAGAAATCAAAGAAAGCTGACAGTAAAGATGATTCTTCATCTAGAAAAAATGTGGCTTTCAATGCCAAAGAAAAAACCTGTAAGACTAGAGAGTCTGAGAACTCACTTGCCAAAAATCAGGATGAGCTAGAGGATAAGCTAGTACTGATGGCAAGGAGGTTTGAAAGGCTTAATAGCAGATATGGAAAATATAAAAAATATTACAGGAATCACAGGTACCAGAGAGACTCAAAAGCTGAGGACAGATCCACTGAGAAAAGAAAGGACCAGAAAGCTGAAGGATCTTCATCCAAAAAGAAGGACTCCAAGACTAAGGAGGAAAGTGATCAGGATGATGATGCCAACAAATGCTACAACTATCAAAAGAAAGGTCACTTTCAATATGACTGTCCTGAGCTAAGTGATAAGGAGAGAAAAGAAAGACAAGAAAAGAGAGACAAGAAGTTCTCCAGCAAGAAAGCCATGATTGCAGAGGAAGAAGAACATTCTGAAGAAGGTTCCAGTTCTTCAGATGAGATGTTCTCAGATAGTGACAGTGATGACATTTGTCTAATGGCTGTGGAGGAGGTAAATTCTTCTATCTCTGTTGTTGCTCCTACACAAGCACATGAGTTCTCAAGTTCTCATCAGAAAAAAGAATTTTGACCGATGGATTTTTTTTGAGAGTCTTATGAGGGACTATGCAAGTGTTACAAGAATCGCTCAATGAAACTCAAGAGCGAGAACAAAAGAATCGATCACGAGAATCAAGTGGAAAGACTCTAAAAATGCCGAGATCACTTCTCAATTTATGGGAACTCTTGATGAACTAGATGTTCGAAAGTACAACTCTCTTTAAAAAGAGAAGTTGATAGAGACCCTAAATGGAAAATTAGAGAAATCCATCGAGGAGATTCAAATTTTATCGTAAATTGAGTTCAATGACCTCTTTGAGAAGCATGGAAACTCTAAAGAAGTGTGAGGATAGTCTTGCAGAGAAAGTTAGCTCTATTGAATTCTCGTGATCTAAAGTGATAGATGAAATTCAGAGTTATCAAAGACCGCAACTATAAAAAGCCGGATTGGGATACATTCCAGGAGAACCTCACAAGGTCTTCAATGTCGCTTTTCTAGTGGCACTAAGACTGTCTTTTGTTAAACAAGTGGTACCTAATCTTCGATCAAGAATTGCCCAAAGTTTTAGACAGGGTAAAGGACCTATGGTTTCGGAAAAAACCGAATGTTCAGGGAAGAAAGCCTGGACCTCGGGAAAAGGCTAGAAAACCTCGACCACTAAGAGGGAAATCTTCGAGCCAAGATTTCCAAAGCCTCATGCTAAGAATACAAACTCAAGAGATCTCAGATGAACCAAAGAGAGAAATTTTCAGAAGAGAAACACTCAAACAGAGACATTCTCAATCGAAAAAGACCAAGTCCTCGACATCTTGAAAAGACCCCAATTTCAGTACAGACAACCCAAACCCCACTTGCCTAAGGGTAAAGGTTTTCTGAACCCAAGTCAGCAGAGACAAAGACTAGCTGCACAAAAGCCCAAGCACTTGAACTAAAGGCCTGTACCCAAGAAAAACTCTAAGGCTCATGTTCATGCTAAGGCTGGCACCCATACACAGGATACTGTCAAGGCACCTAGGGTAGTGAATGTGTATGTAGATGTTTATGGGAGACAAATCAGCCACTCTAAAGTAATTAGAGTTGTTAGGCAGATTTGGATTCCAAAAGGTACAAATTTAACCCGGTAGGACCCTACACCAAATGGGTATTTTGAATCGATCTGCTTTTTTGGGGAAAAAAAAAAAGGGCAATCGAAATAATGAAGACAATATAATACGATGAATGGAAAGTCTGAGATGTCATTGTTGGGGGAGATGAATTTCCTTCTTGGACTTCAGGAGAAACAAACAAAGGAAGGAATTTTCATCAATCAAGCAAAGTACACCAGAGATCTGATTGCAAAGTATGGTGTACAGAATTGCAATGCAGTTAGAATTCCCATGAATACTAACTACAAGATGGATCCCGATCCGAAGGCAAATCAAGAAGTCACATTTGATTATAGAGGGATCATTGGATCACTGCTATATCTCACAGTAAGTAGACCTGATATAACATTTGTTGTTGGGATATGTGCAAGATACCAAGCTAATCCTAAGACTAGTCACATGGAGGCTGCCAAAAAGATTCTGAAATATCTTAAGGGCACTGTGAATAGAGGATTATGGTATCCAGCTGATGATAACCTTGAATTAACTGGTTATTCAGATGTTGATTATGGAGGATGTAGAATTGACAGGAAGTCTACCACAGGAACTTGTCAATTTCTTGGAAGTAAGCTGATATCATGATTTTTAAAGAAACAGACCTCAAGAGCAACCAAAGATTATCGGGTGAATACATGGGCATGACGATGAAGTTGTGCAGTGATTCTTTGGCTCAGACAACAATTGAGGAATTATAAGATCATAGCCAATGAAGTACCTATATTTTGTGATAATAATAGTGCAATTGCTATTACACAAAATCCGGTATTGCACACCAGATGTAAGCATGTGGATATCAGAGATCACTTCATCAGAGATCATGTTGAGAAGAAAGACATCGGGATGGAGAAAATTCATGCTGATAAACAGAGAGCTGATATCTTGACTAAACCTTTGGCTGAATCAAGATTTCAGGAACTATCGGTTGAATTAGGGATCTTGGATCGGTGTATATAAAGCAAATCAAAAAATTGAAGGTTTTCGGATGCATGAAGTTTTTCGAGATTCTCTTGAGAAACTCGGGATAAAATTGAAATCTTCAAATCGAAGTCTTGGGAAACTCGGATATATCAAGACCAAGATAATAGAATATACCGATCTTGCTTTCAAGTCGAAGATCACATCGACCGATTCAAGACTTCGAAGATTATAATCGACATTTTATCAAGGTCAAAACTCAGTAACACTGATAGAGGAAAATTAATCTGAAGAAGTATTAACTCATGCAAAGCATTTATTGTCCAAACTGAATCTCAGTAATCATTGGCAATAAATACCAAAACACCTGAAGGGAATATTTGGGCGGGACCTTTGAAATACCCGAAGGAGGTCAATGGTCTGCAGCGTTGTTAATCAGAGCGTATTAATATTAAGTGAAATCGTATTATCCTTTCTTTATACCCGATTAGTCGGTGTTTAATCTCAACCGTTGATTTATTCATTCGATACGATTTCCCACGAATCAATTCTATATATTCATTGTGAATTCATTCAAAGCCCCAATTTCATAGCCTTCGTTCTCAAAACACTCTGCAACTACAAAACCTCTCATTTACCCAGAAATCCTTCATCGTTCTCAAAACCCTTCACTCAAAAATCCTTCAAAATGACGTTCTCCATTTATGATAAACTTGCTATTTCTAACAAGTCGTGGTACGAGTACGTTGTTTCCCTGGAGAGCTCATCAAATGCAACCCATGAAGAAGAGGCGTTGCACATCATACGGGTCGCAAAGCTCACAAACCTGGTTGCGAATCAACCAGAGGCGGAATATTCAAAAGAGGTAATCGAATTTATCTCTAATTTGAAGATAGACGAAGAGGACTGTATAGAGTCTCAAATTACAGTTTCTCACTTGGAGCATAGCTCAAAATATGTCGATTTTGTGAGGGAGTTGTATATAATTCCTAAGAATCTTAATGATGTATATGAGTTGAGCAATAGAGGAGAAGACCTACAATGTATATGATAGGTAGGGAACAAGAGTATCTTGATAGGATTATAGAGCATCCTGTTAAGTTTGAGGCTACTCTTAATAAAAGGCATTTGAAGCCGAAATATAGAGTTTTGCTGGATATTGTAAGTAAATGTATTATGAGTCGATCCGGCAGTTTTGAACAAATCAGTACGCCGAAGCTGAGATTGATGGCGGCTATTGAAGACTCACCCACCACTGATTTCAACTGGTTGCGATATTTAATCAGAGTGGTGAGTGACCAAGCAAAACAAGTCAACAAGGAGAATGGATCGGTTTTCATTAAAGGCAAAATCCTACATGCAACCAAGATAGCATTCATCCTGGAGATCTGCAGGGAGGAAGAAAACATCTTCGCCAACTCCTCACCCTTTCCAAAGTCTAAGATTCTTTTCAAGCCAACTTCATCAAAGAAAACTTTGAAGGGAAAGAAAGAGAAGAAAGTGGAGACTGCTGCAGAAGGAGCTGCTGAACAAGCCCATCAAGCCAGCGGGAAGACTCTAATGGAGGTGAAAAGAGAAACGGGAGAAGCTCTGAAGAAGAAAGCTCTAGCTCCTAAGCGCAGAAGAGTTCTAATCTCTACTGAGGAGGAGGTGAGTGAACCTGAGGAAGTCCAACCTGAGGGCCAGCAAGGTCAGAAATCCATTGCAAGTACTGGCTCAGGTTGTGACTACTGCAAAAGAGAAAACTGAGGAACAGGTGTTCTCTGAGGTTCTTGAAACATCTCTGAGCTCAGACAAATTTTCTCAGGAGATATTCAAGGGACCTCAGGTTTCTACTGAGGAGATGCCTGTTCAGACCTCAGAACAAGCTGAGCCTCAGGAGCTGCTGAATCTTGATATGCTCCTGAGTGAACCTTTCTTTGATCCCTCAGCACCTGAAGCCATTCCTACTGAACCTGAAAGCCCGAAGCTGAAGAAGGGCGAGGCAGAAGAGACTGAGTGGCGCAGCAAGGGGGAACGATTCATTTTGGACAGGTACCCTGAGCTGAGCTCATATCCTGACCTTCAGGATCTCTTCTTTAGACTGAGGACCACAGTCTACATTCTGAACCAGACTCTGCCAGAGATGCTCAACATTGCCTCATTCAGAGGAGATGACTGGTGGAATGAAGAGACTGCAGTGTTAACTGAGTTCTCCGGGTTCAGGAAGACCAAGCTCCGGATGAAAGTTGCAGATTTTGATGAGCTGGTCAGGAAAAAGGTAGCTGAAAGGAGGGAAGCTGATGTAGGTGTCCCGAGCTCAAAAGATAAAGACCAAGAAGGGGACCAACAAGAAAATGCTGAGAAGCAATCTCAAATGGAGGAAAGTACTGATGCTGGACAGCCTGATATCTCACATCCACAGACTGAAGTTAGTACTCTTCAGACTGAGACTCAGGTGGAGACTGAAGCCCAGGTGGAGACTGAGGCTCAGGCGGAGCACCCATGCTCCGGAGATTGACTTCAGTCCTATAGTGGACAAGCTGGAGAAAGTTGTGCCAATTGTGGAGAAAGTTGCTCAAATTGAAGAAACATTGGCCAACCAATCCCAGAAGCTAGAGAACCTGAGTTCTACTTCAGACTTGATGCAGCTTCAGACATCTCTGAATGACAAAATGACTGCCATAGAAGGGAAGGTAGATGGAGTCAAAGCTGAGCGGAATGCAGAGATTGTTGGGGAATGAGTTACACAGATCTATTCGGGGTGAATATTTAAATACAAATTTAATTCATTAATTATTACTAGCATGAATTAATCCTATATTAATTCAAATAATAATTGAAACAACATATCATGCATATAAAAAGCCACGTAAAACCTACGCATGCGGAATCTACGGGTTTACGTGAACGTACCTCTCGGGATGGCAGTGACTTCGATCGGACGGACTAACCAAAAGGACTTCCCAAGTATTCCCTTAGCCCTTGCTCAACTATCCGGTGGAAGGACACTCGTCGAACAATTAACAAAAGGAAAAAATAAACTTTGTTGCACCACCTTTGTGGATTTGCTAATATTTCCAGCACATGGAATTGTACTTGGGAATGAACTAATCATCCCCTATTTATAAGAGGGAGGGTGGACGAAATTTTAGTGATTTTTCAATGTGGGAAAAGACTTTTCTTGGTCACCAAGAAATCTTGAATATATCTCATATATTCTTTTTCCCATAATTAAAATATTCCACAAAATTTCACCTCCTCTATTTTATGGCATTATTTTCGAAAATCTGATGATGCAAGAATCCAAGATTTGGATCTTCTTGAATTTATGAGATATTCTTGTATTTCAAGAAATACATATCTTCCATAATATATTTTCAAGAAAATCAAGAAAATCTTTCTTGCCCACTATATTTTCAAAAAAATTCGAAATTTACTATATAGATAACCAAGCAGGAGATTTCTTGAATTTAATGAGATAATCTTGTATTCCAAGAATACATATCTTCATTCCATAACAAAATTCAAAGAAAATCTTTCTCCCTCTTTTATCCATAATTTTCGAAAATTTTAGAGGAAATATAAGCAACAATATTTATTTTATTTTAATCACCTTTTCAGTTATTGGACTATATGTTGGGCTACTCAGGGGGCCTTTAGGAGAATTAAGATTGGACCTTCTAATGGATCTTATAATTCAAGCCCATAAATATTAATTAATCCCACTACATAATTAATATTGCACCATCCATCTTAACCCATATTACAGTCAATATGGCTCCCGGTCATTATTTCCCGTGTTTAAGATTATCTAGCCCATTAATTAATTCAAGCCACTGAAATAGCTTTCCGTTAATTAATATCTTTTGTCCTTGGTCGAGGAACGGTTCAACATTATTATCCATACCGGAAACAAATTCCACTTGCAAGATTTGGTATGATAAAGCTTATGAACCTCCCAAGGGGGCAAATCAAGCAAGCGTACTTGCACACGATTCTTCGTATTAAATCTTAGCAATCACATGTGACCAATAATATTGCCCAAGATAAAAAGTATTGAATCTCTCTCTGATTCACTACCTATGATAAGTCAAAGCAACAGTTACCAATCCCACGTGATCCTATTTAAGGAACGAAGGTTAAGAAACAACGAACCACTGAGGTCTAATTCTTCCTTGTTCGGATTCAAGAATTTATCCTCCTCAGAGGTCCTATTCAACAAGATCGGTCATGCACTAGTGTAATCTCTTGGTCAAGACAAACCAACCGAGCCTTACACCTCAACCTTTCGCGATGGTTGTTCATTTCCATCTAGGTCGTGAATGGCGTACTTTTTAGTTACAAGGGGTTCATTAATTTAATCTTCGTGATTTGGTATCACTAAATTAACTACTGATGTAACACGCATTTAAATTATTGAGCGGTTATGCAAAGAAATATATATAACATTCAATCATATTTAAAGCATCAGTGATAAACAATTTATTTCAGTAAATAAGTCTGAAAATTCAGTTTTGATTATACAAAGTAAAAACCATACTTTTCAGTATAATCCCAACAATCTCCCACTTATACTCAAAGTCTGCTTTTAAGTATACTACAACACGTCTCGAGTAGTCCGTGACATCTAATGTCACCTACACGAACCTAATAATTTCTCCCACTTATACTCAAAGCAGATTGGCAACGGTCTTGACACCCATTCCTTCCACATGTCTCTCGAATGTATTCAGAGGCAGACTCTTTGTGAAAGGATCTGCTAGGTTGTCCTCAGACGCTATCTTTTCCACATCTATATCTCCTCTCTTAACGATGACTCGTATAAAATGGTATTTCCTTTCAATGTGTTTGCTAGCTTTGTGGGCTCTTGGTTCCCTTGAATTTGCAAATCGCTCCCCGGCATTGTCACAATAAAATGATGATTCTCTTTGGCAAATTCGGAACCACATCTAAGTCCACAAGGAAGTGCTTTGAGCAAACCGCTTTTCGCCGCCCGCTAGCAGCCTACATATTTCGCTTCCATGGTAGAATCTGCGATGCATTTCGCTTGACGCTTCTCCATGTCACGGCTCCTCCCCCCATGCAAAACACACTATCGAAGGTAGATTTTCTGGAGTCCATGTCTGATTGGAAATCCGAGTTCGTGTAACCAATGGGGATTGGACTTCCTGACTGATAAACTAACATTCTATCCCGAAGTTCTTTTCGGATACTTCGTATCGTTTTTAATCGCTTGATTCAATGCTCTTTCCCCGGTTACTTTGATATCTTGCCACCATGCCTACGGCAAAGCGGATATCCGGTCTCATACACAACATTGCATACATAAAACTTCCGGCCCGTAAGCATAAGGAATGCCTTTCATGTCATCTATCTCTCTTTTCGTCTTAGGGACATTTTCTTGGATAGATGGATTCCATGCCCGAAAAGGTACGAATCCTTTCTTGGAATCTTGCATCTTTGAAACGTTTCAAGACAAGTGTACATGTATGAAGAAGCTTGCGATAAAGCCTAACATCTTTTCTTGCGATCTCGAGTGATCTTGATCCCAAGGACGTGCCCGGCTTCCCCTAAGTCCTTCATATCAAACTGTTTTGAAAGCCATGCCCTTACATCTGATAACAACTTCACATCGTTCCCGATGATCAGAATGTCGCTCTACGATAGTACTAAGAATACCAATGCGATTCGACTTTTTTTTTTATACACACAACTTTCAAACTCATTTTGATCAAACCCATAAGACTTTATAACATGATCAAAACATTGGTTCCAAGCTCTAGATACCTGTTTGAGTCCGTAAATGGACTTCTTGAGCTTACAAACAAGATGTTCTTGGCCTGTTTCAATGAAACCTTGGGGTTGTTGCATATAGATCTCTTCGTCAAGACTTCCGTTAAGGAAAGCTGTCTTGACATCCATTTGCCGATTTCAAAGTTGAAAATGCGAAGAATCGATAAGAGAATACGGATGGACTTAAGATGGCTCTTTGGCGAAAAAAGTTTCCTCATAATCGATCACTTCTTTCTGAGTATAACCTTTCGCCACTAGTCTTGCTTTGAAGGTTTCAACCTTCCCGTTCGGTCCTCTTTTCCTCTTATATACCCAATTGCATCCAATGGGTTTAACCTCATTAAGTGGTTCGACTAGCTCCCACACTCTATTATGAAACATAGAACCCATTTTGGCTTTCATTCTTTGTTTTGCCAAGAATCTGCATCCTTATCTTGGAGTGCCTCGTCATATGTCCATGGGTCTGATTCGTGTTGTCCGGGAATCAAGTCCGAGGACTCTCCTATTCCCATGAATCTCTCGGGCTGTCTAACAACCCTCCCACTACGACGAGGCTCCGGTTGTGAAAGCGTATCGTTTGGTATATCATCTAAGCTGGTTGGCAATGAGGTTTGCCCTCTAAGCTCATTTAAGGTAATCTCACTTCTGGGTTTTCTTTGATTCATATAGTCTTCTTCTAAAAATCTAAAGTGAGTGTTTATGACTACCTTTTGATCTTCAGGACCATAGAACATACACCCTTTTGTTCCCTCGGGGTATCCTATAAAACATTTTTTAAGTCGATCGAGGATCCAATTTCTGGCTTCCTTGTTAAAGACGTAGGCCGGACACCCCCAAATCCTCATGTGTCTCATGCTAGGCTTGCGCCCGCTCCACAATTCTTTTGGGAGTTGTGGGAACCGATTGGATGGCACCAAGTTGAGAATGTGGTCATTGTTCCCAAGGCATGACCCCGTAAGCGACTTGGGAAGATCCAGATAACTCATCATTGACCTAACCATTTCCAAAAGAGTTATGTTTCTTCGCTCTCGCAACCCCGTTTTGTTGAGGGGTTTCGAAGAAGAAGGATACAATCCCTTCATCGGATAAGTAGTTCAAAAACTCATATTTGAGGTATTCGCCCCCACGATCGGATCGTAGAGACTTGATACATTTTTCCATATGATTATCTCGCTTGAGCCTTAAATTCTTTGAATTTCTCAAAGGTCTCGATTTATGCTTCATAAGAAAAAATGTAACCGCATTCTTGAGTAATCATCAATAAAAGTGACAAAATACTCATAACCTCCTCTTGCTTTGGTTGACATTGGACCACATACATCTGTGTGAACGATCTCTAACACTTCTTTGGCCCTATTCCCCTTGGCTCCAAATGCCCTCTTGGTCATTTTACCCTCCAAACATGATTCGCAGGTTGGAAACGGTTCAACTTGGAGAAGTTCTATTGAACCGTCTTTCACCAACCTTTGGATCCTCTTTGGATTTATATGACCCAATCTTAGATGCCAAAGAAGTGTCTCGTTCACGTCTGATGAACGTTTTCTTTTCTCGGAAATAGTTGATGTGTTATAGGATGCATTTCTTGAGTGGTGTGCACAGTTAATTGTATAGAGATTATTCGCCAACGTTCCATGACAGATAAATTTATCATAAAGAGAAATGGTAACAACTTTATTAAAAGTAACCGAATATCCATCATGAAAAAGTTTAGAAACTGAAATCAAATTCTTTCTAAAAACTCGAACGCGTCTGTAACATCTCTTAAAATTAAAACTATGTCTTCAAAAGACAGGTGCACTTCTCCCACTGCTTCAGCTGCCACTCTCGTAGCATCGCCCAGTGTGATGAGGATCTCACTTCCACTTAGTTGTCGGGTCCTTTTGAACCCCTGTAATGTGAAACAAACATGATCAGTGGATCCCGTATCCACCACCCATAAATGGGAGGCATACGCCGCTAAACAAGTTTCAACAACTAGTGAGTGAGGATTACCTTTCTTTCCCTTTCCTTTTGGGATTGGAACAGCCGACCTCCAATGTCCTTTCTCCCCGCAATTGAAACATATTCCTTTTGGTTCTTTCTTGACACCCAACCAGCTAACCGTCTTTTTCTCACTTTTCTTAATGATGAGCTTGCATTGGTTCTGACCATTTTCCTTTTCTTGAGACTTGCCTTCCACTGGCCTAGATCTCGAGAAAAGGTTTTTGATCACCAATGCTTCGTCTTTCTTTCCTAAATGCTTCTCCACTTTCTCCAAGGCTTCTTGAAGATCATCCATGGTAAACATGTGATCACTCATCACAAAACCACAAAGAAAATTCATCGAAGCTCCTTGGCAGTAAGTAAACAGTAAATTCGATTTGGGCCTCATCACAATACTTAGTTCCGAGATAAGCCAGTTTCAGAAAATAGTTCTTGACTCTGAGAACATGCTCCCTCACAGGTGTTCCCTCAATCATTTTCAGCCTAGCCACGTCGTCGTTTTTAAACTGATCGATCATGCGGTCTTTTGTTGAAAACATTTCTTCAAGACTTTTTGCATAATTTCATGGCGGACTCAACACCTTCATGAGCGTGTTTCAAATCATCGACGGTGAAGTCAAGATTACACGTTTCATGGGTTCATTAACTTTCGCTCCCAAATATTATACTCATGTCTTTTTGCATCGATTGATTCATCAAGAGGGCATCGTGGTTTGGGTACATCAAGAATCCAATAATGTTTTTTTGCGCAGTAAGACATGCATCATATTACGTTTCCAAACATTATAGTTTTCTCCAGATAATTGGTGTTCTTTGAGTGTATATAACAGTGGATTAAAAGGTTGCGACATGATGAACTGAAATAAACAATAATATGCATAAGCACAAATATATCACAAGGTTTGATCACATGCCATCATATTTAAAATCTCAAAAAAAAATGAACATGCATCAGCCAACATCTCAAAACAGTTTAAATAAGCCACGTTGGGTGGGTAATTATTTAAACACATTCAAGCGGGTTACAAACAAGAACGATTACAAACCCTTAATATCCAGATTAATAGTTGGCTCCACTTGACCAATATAAAATTGACGGGGACTTTGAGAAGTATATGCATATCAATTTTATACCTAAGTAATAACCATGATTAAATACAGGATTACTATTTCACTTTGATCGAGCCTCGTTGGGGAGGGTCATCATCGCCGCCACTAGTAATAACCCACAATCATCCATTTGGAATTCATTCATGTGAAACCTATCTTTTGACCGTCCCGTTGGGGGAATTTCTCCAAAAGAATTCACAAATAAATAAATCATGGAGGTCAAAATTAATTCAATTTTATTATCAGGAATAAAATTTTCAATTAATTATTTAAAACATACTTAGTAATTTTGAAGTTGAGATTTTTTCAATTTGGCAACCCTCATGCAAAACACATTTAAACAAATTAAATAAAGCATAAGATAAGACAAATAAAATCAAGCAAAAACAGAAAAATAAACATATTGGGCACAAATTATCCAATTGTCATGGTTTGATTTTTTCTTGGCTTGATCTTGAAGAAACACGCTCAATTCTCCCACTGCTCGCCTCGAAAAAAAAAAACTTTTGTCTCGAACCGCCACGCCAAGTACCTCGCAATGATGCACGCCAAGATCCGCCGCGCCAGTTTAAAGGCGGTATCGTGGCAGCCAGCCGCACTTTGCTGCGCGCTTGCGTGAAGTGTTCCAAGACCCGGTTGCCGACAGCCCGGCAGATTCCCAACGCCAGGCGTCTGGGCAGACCTGATACAGGCTCGCCACAGATCGGTTGCCCGATAGCCACCCCCGTCTCACTGACGCTGCGGCGTTGGGGTTTTCATCCTTCATACATACACAGTCATTGCTCTGCGCGCCTTCTTGTGTGGAATAATACCAAGGCCGCCTAAGCTCGTTCTCGATTTCGTCCTTTAATTCTTCGTTTTTTTCGTTTCTCGATCCGGTTACAATTTATTTACAAAAAATAAATAAACCTATATCTAGACTAGTCTATTACATTGATCAAATCAAACAAATCCTAGTCTACTCGTGGATTTTTTCTCACGAGGCAAAAACAAATCTGAATTTAATCGAATTAAAAAAAACCACGGTTTATATGCATGCAAAATAAAACATTAAAATCCATGACAATTGGATACCGCAAAAGCAGATCTAATGATTCTACTATCCAATTTCAAATTTAATGTCCACTTAATTAAATTACAATTTAAAAAATTGAGTCCAAAACAGTGGCTCGATACTAGCTTGTTGGGAATGATTACACGAGATCTATTAGGGTGAATATTTAAATACAAATTTAATTCATTAATTATTACTAGCATGAATTAATCCTATATTAATTCAAATAATAATTGCAACAACATATCATGCAGATAAAAAGCCACGTAAAACCTACGAATGCGGAATCTACGGGTTTACGTGAACGTACCTCTCGGGATGGCAGTGACTTCGGTCGGATGGACTAACCAAAAGGACTTCCCAAGTATTCCCTTAGCCCTTGCTCAACTATCCGGTGGAAGGACACTCGTCGAACAATTAACAAAAGGAAAAAATAAACTTTGTTGCACCACCTTTGTGGATTTGCTAATATTTCCAGCACATGGAATTGTACTTGGGAATGAACTAATCATCCCCTATTTATAAGAGGGAGGGTGAACGAAATTTTAGTGATTTTTCAATGTGGGAAAAGACTTTTCTTGGTCACCAAGAAATCTTGAATATATCTCATATATTCTTTTTCCCATAATTAAAATATTCCACAAAATTCCACCTCCTCTATTTTATGGCATTATTTTCGAAAATTTGATGATGCAAGAATCCAAGATTTGGATCTTCTTGAATTTATGAGATATTCTTGTATTTCAAGAAATACATATCTTCAATAATATCTTTTCAAGAAAATCAAGAAAATCTTTTCTTGCCCTATATATTTCAAAAAAAAAATCGAAATTTACTATATAGATAACCAAGTGGGAGATTTCTTGAATTTAATGAGATAATCTTGTATTCCAAGAATACATATCTTCATTCCATAACAAAATTCAAAGAAAATCAACAAAATTCAAAGAAAATCTTTCTCCCTCTTTTATCCATAATTTTCAAAAAATTTAGAGGAAATATAAGCAACAATATTTATTTTATTTTAATCACCTTTTCAGTTATTGGACTATATGTTGGGCTACTCAGAGGGCCTTTAGGAGAATTAAGATTGGACCTTCTAATGGATCTTGAATATCTAATATTGAGCCACAATATAATTCAAGCCCATAAATATTAATTAATCCCACTACATAATTAATATTGCACCATCCATCTTAACCCATATTACAGTCAATATGGCTCCCGGTCATTATTTCCCGTGTTTAAGATTATCTAGCCCATTAATTAATTCAATCCTTTGAAATAGATTTTAATTAATTAATATCTTTTGTCCATTGGTCGAAACAAATTCCACTTGGTTCAACATTAAAGCTTATGAACCTCCCAAGGGGCAAATCAAGCAAAGCGCATTGCACACGCGATTCTTCAGATTAAATCTTAGCAATCACATGTGACCAATAATATTGCCCAAGATAAAAAGTATTGAATCTCTCTCTGATTCGCTACCTATGATAAGTCAAAGCAATAGTTACCAATTCCACGTGATCCTATTTAAGGAACGAAGGTTAAGAAACAACGAACCACTGAGGTCTAATTCTTCCTTGTTCGATTCTCAAGAATTTATCCTCCCAGAGGTCCTATTCAACAAGATCGGTCATGCACTAGTGTAATCTCTTGGTCAAGACAAACCAATCCCGAGCCTTACACCTCAACCTTTCGCGATGGTTGTTCATTTCCATCTAGGTCGTGAATGGCGTACTTTTTAGTTACAAGGGACTCTTAATTTAATCTTCGTGATCCGTATCACTAAATTAACTCTGATGTAAACACATTAATTATTGAACGATTATGCAAAGAAATATATATAACATTCAATCATATTTAAAGCATCAGTGATAAACAATTTATTTCAGTAAATAAGTCTGAAAATTCAGTTTTGATTATACAAAGTAAAAACCATACTTTTCAGTATAATCCCAACAGAGATGAAGCAAATGTATCAGGAGAGGACTTCATTTCTTGAAGCCAAGCTGGTGGAGAAGAATGATCAATTAATCAAGAGTGTTGTTGAGGAAATGGACTCCTTGCTCATGACCAAGATGATGATATATCTTTGAAAAGATGTATTCTCCAACCGGTTTGCACCCTTATCGAAGAGTTCTCGAGTGGCTAAAAACCATTTGATGAGGCTGGAGGAAGAGCATGATCAGTTGGTTGGAGAAGTGCGGAGTATCAGCAAAGAGCAATATCACATGGATACCGCACTGTCTCAACTTCTTCCAAGGTATGGTGCCAAGAAGGGGGAAAGGCCTGGAGGCAAGCTGAAGGAGTTATTGGCACACAGCTTGAAGAAGAAGGCAGATAAGGAAGCTGAAAAGAAAATTCTTGCAGATGCCTTAAAAGAAGTAGAAGCCACTGAAAAGCTCAAGTTCCAAGCTGAAGAGTCAATCTACACTCATGTTTCTGAGCAAACAATGCAGGAAGTTATTTTTGAAAAACTGAGTGGTAGAAGAAAGGTGGAAACAAGCTGCTTGCGCAAGTGAGAGCAAGCTATCAAGAGAAAGGCTGTGGCATTTGTTGAACCTGAGAAGAAGAGAGCTAAAGCTTCAAAAGCTACTCAAATGAAACTGATAATGGATTTTGAAGAGTCTGAAGAAGAAGCTGAAAAGGAAGTCTTCAACACAAGGAAAGCTCTGAAATCACTTCAGGTGGAACAACAGAAGAAAACTGCTGCTTTTGTATCAGGAGTTCCTTTAATAAGGAAGAAGAAAGAAGAAGAGCAGAAACGCATAAGTGGTTTCAAGAAGTTCCTGAGCAAGAGGAGGGGTACTGCTAAAACTCAGAAGTGGCCGCACATTGATAAATGGATGCCTATCCAATTCAATGATGCCTGGGAAGAAATTAAGAGAACCTTATGGTTCTATTATGAAGTTCTGAGGGAATGGAGGGGGACAAGCTCAGACCCGAATGAAGCCTTCATTGATTACTTATTAACTTTCTATCCAAAGTACCTGCAGAGTTGGATTAACTTAGCAGATGAAGGTAATACATGATTGTTGTTTTTGGTCCATATACCTACCCTGCTCCTAGACTAGAGAATGGCCTGGTGAATGAAACAGTCATTTCTCAAGAAATTGCTCAGTATGCCATCCAATTAGGACTGACAGGAAACAACCCAGATATCATCAAAGAAAGGGATGCACTTAAAAAGAGATATTATGGGATGTTCAACCTGGAGGTGCCTGAGGATGAGGTTGAAGAAGATTGAAGAAGACTGAAGACTCTATGTACTTCTTTTGTTTTTGTCTTTGTTTTTGATAAATTCATTGTACTCTGTAACTTCTGATCTTACATCAATGAAACTTTATCTTTATGCTCAAAGATAATATCTCATTATCTTTTTACATGTCTTTTATATTTGATATGCCTTTGTTGTGAAATTGTTGGGAGATTTGCCATTCTTGGATTGTAATAGGAAAAACTGAAACCTGAGTATAGGTTAAGTGTTTTTGTAACAAGATGGTTTTGGCATCATCAAAAAGGGGTAAATTGTTGGGAGATGAATTTAATAAAGAAGATTTTGATTAGATCCCAAAACCCCTGAGTATGACATGTTCAGGATAATCTTGATAGTTGAGTCAGGATTCAGTTTAGAGTGTTCAGGATGTTATCTGCACCATGTATAGTCAGCAAATATAGATCAGGATAGGTTCTGAAGATTCTGAAGACTCAGTATGAAACTGAGAAACTGAAGTTTCAGTATGAAACTAAGGACTCATTATGAAACTGAGAAACTGAAGTTTCAAAGATGTATGAAATCGAGAAATCAAGACTCAAGATGAAATCGAGAAATCAAGACTCAAGATGAAGACTCAAGATATCAATCAAGATACCTCAAGACTCAAGACAATCAAGACTCAAGACTCAAAAGACTCAAAAATCAAGACTCAAGACTCAAGACTCAAGACTCAAAAGACTCAAGATCAAGATATCGAAGACGCAGAAGATACTGAAGACAAAGTAGTTACTGAAGACTCAGTAATCTACTGAATGCTCAGTATAACCTGAATGTTCCAAGGCACTGAATAATATCTATCTGAAGGCTACAAAACTGAGAAAAACGCGAATACACAGAAAAATAGATATTGCTCAAGACATTCACATGCAGATAAAAGGAACTAAAACTAAGTGTTGTTAAGGTTATATCACTTAGAGATATTGACCAAAAAAAGCCGTTATGTTTGTCTACATTTACTGAAATCAAGAGCCAATCAGAGGAAGACAGCAGTGTACTTTTTATCGACATCGAAAAGCGATAGGTCATCAAGCATGTCAAGAGTACTATGTTCCGCATCGCAAAAAAGTGGTGAGTGGCTACAAGAAAGCATATTGCCTAAAACATGCAAGGGAGTATTCAAACCCTAAAATAGTCGTTCATCACACACCATAAGAGGAAACTCATGAAGCTATCTCTTCCAATGGATAGTTTTTCAAGAGTGACCTTGGTGATTTCCTATAAATACTAGTGACCCTCTATATTGAAGGTTACGGGAAATTTGTAAGCAACTCAAGAGCTCAAACTTATTATTGCAAGTTGAAGCACTCGAAAACCCAAGAATTTCTCAAGTGTTTTACATTGAAGAGAGCTCATTCACTAAGCCTAGTTTGATAAGATATATCCAAAGCTTAGTAGAGATATCCTAGCCTTTGCATTGTACTTATTGTAAAGGATATCTCATCCTAGTTGGAAACCAACCAGAAACCCCAAACCCTTTGTAAGGTAGTTTGAGTGTGATTGTTGGTGGGTTGGAGTTGTAAAGAGTTAGCAAACTACATTGAGGTAGTCAGAAAACTCTAGAGAAGAAGTGAGTAAACTATCTTGGATAGTCAGAAAGCTCGTGTGTGTTTGAGTAAGTAAACTACAAGGAAGTAGTCAGAAAACTCAAAGTAGAAAGGTTAGTAAACTACATTGATGTAGTCAGAAAATCTTAGGAAGTGGTTAAGGAATTTCTCTGAAGTTCAGAGAGAGTGGACGTAGGAGCTTCAGTCTCTGAACCACTATAACTTGTTGTGTTGTTTTGCTTTCTGTACTGCATTGTTATATGTTGCATATTTTCACTGAAAGCATTATTCACTGATATTCAGTTGGAATCAATCCACTGAACTTGCATCTAACTGATCACAGCCTTAACCACTGTTTCATTAAAAGGAAGGTTTTCAGCAAAGCTAAAAACGAGTATAAACTTAGGGCCAACCATTCCGCACACTTGAGTAGCTAGAACAGATAGTTACCAAACTGAACTCACTCTATTGAGGGTTCAGTAAGATAGTTATCTGATCCAAGCACCTCAGGATCTCTGAAAAACTCAGACTCAGTTGGGATAATCTGAGGCTTCTGAAAGCAGCTCAGGATCACTGTCTCAGGTAGACTTTGACTCAGGGCGATTTGTGCTTCTCAGGGCCAAATCATCAGGACAACCTGACCCATCTGACCTCAGTGAAGAAAAGTTTTAAAAATCACTGAACACGTGTATTCCCCCCCCCATACACGTGTGAGACTCGTTAGCACCGGGACCAACAGATTAGATGAGTTTTATTCTGCTATAAGGTCTCATATTCTGCTGTAGTCTTCAACATTGACATTGTCCAAGGTGTTTTCTATGTTGCATCAAGAAGAGTCTCAAAGGGCTTTAAAATCTGATTTTGTGATTGGTCAACAGTTTGATTCAATTGCTATGTTGGCTAGAAACAGTAAATTCTATAAGGATAAGAAGAAGTCGGTTAAGTGTAGTCATTGTGATGGGCCAGGGCATATTGTAGATAGATGCTTTCAGATCATAGGGTATCCACCTGGATGGAAAGGTCCTAGGGGTCCTGGGAAGGCTGAGAGTCAAGGTACCAATATCAACAATGTGTCATCCTCTGAGGGACCAGTGGCATCCAATCCCTTATTCAATCAGGACATGTTTGAGCAATTCATGGCATATGCTAAAATGCAGAAAAGTTCTGAGAATCAACATTCTGCAACTAGTGCTTTTGTTGACACCAGTCACGTGCCTCAAGTGCCTACTATCCCTACAGGTAACTCAGGTATCCATCCTTGCTTTAATTTCATGTCCACTAATAAGTATTCTTGGATTCTTGACACTGGAGCCACTTATCACATGGTGCACAGCTTAGATTTATTCACTTTTGTCCCTGAACCTTCTGATGTCAAAATTAAGCTTCCTAATAATGCTTTCGCTACTGCTACTTTCACGGGAAATATTGTTTTAAATGACTTTCTCGCACTCTATATTGTCTTATAAGTTCCTGAGTTGTCATTCAATCTGTTATCTATTTCTCATTTGACTAGATACTCTAACTGCACTGTGAGCTTTCTCTCCTCACATTGTGTTTTGCAGGACAACAACACCTTGAAGGTGATTGGTTCTGCTGAACAAAGTGGTGGCTTATACTGCTTGAAGATTGTTAAACCTGTAAAGTGTGCTAACTCTGTTTCCCATACTGTTGATTTTGGCCTTTGGCATACTAGACTAGGTCATGCATCTTCTAAGAAATTGTTTCAAATAAAGCAATTAAATGCAGATGTTACTTCTATGACTAATAAAGTTTGTGATATTTGTCCTTTGGCTAAGCAAAAGAGGTTGTCATTTCCTTTAAGTACATCTGTTTCTGGTTCTTTATTTGAATTGATCCATTGTGATGTGTGGGGGCCTGTTGCCATAGATCTATTTCTAAACACAAATATTTCCTCACCATAGTTGATGACTTTTGTAGAGTAACTTGGTTATACTTGTTGAAAGCGAAGAGTGAAGTCAGGCATGCTTTAGAGAATTTTTCAAATATGGTCCAACTCAGTTTGGTGTTAAGATAAAAGTTTTGAGAAGTGACAATGGTACTGAGTTTCTACTTTCTTATTTTTATCATTCTTTGGGAATTATCCATCAAACTTCTTGTGTTGAGGCACCTCAACAAAATGGATTGGTTGAGAGAAAACACCAACACTTACTTCAAGTGGCTAGGTCCTTACTCTTTCAATCAAATCTTCCTTTGAAATACTGGAATTTTTGTGTACAAACAGCAGCCCATTTGATTAATATGCTTCCTTCTTCTGTTTTAAATAACAAAACTCCTTTTGAACTTTTAAATAAAATGCTGCCTGATTATTCTTATCTTAGAAATTTTGGTTGTTTGTGTTTTGTTAGCACTCTTACTGCTCACAGATCTAAGTTTGACCCAGAGCTATAAAATGTTGTTTTATTAGTTATCCCTTTGGAATGAAGGGCTACAGGTTATCCCTTTGGAATGAAGGGCTACAGGTTATCCCTTCTGCTGATACATATCCTTGTCAACTTTCTGATACTTCCATTAATCATGATTTGAGTGTTAATCACAATGATCTTGCTGATGAAATTGCTTCTCATACTTCTGATAATTTGGTTGCAGCACACCCTACATCTTCTTTAGATCATGATCAGATTCAACAACATCCTGATCATGAACTAAGAAGATCCACTAGAACCAAACATACACCTGCATATCTTGATGTATACAAGACATCTCTCCCTGGTTCTTTGATACGTTCTGACACAAGTACTGCTAATCATGATTTGTCTTTTAGCACTCCATATCCTATTTTTGATTTCATCACTACAAACAATTTGTCTCATTCTCATAAAGCATTCACTGCATCCATTAAACAAATTGTGGAACCTAAAACTTATAAGCAAGCATGCACTAATGAAAATTGGATTGTGGCAATGAAAAGTGAAATAGATGCATTGGAAAGAACTAATACATGGTGTGTTGTTCCATTACCTGAAAACAAACATTGCATTGGTTGTAAATGGGTTTACAAAGTGAAGCATAAACCTGATGGGAGTATTGAAAGATATAAAGCAAGGCTTGTATCTAAAGGTTATACACAGGAGGAAGGGATTGACTACTTTGATAGCTTTTCCCCTATGGCTAAGATAACCACTGTGAGAATTTTACTTGCATTGGCTATTTCTAAAAATTGGTGCATTCATCAATGTGATGTGAACAATGCATTCTTGCATGGTGATTTACATGAAGAGGTTTACATGACACCTCATCCTAGTTACACTGTTGCTAATAATCATGTTTGTAAACTAACAAAAAACCTATATGGTTTGAAACAAGCCTCTAAACAGTGGTTCACAAAATTACCAGACACTTTGATCTCTATTGGCTTTGTTCAATCCAAAGCAGATACATCCTTGTTCACAAGGCCTTCTGGTTCATATTTTACTATATTGCTATGCTATGTGGATTATATAAGCCTAATAGGTAATAGCTTGGATGATATTAAGAGTGTAAAGGACTTCTTACATGAGAAGTTCACCATTAAAGACCTTGGTGTCTTAATCTACATTCTGGGAATTGACGTTGCTCACAATACCACAGGTTTACAGCTCTGTCAAAAAAAGTATGCTCTAGATTTACTCACTGATAGTGGTTATTTGGGATGTAAGCCCAGCTCCACACCCATAGATCTAAAACACAACCTTTCCAACTCTAATGCTCCTGTTCTTCAAGATATTTCTCTATGTAGAAAGCTTGTTGGCAAACTATTATACCTTACCATCATCAGGCGTGACATATCTTATGCACTGCAAACCTTAACACAACACATGAGCAGACCAACTGAAGATCACCTGGCAGCAGTACACAGGCTTCTCAGATATATCAAGGACACAATTAGACAGGGCATATTTTATTCTAACACAAATTATCTTCAATTGCAGGCCTTCAGTGACTCAGACTGGGCAAGATGTGAAGAAAGAAGAAGCAACACGGGATATGCAGTCTACTTGGGGGATTCACTAATATCTTGGAAATCAAAGAAACAGATACAATAAGCAGATTATGTGCAGAAGCTGAATACAGGGCTCTTTGCACCACAACATGTGAAGTCCAATGGATCCTTTACATACTACAAGACTTGAAGATCTCTCATCCTCAACCAGTGAACATCTTCACAGATAGCAAATCTGCATTCTGTATGGCTCACAACCCTTGTCTCTATGAGAAGTCTAAACACATACAAATTGACATCCACATTACAAGAGAGAAGATACACCAAGGGATCATCAAACTTGTTCAAATACCTACTGAAGAAAATCTGGCAGATCCTCTCACAAAGCCATTATCACCTTCTCTTTACAACACATTAAAGTCCAAAATGGGACTTTTAAATATTCAATTCCCATTTTGAGGGGGGATATAAAGATACAAATAAAGGATATTTAGTATATATTGACTTGGTCAATGTATATGGTTATTAGTAAGTTAGTTTGTTAGATAGTTAGTTAGTTTAACAAGTGATACCTTACAGTATAACAATTAATACTGTATAGATACTATATATAGAACTTGATAGATCAGTTTTCATTTATTATTTTGTATCATCATTTCACTTTGTAACAAGATTCCTCTTCTTCAATATACTGTTTCTATTCATCTTCAATGAATTCTTCCATTATTTGATTGGATATCAAGAAAAAGGCTTTAACCTATTTATTGAAAATGTCAGGCCAAACCTACTAAAAATGTTTATGATACCAAATTCAGGCTTTTTTATGAGAAGTTTTTCGATGAGATGAAATTCTTTTATTTTATCAGTAATTAATCAAGGGACCGAATTAGGTACCTGAATTGCCAAGGGTGGTACATCGAGTCCGGTGACAATAGGTATGTGATTATTATACACAAGCTTCTTTGCAAGTTTCTGATCAATCGTGGTGATGTCGGCCGCCATATCCTTATCGGAAAATGCCTCCGCAAACGGGACGCCGCCCTCCACGTCACAGTCCACCACCATTTTCCCATCAAAACCCATCTTCAATCTACCTGCTAAGGGATAATACACCTCCAATGCTTTGCTCAAAGATTGCTTCAATATTCCACCAACATCGACATTAGTTATATAAGGAGTTGTTTGTTTGGAACGCAAATAAAATCTCTGCCGGAAGGGGAAATGCTTGGTCCAAATTTGAGAGCGCGTATAATCCCTTTGGATTCTTCGTATTGGGAAGTATCCGAACGGTGTCGTATTTTATGTCGAAGAGATCATGCCTATCTGATTCACACTCTTTTCTTGACGAAGTCACATTTGTGTGTTCGCTTTTGTTGTATTAAAGAAAATTGAAACGGCAAAACGACGTTGTTCCGACCGATTTGTGATTAAAATTTGGCATTGTCAAAGTTATTGAGACTAAATCGATGACAAAAAACTTATGTGACTCAATCTATTTGAGGTCAAAGTTATGAAACCATTTATAATTCAAACTCTTTTTTTTTGGTTTGTAACTTAGGTCGGTTGTGTTTTAAGGGCAATAATCTTACAGACTTAGAAATGTAGGACAATATGAAACAATATGTTTTAAAATATGTAAATATAGGGCAACGAGCCGAATAAATTCAAATTGGACTGAAACATCACGTGATATTTGGCCTTATTCTGACTCGATTATCCTATATTTATAGATTTTAAAATATATTATCCTATATTTCCATGTACGTAAAGTTGTTGTCCTTAAAACATAATTCTCCTTAAATTATTGTCCTTAAAAAAACATTATTCCCAACTTTTGAGTATAGCAATACAAAAAGTTATACTCTCTCCGTCTTAATCTTAACCACTTGGTTACTTTGTGCTCGGAGTTTAAGAAAAAATTGTTTATTAGTATTTTAAGTGATAAAGTGATAAAGTGTTGGGGGTAGAAAGGAGAATTCAACTTTATTGAAGAGTAGAATAATATTTATTAAATGTGATAAAGTGATAAAGTGTTGAGGACATGAGAGAGTGGCATATGGTAAATAAGAGGGTGTTTTGAAGGGTATGAGACTGAAGCATATGATAAATAAGAGGGTGTTTTGAAGGGTATGAGTTAAAGTGGGTATTTCCAATTAAAAAAATGTGTAGCTAAGATTGGGACGCCCAAAATAGAAATAGTGTAGTTAAGATTTGGACAAAGAGAGTATTTATTACTCTAATATATTACTACCTCCGTCCCCCAAAAGTATGCTCAGAGGGTTTAAACATATTTTACGAAAAGGTAGATTAAGTCAATTTATGAATAACATAATTAAATGTGAGTAAAGTATAATGATAACTTGAGTAATTAAGTGTTTGTTGGACTATAAAAATTAAAAAAATTGTGTCCGTAGACTTGCTTAATCTACCTTTCCGTAAAACATGTTTCAGTCCTCTGAGCATACTTTTGGGGGACGGAGGGAGTAATATTTTTTAACCCAAAAAGAGTGATCTTATCTAACCTGTAGAATCTCGGGATTCCCAAAAATCTTGATACAGTTGAGGCTCTTATTAGATTTTGGCAAGCTTCTCTTGTTTTCAACCAGAACATTTAATTTAAGAGGCACATTTGTGTGAAATGGACTCATGATGAGACGAGATATAATTTGGACATTAATATTTTAATATTTTAAAGGAGATATATATATTAAATGTTAATATCGAGGGCATGGTCCATTCGTTAAAAAATACATATAATATATATTTATTAGAAGTGAGAATTAAATGAATTAATTAATCACCTAGCCCAATAGCAAAGCTTGAGCACTTAAAAGAATTTTGTGACTCTTGTGTGTTGGGGCATGTTTATTTTTAAATTAATTACATTTAAGAATAAAAAAATATATAGAAAACATATGATACAAATTTAATAGAAGTGAGAATTTAATGTATGAATCATCTAGCCCAATGGCAACTAGAGTGCATGAGGGTTTTGTGACCGAGAGGTCTTGAGTTCGAAACAACTCCACATGTTGGTGCATGTTTATTTTTTAATTAATTACATTTAAGAATTAAAAAATACATAAAATATATAATACATACTCCCTCCATCTCATGAGGACTTGAACACTAAAAATAACACGCAAATCAAGTAAAGTGAGTTTTAATGGTTTTAGTGGAATGAAATAAGGGTGTACAATGTATCAATATTATGTTATTTTCCATTTTGGGAATGTTTAAGTAATGTTGGGACGTCCAAATAAGACAAGTGTTCAAGTAATTGCGGACGGAGGGAGTATTTATTATAAGTGAAAATTTAATGAATGAATCACCTAGTCCGATGATAATTCTAGAGCACTAAAGAGTTTTGCGACCAAGAGAGCTCTCTCTAGTTGGTAGAAATTGTAAAATTTTAAATTTTTTGTTTAACGAGGGCAGCTTTTCCCTTGATAATACCGAGAACGCATTTACCCTCGTTAACACCGAGAGCTTGTGACTATTCTCTTTAAATGTTAGCAGAGAAAATTATTAAGAGTTATTCGCCCTTGCTAATACCCTCGTTAAATGACATTTGTTTTGTAGTGATAAGATATAATTGGATTTTTAATGAAAACTAATCTAAAGAACAATAGTACAAAATAATATGTTTACATTAATTTAATAAAATAAGTTTTTAGGTATATCTATATCTATAGTATGAGTAGACCTTTTTTTGGAATCGGGTTCATTAAATACTTTTTTTTAATATTATTATTATGCATTAGTAAGTAAATATTTTTTTTATATCATTATTATATGCATAGTAAGTATTATTACTTGTTATGCATTGAAGTGTTATTGTTAAAAAATATGTTTGATTTTTAAATAGTGATACTTATTAAACATAACGATAATACTATAAAAATTGTTCACGTGAATTCGAGTCCCCGTAAATTTTTGTTATTTCTGGCAAAATGAAAAAGAGAGAGAAAATATGTGCAGTTCAAGTTTCTAAATGAAGAAAAAGAACATTGTTGTCCTTTAGCATATTAAATTCGATGTTGAAGAGGCACACTTGCGTGGGAAGATGGGGAAGAGGCACACTTGCATAATACAATCTCACGGTGAGACGGAGTATAATTTGGACAATGAAGCTGTAACACTTTGGGAGGGAAGAGTATTGATTTGAACCAATTTGTACCCCGTCTCACGTATGAGACCGTCTCAAACGAGATTTTTTTCATACAAATATATATATTAACTTCGCAGTATACTCTCGGCTGAGTTATAATAATTAAGTAAACAACGATTTGTGTGTATATATAAAGAAAATGGTAAAATATTAAAGCAAGCATACATACCTGAGACTGGAAGTGCAAATAAGCAAATTAGAGGATTTCATGTTTGTTCAAAATATATTGATGTTTGTAGTACTTCGTATGTTTAGTTTCTTGGTGCATCCTGATATATATATATGTGTGTGTGTGTGTGTGTGTCATATTCGTCGTACCACATTTAGTAATCCAAGTTTGGCCACACTATTGTAGCTAGATACAAAAAAGACACTTGGGTCTGTTACTTACAACTGTAATTATAATTAAATTAAGCAAAACAAATCGGAGAGCTATATTAATTTGCCTACCCTATTTGATTGCTAGGATTAGGAAACGTGTTTTTTTAAAACGTGTTTTTTTAAAACGTGTTGTCAATGTTGTCATTAATTTTGGGTGTTGCAAACTTAAATTTTACATTTCACTTTTTGGCGAGTTGTTGTCTAATTTTTATTAAAATATTAAAATACATATACTTTTTCTCTCTATATTTTTACTTTTTCTACACATCCCACTAATTAATCATGAAAAACAGTAAAAATTCTCTATATAAATACTCCATATAAAAATAAACTCTCTATCGTAATAAAAAATCACGATTCCAACTAGGAACCAGTTATGTTTAGAAATAAACTCTACATTGTAATAACGCATATTTTTTTTCGTTCCCGTCTTATGGATTTATGCCTTCATATAAGCATAAATTACATTATATATAAAATTTTAAATATCATTACAATTAAGATAACCTAAAATATTTATTTACGGTTAATTGTGGCGACATCTTAATTTTATGGCTTGTCACTAGCTACATCCTTGAACTTGCGTGTATAAAATAACTCGTCTGCATAGACACCTTTTTGGGTATCATTTGCTTGAAATAGAAAAAATGTACTAATTTTTTGAAAAATATACATGTATTGAACAAATATTTATACACATGTGAGCAATAACTATTGTTTAGTTCCTCGGTACATGCATATTAGTTGATACATATGTATTTTATATACTTTGAAAGTGTATGTTTTTGTTTTGGTGAAATTCATATAAATTAGATAAATGAATTTGTTAAATTTATATACATGTAGTATAGTATATATGTATTATATTGAATGAATTATTTTTTAAAAAAAATTATTTTTCTATGTAAAACTCTATTTAAAAATAACCTCCCTATAGTAATATTTTTTTTCAGTCCCTCTAATATGACTGTATGGAGTTTTTACTGTAATTATGCAAATGCATACTGTCTCAAACTCTAATTCCATAGAGTATGTCCTTCAGCTATCACGATTAATATTATTTTATAATATAAGTCATACTTTCAACTCATAACTATTAATATCTCCATTATAATATAAATCATACACTTTAATATCACGGGTAATACTCTTTTTATAGTAAAAAGTTGTTGCGAGTCGTTTTTTATCGAGAGTATTATGTGGCTAATTTGGTAACAACTCACAAACAAAATGATTAATCGAACAAGAACACTGCGGGAAGAACCGTAGTTCTTCCCTGAAATGTGGGTGTAGGTATATAAGTGGAATGAGGGAAACATTCCAGTGTTTTTTTTTACAATGAAATGTGAGGTTCTTTATATAAAGAGGACCAGCACGACAAATCGGTAAGCACGACAAATCGATAAGCACGACAAGTCATGTGCATAAAGCATGACAAAACATATGCGTAAGCATGACAAATCATGTGGTCTCGGTGGGACCTGCTGACGTATGATAATTCGTCCTGCTGACGTGTGATAAATCTGGTGATGCTGACGTGTGATATATCTGAGCACAACAATAGCCCCCAAGATCGGGTTGTGACGTTGTTCAGAGCTTGATCTTGTTTCATGTCTCGACCAGATTTCATGTTTTGTTGTATCTGCAGTCACATTGTTTGCCTTCGAACTTGTTTGGGTGCTGTATGAGATCTTGATCGTTCAAAATGAGCCATCAGCATGTCTGAGCATCGAGCATCTTGACCGCCCGGGTTTGTCGAGCCTTGAGTTTCTCGAGCCCTTAGGATATCGAGCATCGAGCATCTTGACCCTCGGGTTTATGCGAGTCTTCGGGATGTCTCGGAGCCTTCGAGGGATATCGAGCATCAGCATCTTGACCCCTCAGGTTTGTCTGAGTCTTCAGGATGTCTGATTTCTTCTTCACGATCGTCGAGTCGTCCCCAATCGTGCTCTTTCGTGAGGTGAACCCGTCGTCACGAGTCTTTTCTATCTTTCGTGCCGGGCAAACCCGTCTTCTGAATCTTTTTTATCGGTCATTGCTTGGGGGACCCGTCGTCTGCAGTCTTTCTGTCTTTCGTGCCGGGGGACCCGTCGTCGCAGTCTTTCGTGCTGCTTCAGGGGCCCGGGGAGTCCCGTCTTTCGTGCCGAGCCCGCCGTCTGGTCTTTCTTCTCGTGCCCGGGGGAACCGGATTGCCCATCAATGCTGCATTCTTTCGTCTTTGGGGTGGAGCCGGTCGTCACCAATCTTTTGATCTTTCTCGTGCCGGGGCCCGTCGTCTGAGTCTTTCGTCCTCGTGCTTGGAGGCCGAGTAGTGCAGTGTCTTTTGTCTTCGTGCCGGAGCCCCGTGCTGAGTCTTTTGTCTTTCGTGCTTGGAAGTGAGTCGTCTGGGAGTCTTTTACGTGCTCGTCTTGGAAGGCGTCGTCTGATGCTTATTTCGCGGCTCAGATTGGGGAGAGTCCCACAGACGAGTCTTTTCCAGGCTCATACTTTGGGGGACCTCCGTCAGACGAGTCTTTTTGACGGGCGGCTGGAGATTTCACAGGGGAGTCTTGTGGTCATACGAAGTTTCCACAGATGAGTTGGCTCAGGTTTACATTGGGACCCCACAGATGAAGTCTTTTTTTTCAGGCTCAGATTTCCTGGGAGCCTGGTCAGACGAGTTCTTTATGTGCTCAGATGGGAGATTCTGTCAGACGAGTCTTTGGCTCACAGATTTTGGAGCCCCACAGACGAGTCTTTTTTTCAGGGCTCAGATTAGAGAGCCCCCCAGACGAGACTCAGACTGGGAGCCTGGTCAGACGAGTCTTTTTCTCAGGATCAGATTTTCGGGAGCCCCACAGACGAGTCTTTTTTCAGGGCTCACGGGAGCCTCACAGGGAGCCAGGCTCAATTGGGAGCCCCACGACTTTTTTTCTTGCTCAGATTGGGAGCCCCGGTGACGAGTTCCTCATCAGCCTGACAGTCTTTTTTTGCGGTTCAGATTTCCAGGGGAGCCCCATCAGACGAAGTCTTTTCAGGGCTCAGACGTGTGGAGAGCCCAACAGATGTGTCTTTTACATGCTTGTATACGGGGGCCAGTGGATGCAATCTTTTGTCTCTTTCTAAATCCTTGATACGCGTCGTCTGAAGTCTTTTTCGTCTTTCGTGCCGGAGAACCCGCGTCGTGCAGAGTCTTCGTCTTTCGTGCCGGAAATTGCGTCGTCGTCTGAATCTTTTAATGCTTTCGTACTTTGGGGTAGAGCCGCGTCGTCTGAGTCTTTCGTAAATTGCTGGAGGAGAACCCGTCGTCACAGGTGTCTTGTCTTTCGTACTTGAAGCCCGTCGTCTGGTCTTCTGTCGCCGGGGGAAAGCCGATGCGTGCAGTCTTTCTGTCTTTCATTACTTGAAGCCGTCGTCACCAATCTTTCGTAGGCTCCTTTGGGGTAGAGCCAGTCATCTGAGTCTTTCAGGCTTTCGTGCAGTGACCCGTCAACAGACGAAGTGCTTTTTGGAGAGCCTTTTTCTGGCTTTCAGACTTTGGGGGAAGAGCCCTCATCAGACGAGTCTTTTACGTGCTCAGGGGGGGAGAGCCCCGTCAGACGAAGTCTTTTTTGGGAGGCTCAGGAGGAGTAGTGTGGTACGAAGTCTTTTTTCAGGCTCAGATCGATTGGGGAGCCCCACGTCTGACAAGTCTTTCTATGTCCGTGGAAAAATGGACTTGATGATGGCTTTCGTGCCGAGGAGAGCAAAATAAATGCATCCCGCTGAGATGAGCAGTCTTCATAGATGGCCTGGGTCCGAGAGAGCAAGATGAGATCTGCTTGAGACGAAAGGTGTCTTCAGAGACGGGTTCGGCCGAGAGAGCCGAATGGGATCCCGCCGAGATGAGAAGGTCTTCCGAGATGGCTCGTGGAGAGAGCTGGGGATGGGATCCTACTCGGGATGAAAGGTGTCTTCCGAGATGGCTCGTGAGAGAGAGCTAGATGGGATCCTACCGAGATGAGAGTGTCTTCATAGATGGCTCGTCAGAGAGAGAAGATGAGATCCTACTCGAGACGAAAGAAAGGTCTTCTCGAGATGGCTCGAGAGAGCCGAGATACTTGAGGGAGCTAGAGAGAGTTTGCACTCATCTTCACCACTTACGTGCCAAGTGCCAGGCGTATTTTTTTTTCCTCTCGTGGACTTGATCATCTCGTCGGCGATTTATGAGTAAAGTTTGCGCCATCATCGACCACTTACTACGAAAGCAATTTATGACCTTTACCCCAGATAAATCGTCCGATCGACCGAATGTGGTCTTCGAGAGAGCCAAAGTCGGCGAAGGCAAAGGTGTTATCGCCGATAGAGTATGGACCGTCACGCCGAAACAAGGAGCCAACATCTCATCGCCGAGAAGGTGGAGAATACTTCACTAAAACGGCGGACGGGACATCGCCGAGGTAGCGGAAAGCTAACGCCAAGGAGATGGGCTAGTCGTCGCTGTAAAAGCCAATGATCTCATCGCCGAGAAGGTGGAGAATGCTTCGCTTAAACGGGCGGATCGACATCGCCGAAGTTAGCGAAAAGTCGATGCCGAGGATATGGGCCGGTTCGCCGCTCGGAAAGCCGGAGATCTCATCACCGGAAGCGGAGAATTTTTTCGCTAAAACGGCGGATCGACATCGCCGAAGTTAGCGGAATGCCGACGCCAGGAGGCGGGGGAGCCGCCAGAAAGCCGGCGATCTCATCGCGGGGAGAAGGCGGAGAATGCTTTTCGCTAAAACGGCGGATCGACATCGCCGAAGTTAGCGGAAAGCCGACGCCAAGGAGGCGGGCGAGATCCTATCGCCGCGAAGCTCGGCGATCTCATCAATGGTAGAAGCGAGGAGAATATTTCGCTAAAATGGTGGATCGACTCGCCGAAGTTAGCGGGAAGCCGACGCCGAGGAGGCGGGCTGGTCGTTGCCTAGAAAGCCGGCGATCTCTATCGCCGAAGCGAGGGAGAATGTTTTCGCTAAAACGGTGGATCGGACATCGCCGAAGTTACGGAAAGCCGACGCCGAGGAGGGGCTAGTCATCGCCGGGAAAAGTTCGATCATTTTATCGCCGGAAGCGCGGAGAATATTTTGCTAAAATGGCGGATCGACTCGCCGAAGCAGGTAGCGGAGTTTAACGCCAAAGAGGCGGGCTGGTCGTTACTGCAGAAAGTTTCGGCGATCTTTATCGCCGAGAAGCGAGGAGATCGGTGGGTGGCTAAAACGGGCGAATCGACATCGCCGAAAGAAGGTAAATGCCGACACCGGGGAGGCGCTAGTCATAAATATTAAAAGCCAACATCTCATCGCCGAGAAGGCGGAGAATATTTTCGCTAAAATGGCGGATCGACTCGCCGAAGTTAGCGGAAAGCCGACGCCGGAAGAAGCGGGCCGGTCGCCGCTGTGGAAAGCCGATGATCTCATCGCCGAAGGCGGGAGAATACTTTGCTAAACGGGCAGATCGACTCGCCGAAGTTATGGAAAGTCGACGCCGAGGAGGCGTTAGTTGCCGCCATTGGAAAGCCATTTATCTCATCGCCGAGAAGGCGGAGAATACTTCGCTAAAAATGGCGGATCGACTCGCCGAAGTTCGAGGAAAGCCGACGCCGGTGAGGCTGGCCGGTCGCCAGCCGTAAGCGACGATCTCATCGCCGAGAAGGCAGATAATACTTCGCTAAAATCGCGGACTGTACATCACCGAAGTTAGCGAAAGCCGACACCAGGAGCGGGGCTAGTCGTCAGCCGTGGAAAGACGATTTATCTCATCGCTAAGAAGGCGGAGAATACTGCTAAAACGGGCGGAACGGACATCGCCGAGATAAAAAAAGCCGACGCTGAGGAGGCGTGCTTGTCGTTGCCGCCGCAAAAGCCGACGATCTCATCATCGAGAATGCGGAGAATACTTCGCTAAACGGTGGATCGACTCGCCGAAGTTAGGGAAAGCCGACCCGGAGGAGGGCTGGTGGTCGTGAAAGCCGATTTCGACGATCTCATCGCAAGAAGGCGGAGAATACTTTGCTAAAACGCGCAGACCGACCTCGCAGAGTTGGGCGGAAAGTCGACGCCGAGGCGGTGATCGTCATTGTGTAATGCGACGATCTCTCTCATCGCGGAGAAAGCGGTATTGCCCGACCTGCGTGTCATCGTGAAAAGCTGATGGTACTCTTGTTGATGGCGGCGTAATCGTCATGAAAAAAGCGATAGTGCTACTTGACAATCATCATGGCGGTAGTGCACAATGCGGTAAAGCAGACATAATCGTCATAATCGATGCTGAATAGGCGGAATAATCAGCCAGAAAAGCGGTGTGCTATGTGGGGAATGGTGAGCATAATCATGTGAAAAGCGGAGGTGTGCTGCGGTGGTGAACTGTCGTCGTGAAAAGCGGTGGTGCATATCGTCGTGGCATAATCATTCGGCATGATCAGTGCTGGCAGGTAGTCGTAGAAAAGGGCATAGTGCTGATCCGGTAGGCGGGGCATAATCGTCGTAGAAAGGAGAATTATTACTGTAGAGTAAGTAGGGCATAATCGTCGTGAGAAAAGCGGTGGTGCTGTCGAAGTGAAGCGAGCATAATCGTCGCCGAGAAGGCGGTATTACGCTTGGCAAGTAGGAGGGCATAATTATCGCCGAAAAGGCTGATATTACTGCGCCAAGATAAGCGGGCATAATCGCAAAGTGGTTTTTTGTAATTTGGCCGGTAGTGCCCATTTTCTTCTGAATGATTTGAACATTGTGTTTGCTATATGCCCGCCCGACTTCTTTTCGTTTTTATTGTTTTATTGGCGTTCTGCAATTGGTTGATCGTCTTTATTTAGGTGCGACAGGATGGGTTCTTTATGAACCCCCCGCTTTCTTGGTTCGCGATCCTCTTATTTAGGTCGCGATCACCCGTACTAGGGCCGTCTTATTTAGCTGCGACCACTTTTCATCCATTTATTGCTGGAGGTATCTGTAAATCTGAGTCATCTTTGCATTGCGTACCCATTACTAACTTTTCTTTCGGGGAATCGAAAGTCTGAACTCGTTCGTCGGTGAACATAGACACGGGCTCGTTCGTCTTTGTTGGGTCGTCTACTTAGGTGCGACCTCTTTTTGCAGTACTGACCAAATTAAATGAAAATAAATTAATGAATGAAAAGTTCACGTATGACATAAACATAAGCGCGGTGGGGTGGGTAAAAAGCGACTACCCGTAGATTTTTTGAAGAATTTCATGAGACTCCGGGTCTTCGTCTAATTTTTCTTCTTAAAGCTTTGGCTGACCCCCTTTTTTTTTTTTTTTTTTTTTGGGCTGAAAAAATTGGGCCCACGAATAAACAGCCCAACAACCCAGGCCCATATATCCATCAGTTAATTGCCCAGGCCCACGAATTAATCAACTAACTACTTGGGCCCCAAAATTAAATAAACTCTGGCCCAATAATTAATTAAACTTGGGCCTAATTTAAGAAGTCAAAACCAGCAGCTTAAATCTGGTCAAGCCCACCGAAATTAGCCCATCCCCACACTTATGAAAACAGGCCCAAAAGAGGATCTGGCCCATAAGTTTAAAATCTGGAATTTTATCTTAATTACTCAATAAAAATTGCGGCCCAAATTTGAGGATCAGTTCAGAAAACCTGGCGACGTGTAACTCACCTCCCCCCCTTTCCACGCGTCCAGAAATCAGCCCGGTGGCGCAAAACTGTACTTCCGGTGTTGGCCGACGACGGCTGCAGCGACCTCACGCGGCGGAGATAGGTGGCGTCGGCGATGTCGGCGTGGTGGTGCTCGGTTGGCGGAGCTTTGCAGATTTGGCGTCGTGTGAATCGAACGCGGGGCCGGTGTTGCGGTGTTGGGCGGCGGAATTGAAGCACCAGCGGCGATGGGTGGCGTCGGCGATGCCGACGCGGCTTCTATTTCGGCGCCGCGTATGGGGCAGAGGTGGTGGCGGATCGGCAGCTTTTCGCTGAGGAGCGGCGACGGTGCTGGTTTCGATGTGGAGTCGTGACGGAGCCGCGACGAGGGCGACGACGATTGGCGGCGGCGGCTGAGTCGGTGGTGGTGCCTGGGTACGGCAACACCGGTGCAGCGGCGGAGGTGAGGCGGCGATTTCAGAGGTGATAGCGACGGTTGGCTTGAGATCCTCCGCTCGTTTCCCCTCTCTTTTTTGTATGTATTTGTATGTATTTCTGTGTTTGTGTATCTGTATGTATCTGTATATGGGGGTTTGTGTATGTTGGATTTTTGAGGTCTTCAGTGATGTGGCCGAGGAGCCGAGGGCGACGGAGGTGAGGCGGTGCCGCGGGGGACCTCTTTCTTCTTCGTTTGTTCGTCTGTATCACTGTATCTGCATCTGTTTTTTGTTTTTTGGATTTGTGTATTGAGGAAGATGATGAAAATAGGAATGAAATTGAGAATTTTTCTGGGCTGTGTTCTTGTGATTTTTTGGATTTGGATTCGAAAATTCGACGTTGTTGACGAATTTTTCAATAACACCCTCCTTCTAGCACCAATTGTTGCGAGTCATTTTTTATCGGTATTATGATATGGCTTAATTTGGTAGAATAACTCACAAACAAAATGATTAATCGAACAAAACATGCGGGAAGAACCGTAGTTTCTTCCGAAAAATGGTGTAGGTATATAAGTGGAATGAGGAAACATTTAGCTTTTTTTTTTCTGATGAAAAGTGGTCGCTTTATATAAAGAGGACCAAAGACGACAAATCATAAAAGACGCTTAAAATCGGTAAGAAGACGACAAATCGATAAAGCGCGATAAGTAAGTATGATATAAAGATGACAAAATATATGCGTAAGCACAACAAATCACGTGGTCTCGTGGGACCTGCTGACGTGTGATAATTCGTCCTGCTGACGTGTGATAAATCTGGTGATGCTGATGTGTGATATATCTGAGCACAACAAAAGTCATATCATTCAATTATCAAGACTAATATTCTTTAGTAATATAAGTCATACCCCCACTTAATCAGTTTCACATATTTTTTTGTGAAACTTTTTTATCCTATATTTTTCCAATCTCAAATTATAGTTAATATTATTACTAATTTTTTTATAGTGTTGATAATGAGTAAATTTATGTAAATATTTCAATTTACGAAAATTCGTAGGTTTCAATTGTAATAAATTTGAGTTGTTATATAGCTAGAAAAACCATATTAATGTATTTAATATAAAATATACAACTTGTTTAAAATTACATGTTTTATTATAAATAAGTTGCATATTTTTAATTAAATAAATTACATATTTAAAAAATGCACTTAAGTTGCGATGCACTTCATGTGTACAAAAGTTTATCATTTTATATTTATAGTTTTTTGTGCCCTTTATAAAAAATTATGAATCCGTTCTTATACTACACAAAATATTAATTAGACGGAAATATTATAATATACAAAAAGAGAAAGAAACGTGATTTAAACATTGAATCTCATGTGCATATATATTACCACTTAAATATATAGTTTTGATTTCTCCTAAAATAATTAAGTACTTTTGCATATTTTTAATTTTCACGAACTCTCCTATAAAATTTGTTTATAATATAAAATTAATATAATTACACTTATAAAATGATATCATTACTTTTATAAACTAATATTCGTAGCATTTAATAATATGATATCAGTTTATAAGTGTAACGATTAATTGCATGTGGTATTAATTTATAAATTTAATATTATAAACTTTATATTATGAATAAATTTTACTAGAGATTTATTCTTTCAACTTATGATAATTGCAAAATTAAACAAAACAACATTTTTCATATTTCTTCATGTCTATGATGGGTTTTAAATTAAAATTTTTGCAACTTGATGTACGAACTTTTAAATTTTTTTAATTCAAGATACAATAAAATAGTCAACATTCATAAATAATCGTGCGTGAAGTTAAAGAAAAAAAAATATATACCCACCTTCATTATAAAGATATCTACCCATCTTCCACAAAAAAGAAGAAGATATTTATCAATTTTGCAATAAAAATACATATATACCCTTATTTTTAAAAAAAAGATTTATACCCACACACATGGATGTGTGTGGTCTTCATGCTACTATTCATCCATTTTTATTTATTTTTATTATATTTTAATTGTGTAAATTAAATTAAAAAAATTATCAAACAATAAATAGAAATTGTAAACATGGCCTTCATGCTACTATTCTTTTGTTTTTATTATCCTTTTTTTTATTCTTTAAAATTGTAAACATCATTAATTTTTTTAAATTGAATAAAAAAAATTTAATATTATTTTTTATTAAATTTAATAATTTTATTTTGTTGATCTCATATTTTTAATTATGATATTTGTATTCTAAAATTTACAATATCCATTTAAATGCAATATTTGATTAACACATAATTTAATTTTATTTATGTGTATATATATATATATATATATATATATATATATATATATATATATAGTGTAGTGTATGGTGAGTGAGGGGTATTCTTGGATGAAAAATATATTATTGAGTATATTTTTTTTTTCTAATTGAAATGGGTATAAAAAAAAATTATTATTGAAAGTGGGTATGTTTCCCCTTCTTCATGTGAAGTTATATAGGCACCCTCTTGTGGACCATTTACCAGAAATAATAGTCAAATTCATAACTTAGTAAAAATTAGTTAGTAAAATGATAAGAGTGCATTTGATTTAGAACTGTCTCATAATTTATTGTATCTCTCACTATAAAATCGTTATAACAATAATAGTTTTATGAGGCACACTTGTATGAGACGGTCTCATGGTGAGATGGGTCATAATTTGGGTATTGACGCTTTAACACTTTGGGAGGAAGTGGGTGTGATTTGTGCTTGGTTGTACCCGTCTCGTGCATGAGACCAGTGTTTTCATAACAGAACCGGTGATCAAACCGAACTAAACACCGGTTGACGGTTCAACCGGTCGGATCGGCAGTTCAACCGTTTAAATGGTCTTACCCATGTATTTTTTCAATGTTTCATTCTTGTATTAAAATTAGTAAAATTAATTAAATTTAAATTAACTTGCTGCCATTTTTCATTTCACGAATTACACTACATACATGTTTTTGGGGACCACATGTCAGTTGTCGCAATCCAAATATAAAATAATTATGAATTAAGAACCAAAATGCATAGAAAATGAGCTAAAACATAATTGAATCAAATTAAACAGCAAACATAATTATAGGTGTATGGCTAAAATCTCTCTCTTTAATTAAGAGTCGTCGATGCTCCTTGGGATGGCTACCATCTTACATATTATTTTCCCAATACTATTTTCATCTTTTAGAAAGTATATTCATCCTTCCAACATCACTTTCTCTCTCACCATACCATCTGTTGGTTCATCTTCTCCACCAATTTTTTTCAAATTCCAACACAAAAAATCTCAAATCCTGAATCTCAGTCGGGCCATGTCCTTATATTGAAATTGAAGAAAATAATTTGTTGGATAAAAAGTCAGAATGAAGCATACTTGTTTGAAGACGCGGACGATGAGGGTGGGGATGCGGCCGACTCCGGCGACGTCGTAGGGTGGATGTAGAGAAGAACAGTTTCTCTTAACCTACGCTTATTTTTGTTCTGATTTTTGGGCGAAAGGTGAAATAAAAAGTAAATTAGGAAAAAATCGATTCTCGGTGGTTCCACGGTTCGCCGATTATCAAATTTTTTTTCCGATTCCCGACGGTTTTATCCGGTCCAACCGTAAAAGTGGTTATTTGGGGTTGATTGGACCGGATTTCTGGCCGGTTCCCAGTTGAACAGGCTGGTTCGATCCGGTTCTGACAACACTGCATGAGACCGTCTCATATGAGTTTTTGTCTTATTTTATTTATTAAAATTTCTCTAATTAAACGTATTTAAAGACATAAATTAATTTTTAATGAGGGGATTTCATTTTCTTTAATGGTTTTCCCCATTAATCTTAGACCATGCTACTTAGAGTACTAGTTTTGGAATGACTCATCCCGATGGACTTAAAATTTTACGAATTACATCTCATTTTATAGTTTGAGATTAAAAATTAAACTTTAACATTTACTCCTAAAAAATATATATATATATATATATATATATATACTCATTATTCACAAAATTTAATACAATCACAATACTACTTTTTTCACTCTAAAAAACAATAAAATAATATAAAATCAATTTTTTAATAAATATTAATTTGATCAAATTATTATTAAACATTAATTTGACATAAAACAAAACAAACATATATTATTTATCAAAACTTTTAAATTCATAGAATTTAAAAAAGATAGCATTCCCTATACACCTAAACCCCGAATAAACGTACTTATAAAATTATAATGAATGAGACATACAACGAGCACTATGAATGTACATTGTTTCGAAAGTACAAAATATTCTCCTCTCTCTAGGAGCTAGGGTTTTCTCATAGTTGAGACGTGTGTTAGGGTTTTTGCCCTCGGGTTCCCGTTTTCTTTGGCTCTCTTTGCTCTGATTTCGGTCTTTGTTTTGGTCTACTCATTTTTTCTCCGCTTCTTCTTTTCCCTTTCGTCCTTTTTTCGTGTCGTGCCTGGTTGTTTTCTACTTCTTCGGACGGCTTTCTAACGTTATCGTGTATTTTTGTGCTCTTTGTGTTTGCAGATTCCAGGTTGTCACTTTCCCATATCCTATTACGATTTGTCATCGGATGGCCTCGTTGAATGGCAGTGGGGGGTCTGATGATGATGAGATAGTGGATCTCGGTCGGGTACTCCAGCGATCGGGTAAGGGCTCTGTTGCGACTCCGGTTTGCTTGATTGGCAAGGTAGTTACGGATAAACCACACAATCTGTATGCCCTAATTGATGTCATGAAAAAAGCATTCCATCCAAAGGGTAAGCTTACTGCTAGGGTTTGGGGAAAGGGTTTGGTGATGTTTTCCTTTGAAAATCCGGTGGATAGGGACTGGGCTGTTGCAAACCAACCATGGCATTTTGATGGTAACCTTGTTGCGATCAGAGAATTATCAGGGTATGAGCAGCCATCGGCTTTTGAGATCGTCCAGGCGTATTTCTGGGTCCGGGTTGAGGATGTCCCTCTTGCGTGCCGCACGGAGGGGGTAATTCGTCTGATAGTACGGAAAGTGGGTAATCTGATAGCATATGAAAAACCTTCACTACATGATCCTTCGGAGTTTATTCGGATTCGGGTGAGCATTGACATAAAAAAGTTGTTGATCAGCGGAATACAAGTGAAGGTTGAGGGAAATAACATGTGGTTCCCTTTCTCGTATGAAGACCTACCAAATTTCTGCTATAATTGCGGGCTAATTGGCCACCTTCTCCGAGCATGTCCAACTCTTGACAGGGATAATACTGGCAAGTTGGCCTTCGACTCATCCATTAGAGAGATATCGGCCCGAAGAGGGGGAACCTCGAAGTTAGAAATAGTGGAGATACCTCAATCCTTACCAAGCCAAGAACCCCAAAACCAGCATCCTAACTTAACCCAACCAGCCCTGAACCTAAACCACGAAACCCCGTCTGGCAGTATGATCTCTAACCCACACTCCATACACCAGATCATGTCGAACCTCCCTTTGGCCACGCCATACCAAAACCCATCCCCAGCCATACCAACCCATACAATATCACATGAAACCCGTACTCAAATCGACTCTATAACCACTGAACAAATCTTTACCACACTGCGTTCCCAGCTTTTCATTTCTGAGCCGGTTGCGAAGACTGTTGCAGCGGTGTTAGTTTCAACTACAACCCTCACGAGCTCCACTCAATCCAAACACCCAATTCCCATAAACCCACCTGTCATACAACCTATAACCATACACCCTGAACCATCCGAAAACACACACAAACCTCCTATTCAGACAGCATCCAAACCAAAAAATAAATCTTGGAAGAGACTTGCCCGCGAAAAGAAAAGTAATGGTAGCGACGGCATGGATCCGATGGAAGTTATGACATTGGGTAGGAAAATGTTGATGCTTGTCGATGAAGAGGACAGGGAGCAACAAAATGATGGGAAGAAATTGAAGCTTATTTCTGATGCAACAGCGGGGCTGCTGGTGAGCAGCCCCGCCGAGCCCAATGAGTTGCCTCGTGTGGAATTGCCTGGGGCTTGGGATCCCTCGGAAAGTTCCAGCTCTGAAAAAGGAGATTTCCTCCAAAGATCCCATGTTTGTGTTTTTGTGTGACACTCGACTAACTTATGTCGAGTTGTGTGGTGTTGCTCGTAAGCTAGGGTTTGATTTTTGGGTGGGAGTTGATTGTGTGATGATGGAGAGGGGGAGAAGAGGTGGACTGGGGTTTTTGTGGAAAGTCGATTGTACGGTGGAGTTGAGAACTTTTTCTCAAAATCATATTGATGTGCAATTAGGGGAGGTGGAAAAATGGAGGCTCAATGGAATTTATGGGTATCTGGAGGATGGTCAGAAGTGGAAAACGTGGGATTTGATGGAGAGGTTGGCAGGAAATTGTTCAATTCCATGGTTGTGTGTGGTGACTTTAATGAAATTCTCTTTGATCATGAGAAATATGGGGGCAATCTTAGGAGGGATGACAGGATGAGGGATTTTCGGCATTGTATTGAGAATTGTGGTTTATCTGATCTAGGGTTTGATGGGTAACAATACACATGGTCCAACAAAAGGTCTGGATTGGATAATATTCAGGAGAGACTTGACAGGGGGTTTGCAAATGAGAGTTGGTGTACGAGATTTCCACATGCGAGGGTCACCCGTTTGACCAGGTTGATGTCAGATCATTGTCCCATTCTTGTTAACTGGGCAGGAGGAGGTAGAGGGAGGGGACTAAGGAATAAGATCAAATTGTTCCGTTTCGAGGCGATGTGGCTTAGGGAGGACAATTGCGGTGATGTAGTTAAAAATGCTTGGAAAGGTGATATTTCAGCGCCTTTGATGGGAAACATTTCTGCTTGCGGCCAAGCCTTGAGGACGTGGAATGAGAAGGTGTTTGGTGAATTACCGAAAGAGATCAGTAGATGCAAAAATGAGTTGAACCGGCTACAGGAGGGTGTTCAATCGGTGGAGAATGTGCAGGAAGCCAGAAGTCTAGAAAATCGAATTTCTGCTTTATTACGTAGAGAGGAGATTTTCTGGCTTCAACGCTCACGAGTGAGTTGGATGAGAGAAGGAGATCGAAATACAAAGTATTTTCACAGAGTGGCCAACGGACGGAGGAAGAGAAACCAGATGGATAGTATTGTGGATGAATTTAGGGTGGTTCATAAGGATGAGGAAGATATCCAGAGGGTGTTCGTGAGCTATTTCTCGGGGTTGTTCGAGACAAAGGGTAATTTGGATATGGGGGAGGCACTGGAAGCTGTGGAATGCAAGGTCTCAAATGATATGCTGAGTACGTTATCCCAGCCGTTTACGGAAGAGGAGGTAACCAAGGCGCTTTTCCAGATGCACCCTTGTAAAGCTCCGGGGCCCGATGGTATGTCCGCTATCTTTTTCCATAAATTCTGGTCTGTTGTTGGTCCTAGTGTGTTAAAGTCCTCTCTTGATGTTTTAAATAATGGTGTGAGTCCTTCTGTGCTTAACCATACTTTTATTGCATTGATCCCCAAAGTGAAAAAACCAAAGTGCCCTGCAGAATTTCGTCCTATTAGCCTCTGTAACGTGTCTTTCAAAATCATCACTAAGACTATTGCAAATAGGCTAAAAAGATTTCTCCCATCTATCATTGATCCTTGTCAGACTGCTTTTGTCCCGGGTCGGCTCATTACGGATAACGCTTTATTAGCTTATGAAATTTTCCACTTCATGAAGCTTAATAAAGCGGTATCCAGAGGTTCGTATGCTTTCAAGCTGGATATGAGTAAGGTTTATGATAGAGTTGAGTGGTCCTTGTTATGATAAAGTTGGGGTTGGGGGCGACGTTAGTAGGGATTATCATGAGATGTGTGCGGTCTGTGTTTTTTGCTGTATTGGTTAATGGTCAACCCACTAGCTTTTTTGGTGCCATCTAGGGGTCTCTGGTAAGGGGATCCCCTTTCACCATACTTGTTCCTTTTTTTTGCAGAGGCCCTTTCGGCTTTAATTCGGAAAAACGTGGAGGATGGTGTATTACATGGTGTGAGGATCTGTAGAAGAGCCCAGTGGTGTCACAGCTTTTCTTTGCTGATGATACCATTATTTTTGGTAGAGCTACGAAAAATGAGCTTGGACGTGTAAAAGCCATTCTTACAAGCTATGAGGCGGCTTCGGGACAGGCGATCAACCTAAGCAAGTCGGAGATTGTTTTTAGTGGGGGTATTCCAGTGGAGAGAGCTGACCAGCTAGCCTGTTTTTTGGGAGTGAGAAGGGTGGAGCATCATGAAATTTATCTGGGACTTCCTACTAACGTGGGGAGATCCCGAAAGGTGATTTTCAGAACTTTGGTGAACCGAGTGGAAAAAAAATTGAAAGATTGGAAAAGTAGGACACTCTCTCAGGCTGGAAAACTAACTCTCATCAAGTCTGTGGCGCAGGCAATTCCGACCTATTTAATGAGTTGCTTCAAAATTCCTTATGGAGTAATTCAGAAAATTAGGGTGGCAATTATCAGATTCTGGTGGGGACAGAAGGACGACGAGTATAGAACACATTGGAAGAAGTGGGAAGACCTTTGTAAGCAAAAATGGGAAGGTGGATTGGGGCTACGAGACCTCCAAGTGTTTAACAAAGCCCTCCCTGCGAAGCTGGGGTGGCGATTGATCCGTAATGAAAATTCTCTATTGGCAAGGACTTTGCGTGCACGGTACTACCCTCGGGCCTCGTTTCTGGAGGCGACGATGGGACACAATGCGAGCTATGTATGACAGAGTATCTTAGAGGGACGAAAGGTGTTGGAACTGGGTCTTGTATGGGTGGTGGGAAACGGGCAGTCTGTGAAGATTTGGAGGGACCCTTGGCTTATTGTGGGGGAGTCGCAGTATGTTGCATCTGATAGAGGAGAAAGATCACTGGAAATGACGGCTCGAGAAATAATGCGGATGATTTTGGGGGGTGGGATGCGACCATGGTGAGAAGTATGTTTCTCACGGATGAAGCTGCGAGAATTTTGGCACTTCCTTTTTCGGCAACGAGGCCGGACTTTCTGACTTGGAAATTTGAAAAGACTGGTGTGTATACTGAGAAGTCAGGCTATGTGGAATGGATGAAAAGGTTCGAGGGACACTACTTGTCGCCGGGGGAGAAAAAATGGAAGTGGGTGTGGAAACTGGATGTTACGCCGCAAAATCTGCATTTTTATGTGGAGATTATTGCATGGTATCATTCCGGTGACCTTAAATCTGATCACAAGATTCGTTAATGTAGAACCCGAGTGCAAGAGGTGTGGTGATGTCGTAGAATCTTCTGAGCATGCCTTGAGGGAGTGTGGGTGGCTGGCGGATGTTTGGAATGGGCTTGGTTTCTCCATTGGAGCTCTGCACACGGACCGAGCTATGGAGGACTGGGTACTGGAGGTGGTGGAGGGGCTGGATAAGGAGAAGCAAGAGTTTTTTGTGACGGTTCTATGGGCTATTTAGTTCTCTCGAAATGAATTCGTGTTCCGAAATTCGACGGTACCGCAAGGAAAAATTCTGGAAATTGCAGAGCGACATCTAGATGATTACAGAGCAGCAAATGTGTGCAGAGGATCTCGGCTTCGAATGGCGGAATCTGGAAAATGGAAGCCGTCGGATAGAGGCTTTACTAAACTGAATTCTGATGCTGCGCTACGATTGGATGGGAGAGTTGGTTTGGGAGGGGCTCTTCGTGATGATACTGGTGTTGTCCAATGGTGTTTTGTTGTACAACATGAACCAGTTGATTCGGTGGAGCTTGCTGAAGCACTTGCAGTGCGTGAAGGAGTGAAACTTGCTATAAGGGAAGGAGTTAGTGATGTGGTGGTGGAAGTTGACTCACAAATTGTCTATTTTGCTCTTCAGCAGCCTCGTTTGGATCTGTCCTATTTCGGGGTTATTTTTTCGGATGCGCTTGAGCGTTGCATGTCTTTTAATTCATGTGTTTTCAGTTGGGTGCGGCGATCGGGTAATTCTGTGGCCCATTGTCTTGCTCAATTTGCTTTCTCTTGTGATGTCTGTTTCTTCTCAATGTCTATTTCTGAGTCGATTGTGAATATTGTGGATACCAATATTTCCGGTATCGTTTAATATATTTTACTTTCCCGTAAAAAAAAAACGAGCACTATGTATGGGCCAACATGCTGCATTTATAGTCCTATTTATTTAAAAAACGGGGTATAGTATTTAATTCGGCCTCGTGAATATGGGCCTAGTCAACATTTCAATAAATGGCCCATTTCCATAATTTGGGCTCAAGGAAATAGCGGTGGAACAAGTATAGCCTGTTGGGATAGTTAGTGATTTAACTTGGGCCCATATGGGCCGTTTTCGGCCCAGAATGTGTAGCTAAAGCCCACGTATCTTTAGCAAGCTATTTCGAAAACAATATTAACTCATTAGGGCCCATTCCAATTCCCAAACCGTGAATTTTCATCATCGCAATTCCCAACTCAACACATTTAAGTATATATATAATAATATTTATGTTGTTTTATTTAATTAACAAGATAGTAGGTTGTTCCAGAAATTACTAGAGACCCGTATGGATCAACATAAAAATGACTGCAAAAAAACTTTGTATAAATCGGGTTTATGCTATAAACTTTATTTTTAATTTATGACATTTGATCCTACCCAAAATATAATACGGACTAAAGGTTAGTAGTTAAGAAAAATATGTTTAAAATGAATAAAATAGATCAAATAATTCAAATTTATAACTTAGACCTGATTTATGGGAGATCAACTCAAATATCTGCCTCGTGCATACATGGAATCAGCTTGCGGATGCACTTGCTTTTTTTTTTTTTTTACGGTGTCTTATCTCCACGTATGAGTAGAAGAAGATATTTCTGTAAACTTCGTTATACTTTGACCATACTTTTAATAAATACTACTAATATACAGGGGTTTGTAATAGAAAAATTACCTTATAACTATTCCGAATTCTGAATTAGAGTTAAATTTATGATATACTTGTAAATAAGAAATGATAAACTCGTCAATAGGGATTGTAATAGAAAAAGACAAAGTTTCGTGTGCAAAGCGCTCGCTTCAACCCTACTCATATATCCACAAAATATGTTTAATATATTCAATGGATCAAGTATTTTTTTAAATGAATGATTATATTGTATGAGTGTACAATGCACTTGGATGCACAAGTGACTCACTCATAGAAAAATTATAGTAACTGAAATTATATAAATAAATTATCGAGTGTTATATTCACCTACAATCTGCTCACATCTTTTAAAATTCATGGTTTTAATCGTTTAAAAAATAAAATAGAAATGATTTATTAGCATGTAATGCTAATGTACGTATCAAAATAAACTATCACCATAATTCAAAGAAACAATCACAGTTATTCAAATAACTGTCAGTCAAAACATTATCACGGTTAAAAAAAATTAGAATCGTTATATTAAAAAAAATATCATTATTATATAAAAATTATTATTGTTATTAAAAAAAGCTATCACTATTATATTTTATGCGGCGCGGCGTCATAAAAATGACGCGAATGATTTCAATGAGGGGAGAGGAAGTATAATGTGCTGATTTTTTTAATAATTTCGCAAAGTAGTAATATGTAGAGCTAAACTATTTCTTTGATTCTTCAATTATTCAAGTAGTTTTCTAGACTATCGATTAATGAGGGCGGAGGTTTTCAGCGGATAAATATATGACCCATTTTATTATATTTATGTTAGAGTTGACCCGAATTCACCATAAACTAGGTCTATAGAGTAAATATTCTCTGATTGAGGATGACCATGTTAATTTCATAGGTCACAATTAATTACAATACAAATTATAATTAAGCAGATTCTGTTTACAAATTATAATTAAGTAGACTCTCTTCAGTCCAACTAAATATTTGCCTAAAAAAATTATTTGTCTCAAATAAAAAATTGACCAAACATCTCATTTCATTTGACAAAAATAATTCGTTTTCCTTCAATTTTAATTTTAGGGAAAAAAAATAAATACAAATCTCAATAGTATTAATATTGGCTCTCTAATATGTCAAAAAAATACATACATCTTGGTGTTTAAAAAAAAATTCATGTGTATTGCTTCCAAAAAAAAAAATGTCATGTGTCGATTCACTCAATTAAATCACATTCTTGATATTATGAATTAATATATAGTCTTGAGACTCAAAAGTCAAAACTATTCCCTAAATTAAGATTTACAAAAGGTTTTAAAAACCTAATACATAAAATCAATTTACTCACGATATTGATTAAATAATTATGCCTTAGATACTCTTGACAAATCAAAATATAATAATTGCACTAAAAGCAGAATCATTTTAAATTTACAGGGGCATTTAAGTAATAATTGCAAAATTAAAAAGGAAAAAAATTCGTATGCAATTTCAACCTACCGCCATTCCCATAAGCTTGAATGCATTTTAACATGTGTAAGAAATCTCACTGCACAAAGAGGTGAAATCCATTCAAACTTGGAAACAAGAATGCAATAATTGATTAATATACTTTCCCAAATTATCTCTCATATCATGCTTCTTGAAATCCCTCCCTCTTTCTCTCTCTAAAAACATTTAAAAAGAAAAGGGAAAAGGGAAAGTTTATTAAAGATCTGAAGCTCAATTTAGCTCCACTCCACACAGAGATCTCCAATAGTTCACAAAAGCTACTAATCATTTTCTTCCTAATTTACTTTTCTTCACTCAATAACTTTAGCTCATTTATTCCTCGGACTGGTCTTCTTATTTTTCTTCTTTAGGGTTTTTGCAGACTAACTGTAAAAACTTCAAGATCTGCTTCACTTTACACTTCCCTTAAAGCCCTTGTGTGGTTTGTTGTTGCAATTTGCTCTGTTTTCAGTTTTAAACTTAAAAGGGGAAAACGGGTTGTGAGTTGAGGGGTATGTGTGAGTTAGGATGAAAAAATTGGTACTTTTGGTGGGTGGGTGGGGGGGTTAGGTTCAGGAATTTGAGTGTTTGAGGCTTTTTCTTGAAACCCTTTTCATTTTAGTGTTTGCATACCTGTTTTCTTGTGGAAAGATTGTAACTTGTTTGGAATATGAGGTTATCTTCTTCTCCTTCTTCCAATAGTGCTGGATTTAATGCTCAAACGGAGGAAGGTGTGTTCTTTTTTGTGGTTTTGTTGTTATTGTGGATACTTATTTTTTTCAGCTCTAATTGTTGTATGTTAGATGATATTATGTTAAAATTTATTTACTTATTTATAGCAGGGGAAAAGAAATGCTTGAATTCAGAGCTGTGGCACGCTTGTGCTGGCCCGTTGGTCTCGCTTCCCCAAATGGGAAGTCGAGTCGTGTATTTTCCTCAAGGCCACAGCGAGCAGGTTGCTAAAATCTTTCGTTTAAAGATCCATGATTTAGTTGTGAATTTCGGTTTCTTTAAGATTGTGATTTATATTCATTAGTGGAATAGTTATAGTGTATTGTTGTTGCACTTATGGGATGAATGTGTGCATTTAATGATCTGTTGTTGAGCTTTTACTATCTCTATCTTAGTTATGTTCCAAATTTAAAAAGACTCAACTACCCTCCAATTACTAGGTTGCTGCCTCTACCAACAAGGAAGTAGATGCTGCTATTCCTAGTTATCCTGGCTTGCAACCACAGCTAATTTGCCAACTTCACAATATTACCATGCATGTAAGTTGTAGCTTTTTTAAAGTTTTGGAAGCTCTAAATCTCTTCTTTGAAGATAATGTTTTAAAGACCTAAATTTTCTGAATTGCAGGCTGATATAGAAACAGATGAAGTATATGCTCAGATGACTTTGCAACCTCTCACCCCTGTAAATTACTATAGACTTATTTGGATTTGTGATTTTAATCGTTGCTTGTTAACTAATTCATTGTTATTTTGAATAGCAAGAGCAAAAGGATATATGCCTTCTACCATCAGAACTTGGCACCCCAAGCAAACAACCAATGAATTACTTCTGTAAAACATTAACTGCTAGTGACACCAGCACTCATGGAGGATTTTCCGTCCCCCGCCGAGCTGCTGAGAAAGTCTTTCCTCCTCTTGTAAGTGTCTGTATTAGTTGATTCATTCAAATTAGTTGTTTTACTATAAAGTGATAGATGCAAATCAGTTGTACGGTAAAACTGTTTTACATAAGATTAACTCTTTCTATATTATTTGAAATATGTGTGTTCACTTCTTCAGGACTACTCTCTAACCCCTCCCGCTCAAGAGTTAATGGCGAAGGATCTTCATGGCAATGAATGGAAGTTCAGGCATATCTTTCGAGGTGACTTCTCTAGAACAGCATAACATGAAGTTATCAGTTTTGTTTTAAAATTTAAGCATGAGTATTCACATCATTATCAAAATGTACCACGAAAAAAATGTAGATGAATTTTGCTAACAAGCATGCATGAACGGATTGCAGTTGTTAGAGAAACTGAAAGAACAGAAGGAAGAATTCAAACTATGGTTATGACTTAATTATGAATCAGGAAAGACTGAGAGAGGCAAAGGGCTGAACTATTAAGCTTATCAATATCCATTCATAATTTTAGACTATCGCTTGAAGTAATTGGTGAAAACTAGCTTAGGTGCATCTTGTTAGATTTTCATCTGAAGTAAATAAACAACAAAATATAAAACTAGAAGTGTATTTAATTTGAAAAGAAAAACCAATCACAGCACTTCCCCCTCTTAATTAGGATTGTCAAGTGGGTCTAGCTATGGATCTTGTGGTTTTGAGTTTAGCATGACAAGTGAAATGAGTTTGAAAAGGGGAGAGAGAACAAAATTAGCAAATATTGCATCTCGATCTAGTTATCATGTGCTCGATATTAATTGCACCAGATATTCTTATCAAAATTTTGTCCATAATTCATCACATGAAGGTAATTTGTGTAGATAAACATTTTTGGATTTTTCCAAGTGCTGTTAATTGATACTCTCTCATTTATTATGATTACTGCAATCTCATTCGGCACGCGCTAACGGAAATTTACATTATGCAGGTCAGCCAAAGAGACATCTCCTTACAACTGGTTGGAGTGTTTTCGTGAGTGCAAAGAGATTAGTTGCTGGTGATAGTGTTATTTTCATCTGGTATGCAACACTCTGTTAATTTTTGAGCTTGCTAGTTAATTAGAAATATGAGATAATCAATTCGAAAAATATTTTTGGAAGCTTTTGGGAGGATTATCTTTTGGATTGAAAAGTTTTTCGATTAGTGGAGTGTTTAGCAATTTCATTTCTAAAAAAGTATATCTTTAGCTTCAGTGTACAAAATAATTTATATATGAAGCAGCTTCCTTTTTCCAGTCATTATTATATTTTTGCAGATGGTAATGTCAATATTACTCTTTTTTACACTCTTTTAGGAATGAAAACAATCAGTTGCTCTTGGGGATTCGGCGTGCCAATCGACCACAAACTGTGATGCCCTCATCAGTGTTATCAAGTGACAGCATGCACATTGGGCTTCTTGCTGCTGCTGCCCATGCTGCATCAACAAATAGTCGTTTTACTATATTCTACAATCCAAGGTAAAGTTTTACTTATTTGGAAATATTGGATTATAGCCATTCAATATTATTTTTTGGTTATTAATTATTATTATATTTTTTGGAGTGAAGTCTTGTTCAATGGTTGTTGACTATTTTTATTTGTCAAATATATCATTTCGGATTAGGTAACTTGCACCTTCACATTCTTGGTTTTTACAAATTTCAGGGCAAGTCCATCGGAGTTTGTGATACCTCTGGCCAAATATGCCAAAGCAGCTTATCATACAAGAGTTTCTGTGGGTATGCGCTTTCGGATGCTCTTTGAGACAGAAGAATCGAATGTCCGTAGGTAGGTCCAATATATTTTTCTCTCTACAAATTCCCATGTATGCTTAAAAATTGAGGAGGGTAGTGTCTACATTTTTTTTCTGCATGCATTTGTCATGCTTAAAAGTAACTTTATTTGGGGAACTTATTACCAAAAACACTTCAAAATAGAGAAAATAGTTTAGCATTTACTGAATTTTGATGTCTAGCAATGAAGGTATTAAGTTCTCTTTGCTCTTTGAGATGTTATTCAAGTTTTGTCTTTCTCTTAGTTTCTTATGCCTAGTATACTGTGCGTGATGTCTTAATGTAAAACTTCCCATTCGAAGGTCTCAATCTTTTTTATTTGCACTTGTTTGGTATCAGGTATATGGGTACAATTACTGGCATAAGTGATCTGGATCCTGTCCGTTGGCCTAACTCACATTGGCGCTCAATGAAGGTACAAGCATAGCTGCATAGCTAATATTATATGGTACATAATTTTGATTGAATCATAAATGCATAATGATTTTAATTTAATGTTCATACGAGATGTGGATTTTGTTCACATGAAATAGATGTTTGATACTATTGACGACAATAAACACTTTTGAAGAAACTATTGTGTTGTAACTTGTATATCTTTTTTATTCAGGTTGGATGGGATGAATCAACTGCAGGAGAGAGGCAACCAAGAGTTTCCTTGTGGGAGATCGAACCTTTGACTACCTTTCCAATGTACCCATCTCCATTCTCCCTGAGATTGAAGAGACCATGGCCATCTGGTTTGCCCTCGTTTCCTGGTCTTAAAGATGGTGACATGGGTATGACGTCTCCAATTTCGTGGCTTCGAGGTGGTATGGGAGATCAAGGTATGCAGTCGTTAAATTTCCAGGGACTCAATGCATCCCCATGGATGCAACCGACGCTAGATCCTTCCATGTACTGTATGCAACCCAACGCTTACCAAGTAATGGCTGCTGCTGCACTCCAAGAAACGGGATCATTAGATCCCTCCAAATTTGCTAATCAGTCCCTCCAGTTCCAGCAAAATGTTCCGAATGTTTCTGCATCCCTAATGCAGAATCAAATGCTGCAACAGCCCCATTCTCATCAGAGCTTCCTCCATAACATTCCGGAAAACAACGTCGTTTCCCAGTCTCAGCTTTTGCAGCAACAGCTGCAGAACCGGCAGCAATTTATCAATCAGCAGCAGCAACTTCAGCAATCACAGCAGTTTCAGGATCAACTGATCAAGAAAACGGTTCCCACTAGCTTGCAAATAGGATCAGCTTCCGAGTCTCAGTTTACACCAACGAACCAGCTACAGAACTTCTCTGACCTCATTGGGAATCATATGGCTTCGTCTAATAATAATAATTCTTCCATGCAAAGTCTTCTAAGTTCGTTTTCCCATGAAGGAGCATCTCACTCTCACCTTGCCAACTTGAACGGGTCCCACCCTGTAAAACGAGTAGCATTAGACCCCCAACATCCTTCCCGAGTTTCTCAGTTTGGCGTGCCGCATCCAGAAGAACTGTTGACGTCTACTTCCAAGGTCTCGGACCTTTCAGCTTTGTTGCCACAGTTCCCTGGTAAAGAGTTTTCAGAGTTTCAACATTCGCAAGATAATTTGTTGTTTGGAACTGGTACAAATTCGTCAGCTAATATGCTGAACGGTACTTCAGCCATTAGAAACAATGGGAATCAAAGTGAATCGCTTTCAATGCCATTTTCAACTCCCACATTTGCAAGTGGTTCAGGCACCGACTTTCCTCTTACCTCCGACATGACTACCTCTAGTTGTGTAGACGAATCCGGTTACATGCAGTCCTCGGAAAATGTGGACCAAACAAACCCCACCCCAGGAGCCTTTGTAAAGGTGACTCATCTTGTCTTTTTCCAATTCTAACTAATACTATCTCTGTACTTCTCTTAAGAGGGTATTTGTTTATGGATTTGAGGATTAGTAAAAGGTGTATTTGAAATTTGTATATGTCTGGGAGTATAGATTTTGTGGAATTTGTTAGGATAGGATTTTGAAAAGGTAGGTAAACATGATTGTATGTTGGAAATTGTGTGTAATGTAGGGGAAAGTAAGAGGAGATAGAATGTTGAGTTGTTAAGACATGTTAATTAAAAAGTAGGTAAAATTTTGTAGGATTTGAAATACTATACCAAAATTCGGTTTTACAAACGAGGATTTAGATTTGAAATAAAAATGTGGGGTGGGGGGCCATAAACAAACACACCATTTTGTTAGATGAATTTGTGAAGCTTAAGTTTCGTATGGAATATGGAAACATCGAATTTTTCTACTGATTTACTATTTTTTGTGGATGGATCGTCAATCTTGTGTATCTCTTGTTATAATTGAACATTTCTAGATGTAGTTCAATGGTCATGTGACATCTGTGTGATTTTACAAGACATTAGTGGTTTCTCCTAACCTAAATTTCTTCGAAATGTTAGTTTTTCTATAAAGGCCAAATAATCAAATTTAGCACATACTTTTGATTTTTCATCAATTCCAGCACATACTTTTTTCTCTCTTCAAGTATAGCACATACTTTCACTTAACACTTAAAAACATCCCGGGTCACCATTTTCGGCAAGGTTGGTCTGATGTGGTCGTCGGAGTTAACTTGTCTTGTTGATGTGTAAATATAAAATAAAAAAATAAAAAATATCACGACTTAAAATTAGAAAATAGTGACCCGAGATGTTCTTTTAATCCGCGTTTTTTAATCTCAGGTGGTGATATTTTTATTTTTTTAATTATAATAGTTACACGTCAACAAGACAGGTGGATTACGGCGACCATATCGGATAAACCTTGTCGAAAATGGTGAATAAGGATGTTTTTAAATATTAATTGAAAGTATGTGCTAAATTTGGAGAGAGAAAAAAATATGTGCTAAAATTGATAAAAAACTAAAAGTATGGGCTATATTTAATCATTTGACCTTCTATAAATAATTTCAGAATGTGCTTATGGTGTGTAAAGTTTTAGGTTTTGTTGGTGATTAAATTTAATGTTTGATACAGGTTCACAAGTCAGGGTCGTTCGGGCGGTCGCTCGATATCTCCAAATTCAGCAGTTATCCGGAGCTGCGGAGCGAGCTTGCCCGCATGTTTGGGCTTGAAGGGCTGTTGGAGGACCCTCAGAGATCAGGCTGGCAGCTTGTATTTGTCGACCGAGAGAATGACGTTCTTCTCCTCGGTGACGATCCTTGGCAGTAAGTAATCTAACCATCTTCATTTCCTATCACTTTGTTCATGGTAGAATAATTATGGAGTTAAAAAAAAAAAAAAAAAAATTGGTCCCATGACTTGTATACTGTTTAATTTTGGTCCTAAAATATTTGATTTTTTTCGATTTAGTCCAAATGTTAAAAAAAATTGTCAGATTTTGGCCACAAAATTACCTGAAAATTGAAAATTGTGTCGTTTTATGTCACATGAGGATTTAGTTTGGGGTCAAAATTGGACATTCGCATAGTATAAAACGATACAGTTACCAATTAATTTTGGGATCAAAATTGGATAGTTGACAAGTTTTGGGACCAAAAAAGTTTTTAACTCGATAATTATGACAAGCTCTTAAAGAACTCTTTATGGTCTTTCTAATTAGGTGTAAATTACCAAAATCTCCTCTAGGTTTGTCTAAATTACCAAAAGAGCCCTGTAGTTTGAAAAATTACCAAATACCTCCTAAAAAACCAAAACAATTGCTTGATTGATCAAGAAATGCGAAACCATTTCACTTATTGTGTTCTCCTCATATTTGCACGATCGACCGTTTCTTTTGCATTATTCGTCAGTTGAACGAATTCTTTAGTCCATTTAACGTATCATGATCGTTGATAATTTAAGTAACAATCGGCCCTCAATGCAGGGAATTCGTCAACAACGTATGGTACATCAAGATTCTATCTCCTCAAGAAGTGCAGCATATGGGCAAAGAAGGGCTCGACCTTCCAAATTCCACCCAAACAAACCGTCTCTCCACTAGCACTAATAGTTGCGACGACTACATGAACCGCAAAGACTCGAGGAGTAACTTAAACGGGATAACATCCGCGGGATCACTCGACTTCTGATAACAAAAATTCAAGGGATTTGAAATAATTCTAGGTTTTCGTCTTTGTAAAATTCCTCGGTTGTGTTGGCCATTAATCGTCTTGGGCGACTTTTATTACCGAAGGCGAACGGTCTGTAATATCTGTTCTGTCTTGTTGGGTCTTTATAATTGAAACCTTGTTTATATATTTATGATGAATTCATGTCTTATTTAGGACTACTCTTGAATGTTGGAGCTATAAAACATCTATTGATCGCAATTAGCAGGCCTTGTCTTTATAGAAGTTCTGCATATTATTGAAAATGTTGTTAGATTTTTCATTTTAAGCATGTTTTTCTGTGATAGTTATTTTGGTTTTAATATTATTGGTAGGGATGTAGAATTTTGTTTGAAAAAAAAACTAAATTCTATGTCACGCAAGTGTGGCTCTTTGTTTATTGTTTCATCACAAGTCATGTTTTAACTTGATATGAGTTTCATTATAAAGGGTTGTTTGGTTCAATACTTGCGGCTCTTTGTTTATTGTTTCATCACAAGTCATGTTTTAACTTGATATGAGTTTCATTATAAGGGGTTGTTTGGTTCAAGGGTTGGATTGATTAGGTGTGATAGGATTGAGTGGAATTGAGTAAGATTAGATTAATTGAATTGCATTTGTTTGAAATAAGATGTGTTTGGATTTAGGGATTAGATATGATATTTATTGAAATGTCATAAATACCTGTAAATTGAATTGAAATAACCACATTTCATTTTTGTGACTCTATTCAAACAATAGAATGACAATTTTTAATATTGCATTTGAGATGATGTTCTATCACACTTTTCACATGAGATTGACATATCCCTCCATTGAGGGATTTAATACATTTTTTACCTGGACTTGAAGTATATCATGAACTCTCATTCTACAAACCAAACAAGACTAATTGGGATTAAAATTCAAATCCTGACCTATACCAATCAATTTAGCGAACCAAACGAAGCCTAAGGGTATCGATAAAAATTTGGCTAGACAAAATTATGGCTCTGCTCGAAACTATATGCATTATATTACTTAATCTAGAAATACAATTTCCAAAAACATTCAAAATTTATATTTCAAAAAATATCACAAGGCATGAGCTTCTTCTACCACATGATGCTCATGCTGATCATCTCTTCTAATAATCACAAACTCATTTGGTTCATCTTCCAACACGTCACCATCATCTGCACCTTCATCTTCATCACCATCATCGTCGTCGTCATTATTCGTATCGACAACTGCATCGCCTTCAAAAACATTCACGAGCCGATTGCAAGACAGATCGTCTACGAGTTGCTTAGCTTCGCTCTGTTCTTCCTCTGTTTTGGCCAAAGACAGGAGAATGTTCTTGGCTTTCTGATCAGGAGAAACGCCACTCGATACCATCTCGTTGAACCAAATCACGGCGCTCCCGAAATCCTTGTTCCGTCCATAAGCATCCATAATCATGGTGAATATGGTGGCATTAGCCTTGATTCCATCAACGCGCATGTTCTCGTACTTCTCCATCATTTTCTCGAGATTGTCTGCTTTGGCGTACCCTTTGATGAGTGTTCCGTGTGTGATGACGTTCGGTTCAAATCCATCTTGTTTTATCTGTTTGAAAAACATTTCCGCCCCATCCATATCGGACGCATTAACAAACGCGGATAACATAGTCGTATAGGAGCAAAGATCTGGGGTGCATCTGTGATAAAGAAAATGAGAATCATAAATCAAATATCTTATACTGCACGCAACTGCAGTCACGCAGCCACACCAAATTTCTATTTTCAGGATTTTCCTTTTCTGGAAAGTTAGTTTGGGCGGGAAAATCTCAACTTTCTTTTTCCTTTGGCAAACTATTCTATTTTAATTTAGAGTACTCTCCTGTGAATAAGGTTCAGTGAACTCTTTTTTTTTCAAAATAATTTGCTTAGCACATGAAGTAACACATTTTAAAATATGCTTGATTATATGTGTTATCCTTTTCAAAATCACTAAACCGTGATACTTCATATGTTTAACAATATTACCGAGTTCACCAATCACCATAAAACTTCCATGGAGAGATAGGAGATTTTACCTGTCTCTTCTCATGCTCTTGAAAACAACCCGTGCTTGCTCGACCATCCCAGAGATTGCAAATGCATCAAGCAAGATGTTATATGCTTTGTGTGTTGGCCTGCATAAAAAAATGTGTTTGTAGGTCGTCTCATACTTTCAGAGATGATGCAGCTAATATGAGATCGATAAAACCATGCATGCATAGCTTAAAATCGCAAAAGTTTAGGGAATCATACCTTACACCAGCATCAAGCATCTCCTCAAACACAGCTAATGCCTCTTCTTCTCTTCTAGCTTTTCCATACGCATTAATGAGAAGCGCATAGCTCACAACATCAGGTCGAACACCCACCCTTTGCATCTAGAGTTACAAATTCAACCCTTAAGTTTTCATTGAATTCATCATATTTAACTTTTCACGCAGCTTAACATACGTACTCATCAGTGAATCAAAAGTAAATACACTAAGAGTATGCAAGTACTTTCAACACGCAAAAAAATCCCATAAAAAATTGGCAAATTGGAAATTGAAAAAGTCATCGATAAACTGGTATCGAGTCTACCTGGTCAAATACATTGGCAACTTCTTTGTAGTTAGTTTCAAATGACATCAAGCTATTATACGTAACTGCATTTTGCTGAACTCCTCTCTCGTGCATTAAAGCAAGTAGTTTACGAGCTTTGTCATAAGAACCCGCCTTCTTGTACATGTAAATCATCATGTGGAACATTTTCTGATCGGGTTTTAAAGGTGAAATTTTTTCATCTAGTAGAGTTTTGAACACTTCTTCAGCTTCTTTAAATTTGTCTCCCTAAAATAGCACCAAGAGCAAAACAATTCACTATTGTAAACCGATAAAAATCCAGAATATAAATAGGCTAATATGCATTAATAGTCATTCAGAAACTTCCATTTTAGCATTCAGGGTACAAAATAATGAAGTTGTATTAGACGAGCAAAAGAAATTCACTATTGTAAACGATAAAAAACCAGAATATAATTCTTACACTTCCATTTTAATATTCAGGGTACAAAACAGTGAAGTTGTGTTAGAACTCTCTCTCTCTCTCTCTCTCTCATTACCTCGACGAATATTTTAAGGATTATTTGATATGTCACAGCGGATGGTTCAGGGCCTGAAGATTGCATTCTACGAAATACAGCTTCTGCCTGATTGTATTGGCCACCTTTTCCATATGCTTCCATAAGAGCAGTGTACGATCCAACATGAGGTGGATAACCGTTTTTATTCATGTAATTTAAAATCCTCTCAGCTTTAGTGAAGTCTCCTTGTTTTCCATAGGCTGTAATAAGCATCACAAAATCCATCTCCTTAAAATCCCACCAATGCTGAGTCCGCAGCCATTCAAGTACCTTATGATAAAGTGAAGAATGAATAAGAATCAACTCACAGATGCAGAATTTACAAACTAGAGTAATGATATGTACTTAAATGGTGGTTTCTTATGAAGCCAAAACACAAGCATAGAACGCTTGCACATTGTAGCATGATACAAGTAGTTTATGCTGATGTTGGGATATATAAGAAACCCACCATCAAATCTGTACAAATTAATTATCACACCATCTTTCGGGAAAAACTACGCGTATCAAATTGAACACAAACTATATGAGCTTCCAAATCAAATCAGTCCATCATGAGCAGGGTACTATTGTTCTAGGCAAATACTTCTATGCACCAGCTGCATTTTCAAATGGTATTCGTTGTTTTACAAAAAAGATATTAGTTGGTCATTATCAGTTGTTTTCACTGAACAGTATTGGTTTTGCACCAGTTGCAATTGACTCAAGTGTTACTCATAGTTCTAAGGGTCTTATGATATCAAATATAGAGAAAAAGCAATTTAAAAAATGACCAAAAAACACTAAATCAAACAAGAAAACAAGTGAATTAAGAGGCTTTGAATACCTCACCAACTAGGTTCCACTTCTTGAGCTGCTTAAATCTAATTAGAGTCCCAACAACCAGGTCTTTGGGCAAAGCCTGATTCTTGGCCCTCCGGTTTTTGAGCACTGAAATGGCGGAATCGGCCTCCTCTATTTCAAGCATTAATTTCCTCCAATCCCTCTGCTTCGCTTCATCTTCAGCGTTCTTAAAAACCTCGATTTTCCCCCTCTTCTGCATGAACTTTCTTGGTGCTAGCATACCAAAACATACCACCTCTGTCCTTCTACCTATCCTAATATTCCCATCAATTCCATTCTTGCAACCATATGACTCACTGGGAACAAATACAGAAAGTTGGAAATTAATTTAAAAAATTACCCCCCAAATCCAAAAACACACAATTTCACAGAGAAATTCCACAACCTAATATTGGGCATTCTTACAACCATATGACCTCACTGTGTTCACACACGCAGAGATAAACACAAAAATCATACAATTTCACATAGAAATTTCAGAACCACCCATATCAACCAATATGAAATTCCCTAAAAACTCAATAAAAAGCAGTGATTGCATAATATTCCGAGGAAATTGATGAATTCAGAATTGCATTTTGTCACAAAGTCACTACCCATGTAAAATGGATTCCAGAAAAAAACAGAGTAAACTAAAAATCAAAACCCACAAACAGATTACTGAAAGGAGCATAGTCAAGAGTGAACATATACCTCCAACTAGAAGTGGACGGAGCAGAAATGAAGGGTTTCAAGAACACTACTGAAGCTTGAGGCATTTTTCTTTAATCTTTGGGCATTCCTCTCTTTCTCTCACACACAAACGCAGCAGTCTGCTTCTCAAACGGTACTATTGCTGAGCGTTTTCAGGGAAAAACTGATTTTTAGATATTTGTTTGTGGATAATTTGCATCTTTAGGAGGAAAATTACTTTGCAGGTTGGTCCTTTATGTTTCGAAGGATTTTTAAGCAGTCCTAAAGTTTTAGTGGTTAGCGCCGCAGTCGCATTGTGATCTTTCAGGGTATATTTGTTTTGGGATTTAGGTGTGCGGAGAACTCATGACTTCGAAATTTTAAGAATTTAAAAATTTTGGTGAATAGTAAAAATTATGTGTTTGTTTTGAAATTTTGATAGGGTGAGATTTTACTTTATGTCAAATCAATATTTAATAGTGATTGATGTGATATTATTATATTGTGTTGAGAGTGAGAAAAATAGTGATGTGATTGTATTGAATTTTATGAAAAATAGGGGTGTAGGTGTACTTTATAGGAGGAGATTCTAAAGTCTAATTTTAAATCTCAAACTATAATGAGACGTGATTTTCAAAATTCTAAGTCCATCCGGGTGAGTCCCGAAACAAACATACCCTCATTAATGTAAGACTAGGTGTTGTATGCACCCGAATGCATCATGCACTCATAGTGTATTTTAAAAGTGTGCACTTGTTATGCTAAAAAGTGCGACTTATTTGCGATTGTTAATATGGGAACATAGTTGCATGCTTTTATTTGGAATAGTTGCATATTTCTATTTTGTATAGTTGCACGCTCTTTAAATGCACTATTAGTACACGGTGCACCCGAGTGCACATGAGATCACTCTTGATTTAATACTATAATTTTAATTTATAAATATAATAATATCAGTTGATAAGTATGGTGGTATTATTTTATAAATATAATAGTATAAATTTCATATTATAAATAAGTTTCACAGGAGACTTAGGCCCTGTTTTAAAATTTAATTAGAACAGTGAGAAACACTTTTTTTTCTTAAGTTGATGTGACTCAATTTTTTTATAAAAAAAAGTGCTTCTTATGTTCTACTTGTGTTCTAAAACACTATCTTAGTCTTCTAATTTTTACTTATGAAATCGACACCCCCATGTATGATTAAATGAAAATATATATAGGTGTTTTGTTAGTTTTACTCGTTTAATTTCACTGGGTTTAATATTCTTTATGGGCAAAAATTTGTGTGGGGTGGTTCACAAATTAACATTCATTTATTTTAAATATTCAACGTTATTTTCAAATTATGTTTCGAATTAATGTGAAATGGTCTCACGTAAGATCTACTTTTTTTTACGTTTTTATTAGAATTTGTGTTATGCATTTTTAGTGGGTAACTGCCTATTGGGTGTGCTGATGCACATAATACCTTCTCAGGTGTAAATATTAATATTTTCACAAAATTTATTTTCACTTCTCTTAATTGTTTATTCACCAAATTTATTTTCATAATAAAAATTAAAATAATCATTTTATCTTCACCTTCCAACCATATTCAATTACTCAAGTTGTCATTTAAAATTACTCAGTGATTGTTTTCAGAATTCAAACCTTAATGAACAGTATTGAAGTGTTTTTTTTTTTTTTTGAAAATTGATGTGATTCATTTCTTTTCAAAAAGAAAATACTTCTTTTGTTTGAATGGTGGTTCAACACGTGCACTTACAAACAATCACTTTATTTATAGATGAATCTCACGACGTCTATATTTTATTCATTTTTTTCTTAGAACTTGTAACGAGTTTTAATGCTTCTTGAATATATTACAAGTATTGAAATACAATATTTCTAAATATTTAACTATATTAAACAATTATGGTTATTTATCAGCTAATCATTCTCAAGGTATTATTGAATGAGTTGAACCTCCAATCTTGAAGCTAAATAAAGAGCTAAAAATTGATCTTCAAAATGAGAAGCATCACCAACCACCATCTGAGAATGCATGGAATCACAAACCTCATCATGGCTCATTTCACCAATTACCTGCATTAAATTTCAACAATTCATTGGAATTTCTAAATATAAAATTTTGAATTAAAATGATTTTACTCGAATTTCTCTATCTAACTTAACCTAAAAATGTAATAATTATTTAGTCTTTCATATTATTTTCTAACCTCTTCTTCGTAGTTTGTTGATTGGGAGGCTTCCTGCATTTGTTCATCCTCCTTTTTTTCTTCCTCAGCCATTTTCTGTCACCTTTACACAATAAATGAATAAACTGAGAGAATTCTTCTCTTTTTTTTATTAAAAAAATGAGAACATGATTTCCTTTTTCCATAATAAAAGGCGCACCACTGGATATTTGAGGTTGATTATGTTTTTTGCGTGCGCTTTTTATGTTATGGGACTAAGACGTTGGTCCTAGCCCATTGTAATTGTAACTATTACTTTAACTAGGTGGTGTAGCCCACCTGGCCATTGGGCTTCTCATTTGAGTGGGAGACCCAGATTCGATTCTCTTTGGAAACGAATTAGAGTTATGAGAGTTACAAGGTGAATTGGTGATTTCATAGAGTATTTAAGTGTTTGGTGTACTAACAACTAACTTTGCCCGATCAAAAAAAAATTATAACTATTACTTTAGGGCCAGGTTATTAGCACCCCCTCTATTAGGAAACACACCACCCATACAATTTTATAATGTTAATTGACAGATAAAGTTCCAAAATTACCCTCCTCTTCCTTAGAATTTAAACAGTTTTATGGGAGAGTTGCATAGCTGTTTATCCTGGAAAAAATAACATTTCGCATTAAAATAACATTCCTTAAAATAACAGTTTTATGGTGGTGGGCAGTAGTCAATGGCAGTGCAAGGGTGGCGACGGTGATAGTGCAGAGGTGGCCGGCGTGGGTGACGGTGGAGTGTATGCAGGTTGAACGGGTATGAGAGTGGAGAGTTAGTTTAGGAAGTGCACTGGGGTGATATAGGTGAACTTATCAGGGTGGTGTATTTCCTAAAAATGGGGGTGTTAATAACCTGTGCCTTACTTTAGCCCAATAGGCCCAATCCATTCAAATATTGTTTTATGACTTTCTATTTTCTTTGTTTTTAGAGGTGTTTGATTTAAATTAAAAATAAATCATTCAATAACATAAATTATATAAAAAAATTGACAGATAAAACTTTCACAAAGTTATCATTTTATTATCTGAAAAGAAAGTGTATTTTAAAATCGTGCAATTTGTTATACTGAAATATATCAACTTGTTTATACTGAATCATATAATTATTAATATGAAAAAATAGTTGCATATTTTAGTATAAACAAGTTGATTTTTTTAATATAATAAATTGCACAATCTTAAAATACAATTCACACAAGACTTGACTTTTTTTTTTATAGTTTATGTTATTGAATGATTTGTTTTAAATTTAAGACCAAACAAGTCTCTAACCGCATATGAGAAAGAAGATGGAAATTTACAAGTACTTACATCGTATGTGATGCGGATATATATATTTTTTATTATTATCATTTTCTATCACATTATTCTTATTTTTCCACTACAGTTGAGATGTAATATTAAGATCACTAATTCATAAATAATAGCATGATCAATAGTGATATAATATGTTACTACCCGTATCACAAATTATTATATGATGATATTTTAAATTATGATAAAAGTTTCGTAGATGAGGCGATGCTTTTATGTATGAGGACAATAATCCAAAGACAAATTACATTATTTCTTTTCAAAAAATGTTAAAAGTTAGCTTAATCAATCTAAATCATGTCCTCGCCTCACGCACGCACTCTTTAATTATTAAAGTACAGCCCCATACCGAATGTCTCACTGCAACATCATTATTATTATTCATCTATTTGTTTTATGTCAGGGTATTTGTGTGGGCAGTATATTATTTGATTTGATGAATGAATAGTTATAGCCACGTAGCAATATTGGGGCCAATTATATCACATGCATGGTTGGTTGGCTAGTAAGTAAAGTCGTAGTTCGTAATGACAGTTTCATTTTCCTCCATGAAAATGACGCTTTTTAGTTTAAAAGGTCCCACCATATTCATAGTCGGTGCCTTCTTTTTTTTCACTTTCAGGCTTTCATTTCTAACCCATAATTTTCTTTTTTAAATTCCTTTTTCCCTTTTTGTGATTTTTAATGTACATATAATAATTCAAATTGATATTATGAGTTTTATTTTTAAATTTATTTTACAAGAATATTCAACTGATGAATAAAATTATTCGTCAAATGTCAAGAATGTGAAATAATTTCACCTCATCTAAAAATGTGAAACAAAATTATTTATATTAATTTCTTAACACACGAAATTCAATAGGGATTGATAAATAAAAAATTAAAATTCAATGTAATTTTGATTTCCTACCATTTGAAGTGCATTAGTTTTAAAGCAAGGGCCATTCGATTTATTATAAGGAATAAGAATATGAATGATAATGATAATAATAGGAAATGAAATATACATGCTCCTTAATGTTGTGTTATTTGATTAATTATTAAGAATTACTATTGTAATCATTGATTTTGTTTGGTTTGTAAAAAAATTTAGGCATAAAATCAATTTAATTATTATTTTTATTTTAATAGAATAGCATTACATTGTTTGGTGCGGAATAGATAGTGTAATAATACTCTTTCCACTCAATTTATTGAGAAATTAATGATTCCTCCATTTTTGGTATCATATGATGTAGCAAGGTTTAAAAGTGTCCAACCAAACACTTCTTCAACACTCCTTTATTATCTCCCAAAATTGTTCTACCAATCGGCCCCTGAATTTATTGTATACTAATTACATGGTACAATTAATATTGTTAAATAAAAATAATCGATATGAGTTAGTTAAAATAATTATTAACATCGTTTAAAAATATACTTAAATTGCATGATATATAATTTATTTTAATTCAAGAATACGTATGTATTTGTATTGATAAATGGTTATTAATTATTACAGTTCAGAACAATTACAATCAAATCCTCGTATATATAGTATAATCATATTGGAATTCCAAACATAATAGTGTATAATCGACCAGGAAATCGCACAATAACATTGTTTACAATGGAGAGGATAATTCCATATTATTAGCGTTCCTAATGAACCTTATTTTTCTGATAAAAAAAGGCAATCATGTTAAAAAGAGGTTAGACCATATACTAGTGTTGAATGCACCGGTTGCACTGTGAATTATGTTGTATGTGATAAAATACGAGGTGGAACTCACCTTCTTTATCTCGCATCTTTTCCTACTTCAAAAGAACTAGAAGAATTTACTGAAGTATGCCACCTCGGCACTAAAGCGAGCTAGTGCAGCTCGCCTGCAAGGAAGTGACGAGGTCGATCAGCTCGGCCTAACAAAGAGACGAACTTTGATTATGATGTGACATGTGTCGGAGATCTCATTCAGGAGATCTTCCTTAACCATATCAAAATCAGAGAATATCACGATTTGACAGATTTAGGTACCTAGTTTGGGCAATCTTCGCAGAGATCTTGCACAAATCCGGGGATTTACTCAGAAAGTCAACAAGCGAGCAAGTCGAGGTGGATCGAGCTCAGTCGAGCTGCATCGAGCTTCTCTGGTCAACCTGATTTCATGATCATTAGCATTTAATAGTTTTGCAGACATTAAATGCACTGTGTACTATCAACTGGAAGAGTGAGATCCATTTCTCCCCTAATTGTATTATAAATAAAGATCATTTAAGACCAAATAACATAATAATTTATTACTCACCAAACCTCAATCAAACTGTTCTCTCATTTATTGAAAAACATTCTCTCTAACACTCAATAATAGGCATTTATTGCCACCAAACTCGACAATTACTTAATGACATGCCTTAATTATTGGAAAGCTTACCATGAAAATATGGAAGACTCTTTTAGAAAGAGTAATAAATAAGGACAATGTAGAAAAATAAAAGCAAAAATATCATATAATAGATAAATAATTAAAAAGCCAAAACTTCTTATATTTTGAATAGGAGGGAGTACCAAATAGTAAGCTTGGGGGTGAAAACGGATCGGATATTTCCTGACCGATCCGAAACCGTATCCGGTCGGTATCGAATTCGGTATAAAAAACTAGTACTCGGACGGATACGGATTCGGATACAGATAGTTGACTAAGGAATCGGATTCAGAATAGATAATATCCGACCGTATTCGAGTTTTCCCATATTTTATCGGATATTATCCGGATAATAAATTCGGATATCCGGATTTTTTTTTTTAAAAATCAATTTTTTAAAAAAAATTAATTTTTTTTTTCGGACAAAGTTAGTTGTTAGTAGTTACTACACCAAACACCCAAATACTCTACGAAATTACCGATCCACCTTATAACTCCCATAACTCCAAATTCGTTTCCAAAGGGAATCGAACCTGGGTCTCCCACTCAAATGAGGTGCCCAGTGGCATATTTTATTTTATATTTTATATTAATATATATATATAATAATATAATATTAGTATTTAATACTTATGTAATTTTATTAAGAAAATAGTCGAAAACTAAATGTATTTTTCCTATTTGCTTCTTAATTATGAAACCATAAGATCGAGAATTTCTGTCTGCTCTTCTCCCTTCTTTATTCTAACATCTCAGTTAGTTAGTTAGTAGGCTTAAGTCGTGCTTATACTTAGTTAAATTCTAATTCCAGATTCATAGTTAATGGCTTGTTGAAAAGTGTGATGTTGTAGTCTCAACTTGAAAGTTCAGTATAATATTATATATATCTTCATAGTCGTTATGTTGAGCTGGAGTGGTGATGATTACGAAGGATATAACTTTTAGTTTCATATTATTAGCAGTAGATATAATTTTTATAATTTGCATTAGAACTTCTATGAAATATTGCATAGATAGGTTTTTTTTTATGTTTTTCAATCACATTTTGATGATTTTCATTTTAAATATATTATCCGATTATAGTTATTCGAATCCAGTTCGGATTCATCCGATATCCGTCCCGTATCCATATACCGAATATTCCGAATTCGTATCCGAATCCGACTTTTCCGTATCCAACTCCGAATTCGAGAAAAAAATATGGTTTATGATATGGTATAAACACTATCTGTCCGTATTCGATCTGTTTTCACCCCTACAAACAATCTCTCCAATCTCGATATTTTGGTATACACACACTCTATAATATTTTTTTTAAAACATGCAACTTGTTATACTGAAAATTTATAACTTATTATATTGAAACGGACAATTATGTTTTACGAAAAAACAAATTGCATGTTTCAGTAAAATAAATTGTAAATTTCTAAAATACACTTTATAGTGCACGTTTGCAGTTGGTGCAATGGAGATCCACTCTTTTAAGATTTCAATGTCAATTAATATATATATTTAAAAAAAAAATACAATTGCATTTCGTGAAATGAAACGTCAATTTTCACAATTTTTTTTTTTTTTTGAGAAACAAATTTCACATGCATGATCTGAGGAGTATTCCAGAGAGCAGAGTCTATAAATACGACACCTCCCCCACCCGACCCACCATATTCCGTTGCCAAAAAGGATTCCACTTTTCCTTCATTTTCTCTTTCTACAATTTCTTCTTTTTTTCTCTCTCTAAATATTTCTCATCCCAATTTCGAAAATTAGCGAAATACTTTTTCCAATTTCTAGAGAATCAGCGGGACTTCAGATTAGCGCAGTGATTTCGAAATTCTGTGCTGCTTCTACATTGAAAATCTCGAATCTCGATTGATATTCAATTTTGTGTGCTGGAATTCTGGGTTTAATTAATCGATCGATCGATCGGTGGATTGATTTTGGAAGACGCATGAGCGGGTGGGTGAAGCTGGATATTTCTTCGAATTCCGACCATTTTATTACTTCCATTCTCCATTTTAAGGAAACCATTACTTTTTTGCTCTTCCTCCTGTTATTGAGATTATCCAAGCTGTTATCGAGATTAAGGTTGATACATTTATCAAGTAATTTTAGTAGTTGTAACTGTATAGCGACCTCCAATCTTTGTTGAATTATGAATTCGAGGAACAACAAGAGTAATCCCCAATTGCAACAAGGTGAGTCTCTTTTTTTTTTTTGGTGTGTGGCTAATAGTTATTCTGTGCTTATAATGTACTGATTTGATCTCTTTTCTCTTTATTCATTTTTTAAGAATTTCAGTGTTGTACTTAGATTCCCTGCACGATTGATTTCCATAAATGATGTTGTTAAAATTTTGTGCAATTTTATCTATGTTTTCTTGATCTAGGATAGGAGGACTTTTGTGAAAATTAACTAATACCTAATATTTGTTAGGCGGATGATGTAGACTTCAAGCACCTTCTTTCTCTTGATAAATGCCATCAGGGTTTGGTAAACATTAAAATCGACAACCTTTAGGCTATGTTTATTTTGGGCTTTAAGTGACTTTTAAAAAACGATTTTTGAAAAGTTGATGAATAGTAGTGTGTATTTCTTTTGAGTTTTTAAACAGGGAGGGATTTAACTTTTTGTTAAATTAATGTGTAAGAGTGAGTGATGTTAAATTATTATATTATTAATGTGTAAGAGTGAATGATATTGAATTATTATATTATTGTTGAGAGAAATTGTAATGGTTAGATGATGGTGTAATGATTAAAGTTAATAGGTTGATAGGGGTGGTTTTTTAAAACCGGTTTATAAAATCCCGAAGTAAAACCAATTTAGAACTTTAAAACCCAAAACCAGGTTTACAAAACCCAAAGTAAACATAGCCATAAAGATTGCATCTCTGCCTTTGACTTTCCTGTTAATCTTGTTGAAATGTAGAACCTTGATAACCTTCAGACAGTAGGAGTTCAAAAAACAATTATGTTGGTACACTATAAGGAGTGATACACTTGAAACACTTTATGCTAGGCAGACTTGCAATCTGGACATAGGGTTTAAGCTGTTTGTGAAAGCGATTCCATTGATTAATACTCCCTCTGTCCCACAGTCGTTTGAACATTCACTATTTGACTCGTGTTTTAACGAGCTAGTTGTTTGTTAATATTTAAAATGATAAAAAGATTTTTAAGGTGGGGTATGATTGTGCTACCCCTCATCTATCCTACAATACCTTAAAAGTCACTTTATCATTTCATATACTATACACAACTCGTTTAATAAAACACGAGCCAAAAAGTGAAATGTTCAATTGACTGCGGGACGGAGGGAGTACTACCTCATGAGTACTGATTAACTGATTCTATGTAATTGCATTTATTCTGACTCCTGCAACTGGTAGCATTTTTCACCTTTTTAGATGTCACAAGATAAGGAACATACACCAAGACTAAAAACTTTATGTTTTTTGACATATATCTCTGATGTTCCACAGATAGAATGGGACGAAGTCTGTTGAGCCATTCTAAAAGGTTTTCTTATGCTGATAAATTAAAGAAACCAGAAAATAACTGTAAAACAAATGATAAACAAGTTTTGATTTTTTTTGTCGACGAATGCTTGTTTTCAATTGGAACTTAAACAAATATTACCCAATTAAGTTAATTTATCCTTTTTCCAAGAACCTGAAATCTTTGTGGTATTGAGTATAAATATGTTGAAAGTCTTTCAAAAGTTATATTTGAGTGAGTTTTCACTTGTAGGCCTTTGCTACTCAACCTTGGAGAGGAAATCACCAACCTCTCCATCTGTTATCGTCATCGGTGCTGGTTTTGCTGGTATTTCAGCTGCACGAGCTCTTCATGATGCTTCAATCCAGGTATAAATGTAGATCCAATTTTTCTATTATGGCATTCATGACCAAGGATGTTGGTTTTTGAGGAAAGTGATTTTGCAGGTTACTTTGTTGGAATCACGGGAAAGAATTGGTGGTCGTGTTCACACTGACTATTCATTTGGTTTTCCTGTTGACTTGGGGGCATCCTGGTAATTACATGTCCTATTCTTGTTGGAGTCATTTGATGCTCCCCAAATCTTAATTATAATCTTCATTCATGTTCAGGTTACATGGTGTTTGCAAGGAGAACCCATTGGCTTCACTTATTGGAAGATTGGGACTACCACTTTACCGCACTAGTGGGGACAACTCAGTTTTATACGATCATGATTTAGAAAGGTTCTCCTTTTGGCCTTCTAATCCATCATATACTTTCGTATTTTCTAATTTTTGGATTATGTGAACATTAGTTGCTGAAATCTGATACAGAACACCATTCATGAACATGGTGCTCTGTTCATTCACTTGCATATTTTGTTTGTTGATTTAAAAAAACGCTAGTTAAAACATGATCTGGAGCTAGGAGTCAGTCTGTTTTATGTCTCTTATAGCTAACAGTTATTTCTATTTTTTCGGGGCTTAAAATAATACAGTCTTTCTTGCACCAACTGTACTCTTTTGTCCTTTTCAGTTATGCCCTTTATGATATGGATGGTAATCAAGTTCCTCAAGAACTAGTCACAAAGATTGGAGAAACATTTGAGAGCATTTTGAAAGAGGTACTCTTCTCTCTTCTTCGTTTCCCCTCTCAAAATGTTAGAAAGTAATATAGAAAATATTAATTGATTGGCCAACTGGCCAAGTGAGGATTTTTCCCCCTACATTCCATTCTTCAAAATGCCTTTTTCCTTATTCCCCTCCCCTCCAAGGCATTGGTGTACATGTATCTGATTTAGTTGTACCTTCCACAGACAGATCTTGTAAGACAGGAATCCAGCGAGGACATGTCTATTCAGCAGGCTATCTCAATTATTTTTGAAAGGAGGCCTGATTTAAGGTTGTATATGTGTGAATTATTGTAATATTTTCTGTTATATCAGATCTTGTAACATTTATTAAGAAGTTACTTCCTTTGTAGGTTGGAAGGGCTTGATCATAAGGTGTTACAATGGTACCTCTGCAGAATGGAGGGCTGGTTTGCTGCAGATGCTGACACTATATCACTTAAAGGCTGGGACCAGGTCACTCCTTATATCTCATGGTCTACTGTACACAACTAATACTGTTTACTGGAAACAACTAATACTGACCAGCTAATAACATTTAGTAAAACAAATAATACTAATTAAAAATGCACTAGAATTGCACGGTGCAACTGGTGCATAGAAGTATTTGCCAGAAAGTTCTTGCCTTAGTGTAGCCTAAATACGTATAACTCGATTGATCAAAAGTGTTAAGTCTTGAATGAAACCTAAGAGTTAAAAATCACTCGTAACTTTGAATGTCACCAGTTTATATTTTTTCCCGCCAGCTTTTGACTGTAAGATTTATTATATTTGCTGTATAGGAAGAGTTACTTCCTGGAGGTCATGGGCTCATGGTGCGGGGCTATCGTCCTGTTATAAACACTCTAGTGAAAGGTCTTGACATCCGATTGGGCCATAGGTAAGAGACTATTTTATTACCTCCATGGATCAGGCACCTTTTATATACGATCAACTCTAAGCTCGTTTTTTCATTTTTGTGTAGAGTGACAAAAGTAGTTAGACGTCATAATGGAGTAATGGTAACCGTAGAAGATGGAAGAACATTTATTGCAGATGCTGCTGTTATTGCTGTTCCTCTCGGTGTTCTAAAGTCAAATACCATCAAATTCGAGCCAAGATTACCTGAATGGAAGGAAGAAGCAATTAACAACATTGGAGTTGGGATCGAGAACAAGATAATTTTACACTTTGACAACGTATTCTGGCCAAACGTAGAGTTCTTGGGAGTTGTTGCTGAAACTTCTTATGGATGCAGTTATTTTCTTAATTTGCACAAAGCCACGGGTCATTCGGTCCTCGTTTACATGCCCGCAGGGAAACTTGCCCGTGACATTGAGAAAATGTCCGATGAGACTGCAGCTAATTTTGCCTTTACTCAACTTAAACGGATACTTCCAAATGCTTCTGACCCGGTATATTTGCATCATTTAGTTATGGTTTAATTGCAAATAAAATATTTTTTTTGGCTTAAGTGCATTCTAATTTAGATAATTGGAATATTGCAAATTAATTGTCAATTTTAAGTTCGTTTTGCAATTTAGGCTTACAGGCAGCCCCATTTATGCCCGTTTTTCTTGCGTGGCAACCTGGCTAGCTTCTCATTATGCAAAACGAGGTGTTTGAATTAAGGGGGTGCCACGTCTGCTTGCCACGTCACACGGGCACAAAGGGGGCTGCCCTTGTGCCTAAATTGCAATTTTTTTTAAAACTGGTGATTGATTTGCAATGTTCCCATTATCTAGATTTGCTTGAAATTAAGCCAAAGGTGGTGATTTTAATTAATTATTTATTCCATTGGTGAATCTTAGGCTAGCAGAATAAGCATACTTTTAAACTGTCTTGCTAGAAAAAGCGGGCTTTTTTCTCATTTAACTATTCTTCCATGAATCTTGCAGATCCACTTCCTTGTTTCACATTGGGGTACAGATAAAAACTCATTGGGCTCGTATAGCTATGATATGGTAGGGAAATCCCATGATCTGTATGAGAGGCTAAGGATCCCTGTCGACAACCTATTTTTTGCGGGGGAAGCTACGAGCATGGATTATCCAGGGTCCGTCCATGGTGCGTATTCCACTGGTTTAATGGCTGCTGAGGACTGCAGGATGCATGTGCTAGAACGTTACGGAGAGTTGGATCTCTTCCAGTCCATCCTGGGCGAGGATGCTGTTTGGGTTCCCCTATTGATCTCCCGACTCTAGTTCTATAGATTCGATATTTACTGCTACAGGGTACCGTTTGGCTGTTTGCTTTGTGAGAGATTGTGGAAAAACAATAGGATTCCCGATTAAATGATCAGGGCAACGGTCCGTGACCTTTTATTTGGCTTGCGTCTCGTTAATAAGTTGGAAAACTCGACTGTCGTACTATATACTTATGGATGCTACTTCAAACTTGATATGTATTGTTCTCAATGACTTCTGGGTGCATATTTTCTGATAAATTATTTGTGGACTCTTGCATCTTTCTGTTGTACCTTGTACCCTTGACTTTTACATATCAATTCTTAAGTTTTATGAACTATCCTTCATATGGCTTAAAAACAACGTTTTCCCGTGGTTGGGATTTCCTATTAGGCTATTACACAATTTGGTATAAAAAATGTACGTAAGAGGGGTAATTAATCACACTTAATGTAAGTAGTGAATATCCATATTATGGTAGAAGAAATCACATTATCAGTCTGCTTTACTGCTGCATATATCTGTCTATTGTCGATGTAATTGTTCGTTGTAAACTGCCATCGTCTAGGATCATCGATCCCAATTCGTAGAATTCTTTGGTGTACTTTAGACGTTAGGACTAAGGTGACACCTCTCACCCAATGGGCTCATTTCCATTTCGACGTGGTGCTGCTACCTCATTCTGTTGTGGTGAATGGAAGCCGAAGTTGAACATGTTCGTCGGCTGTTATGCAGTAGCACCACGATTAGTAGCAGCAAATAAAATATTGAAGTAGAAGATGGAATGACATTTGCACAGAGAGAAACACACCTGTGAAGTATTTGGGAATCCCATGAAGGTAGCATATTGTTGCTGAAAACTCGAGTTCTGCATCTGCATCTGGTTCTGGTAATTTAATTGACCGGCTGGAGTTGGATTCGTCGTTGGAGGCATGGTTATAGCTTGATCGACGAGTGGTAATCTTGATAGACGCATTAGGTTTTGGATTGCCGGAAGCATTTGTGGGCCGATTCCCATTCCCATGCGCGACATGTAATGCTGCATCCCCGGTATCATCATCGGAGTCATTCCCCTCCCCATCCACATTAACTGATAACATACACAGCATTTAAATAACTTTGTACAAGTCCCTAGCTTTAGATCTTCTATAACTAATATCAATTCCTAGTACCTGAATTTGTAACTGTAGGGCTTTCATGTACTCAATCGCCTCGTCCAACATAGAGGCTTTGTCCGACTGAAAACAGAGGACGTAGAATGATTACATAACCATTTTCAGGCAAAATTGGTGATCTTTGTCAAGACAAGAAGTTCGGGTTACCTTGTTGGAGTGAGGAATAAGCTCCTGCAACGCCTTCATCTTTTCGTTGATCCTGTCTCTTCGTCTCTGATCACAATGTGAACGATAATTTAATGGACCGGTGCATAAACAACTAAAATCGAACTTTTGTTGCGTAACCCTAGTTCCTTACCCTCTCGGACAGGTTATGCACTTCAGCTACGCGGCTCCTACGCGCCGTTCCAGATTTCTGTGATGCCTTATTCCCTGGAGATGACTCCATCTCAGTTGCCTGCATAGTTAAACATTAATTTTCTGAAAAACAAGCTAGTAAGAAAGAATGGAAGTGAGCATATATACATCACTCGGGCTTTCGCATTCTTCCACGTCCCGATTCTTCCTCTTGTGCCCGCTGCTATCGTTAGATTGACTGTTGGTTTTCCAGAAACTGCTACCGGATCCTCCAGAACACGATGTTCTAGCTTTTTCAACGGCCTCTCTTTCGACGCCTTCGTTCACTTTACGCACATAAGTTTCGTCTATGTTTCGGCTACCAATCCCACAGCTAGAACCCCAGCAGCTCATATCCACTTGATTGCTCGCACAATGGCTCGATCTGATGGTCCTAATCGAACACTCGGGCACTCCACCGTGTGGCATCTGATTCGGCCTCTGCTGATGCTGACGCGAAGCGTCCGATGTCTGAAATCTCGGAGGCGGTGGTGGAGCAAAATCTTGCCTTTGTGAGCTCGAGCCAACATGGTTAACATCGGATGCACCAAACTTGAAAACTCTTTCGATTTTCCCAGGTTGTTTGCTGGATTCGACGGGGTCAAAAGACGGGATCTCAGACAGGAAATTGGAACAGAACTCTTTTTCGAAGGATTTGTCGATAGGACAATCAATCCATGATGCTGTATCAACATCTTCAATCAGATTGTTTGGATTCTCAACTACTGATTGCTTCGATCTGGAGTGATCGTAGCTTTGTTTTCGATTGTTTTGGCTATGCAACACAACCTCCCCATTTTGCCATAAAAGCTCAACCAATTCACTGTCTAATCTGCAGAATTTTACAACATCTGATCAAATACGAACCAATCGTTTATTTTCTTACACGTTTCTAAACAAATTAGTCCTAAAATCAATTGGTGATACGAGAAGTAGCTCACTAGGCTTATAAGTTAGTTTACTTTCATCTAATCAATAATAATAGTAAGAAAAGAAAACTCACCCAAAAGGCTTTCTTTGAAGATTGTGAGGGAATTCATCTCCAGTTTCTGTATTCCAATCTGGGAGGAAAGAATCCATATCTCAAATTGGTGCCTGAAAAAAAGGTAGTAATGAAATTTCAGGAAAAGAAAAGGAGGATCAATCTTTTTTAATTATGGCATAGTAGTTCAATTATTATAACAATAAACATCATTAAGATTATTTAACCATCATTAACAGTAAACACTGTTGGGTTATGGAGCGCGAGTGAACGGGGGGTGTGGTCGCGAGGAGGCTATTTCGACCCGGTTTCGAGGTCGAAAGCACTAACTTTCGGTCGGCGCCCCTATCCAGGGACATGAGGGCGCTCGAGCTAGATAGTTGATCGAGCAGAACCGCTCGACCAAATGCCCTGGTCGAGCGGTTCCGGAGGCCGAGACGCTGATTAGGGCTTCGGCCCAGTTTCATCTTTTAGGGTTTCGGTGTTTTGTATAAACACCCCCGACTCTATCCCATTGTATCTTACAGCTCTTGCACTATCTTATATGATATAGTAGATCTCTCTCGACTTGGTAGTGCCCCTGCACGTAGTCATTCCCGACGGTAGGTAACTAAATTGTTTATTCTTTAATTCGTTGTTTCCGTTATTTTCTCCTATAATTGCTTGCTTTAATTCCTAACAATGGTATCAAAAGCATTGGGTTAAAGGGATCGTGGAGAACAATTGTGATGGTAAAAGGAGATCGCTGTTGAAATTTGTGAACGGATTTTGGTTAGCCGTTCGTATCTTGACGTAGGGCACAACCACTAAACGTCCAAGAACGCACAAAGGCGCCGAAGCAAAATGGTTGGTCGAAAGCGAACCGCTTCGACCAAAGCCCCCCGTGTCGGCGGGTTCCGTAAGCGATTCATGAGTATGGGGCGTTGTTTGGAGTAGGTGGTTGGTTGGATGCAAGATCAAGATGGGCGTTGACACAAGATCGTTGTATCGGGTTGGCAAAGCATCAAGATGGGCGTTGGAGATCGTTGTATCGGGTTGGATCAAGATCAAGATGGGCGTTATCGGGTTGGATCAAGATCAAGATGGGCATTAGAAAGCGTGTGCGAGATCGTTATATCGAGTTCTTGCAAGATCAAGATGGGCGTTTGACACGTCACCGAGATCGTCTGCGGGAATCGGTGGCGAATGATTCAAGGAATGTTGTGGGGCGTTGTTTGGTTACGAGTGCGAATCAAAAAGCGTTGAGGGCATTGCTTGGATCGAATGGACGTGGTCGGGTTGCGGTCTTAATGGGCGCGGTGATCTGAGTTCGAGAAGGATGTTGTGGGGCGTTGCTTGGATTAAGTGTGGATTTGAAGTCGAGCGTTGAGGACATTGCTTGAAGTCGTGGTTTCTGCGCCGATGAGAGATTGGGAAGGCGAGTTCTGGTTGGAGTCGATCTCCAGTGGGGATTGTTGGGTGGTGGAGTGCGAGTTGCGGAATGAGTCAGGGGAGGACAAATCGTCGATCTATTTGGTTACAGACCGGCCCCAAGGGTCGGGCCTGTGGAAGATTGTTGGGTTCGAGATTTCGGTGAAACGGGACGCGAGGCGGAGGAGCTCCCTGGTGCCGGCGTCGAAAGACTAGATGCCGATCGGCCCCTATCCGCCATTTTTTCGAGCTAGATAGTTGATCGAGAAGGAACCGGCTCGATTAAATGCCCCTCGATGGGGCCTATCAGATACCGACAGTGCTTGACAGGATTCTTTCATCTTTTTAGGTTTTTGCTTTCTATAAATACCCCGACTTATCAGATTCAGACTTCTCGGTGACTATCTTTAATGATATAGTAGATCTCCCTGCCGCAGAAATATTTGCATCGTGAGAATTTCGACGAACCCAGAACTAAATTGTTTTGCTTTTTAATTCGTTGTTTCCATTATTTTCTTCTATAATTGCTTGCTTTAATTCCTAACAAACACTCCCATCATCAACAGTATGATGTTCTTTTACCAAAATAGGAAATTGATGTGATCACATCTCCCAATTAACTAATACTTTTGCACCAAACACACACAAATGCATAGAGATGGATTTACCTGATGAAGGAACAGAGAAATCAAGAAACTTCAGCAAATTTCACCTGCAAAAGATAATCAAACTAGATTTTTTGAGCTCTTAAAATCAAAACAAGAATCAATTGAAATGAAATCTCAGAAAGCCCATCAATTAAAAAAAAAACATCAAGAAACAGAGAAATGGAATAAGAATCTTGATTCTTGGCTATTAAAAAACAAGAACCCACCTCAAGAAATTGCAATAATTCCTCAACTTTGCAATAACAAACGCAAAAAAAAACATCACTTGCACAAATTGGGACTGAAGTGACATGCACTGACAGAGAAATAGGCGCGACTTCACTGCGGTTACTGTTGCTACAGTTCTCTCAAGTTTAGTCTCTCATCAGCGTTAGCTATCCACGTGGCGTGTGACTATTGGTTCTACAGCTGTTTACAAGATCTACATATTGGTTCTCGATAGAATTATAATCTGAAAACGAACGTGCAACTTGCCACGTGGACTGTGCCCATTTTGGGTATTCCAGATTCGCTGTAAAGTTGGTGGCTTTATTAAATACTGTTTTTATTCTATTTTTTGTGGCGCTAAATATCCATATTCTGAAAATTCAGAATTTGATAATTTTGTAATATTAAAATATTGTGTTATTTTAAATGTCTAAAATATCTTTAATTTAAAAAAAAGGATAATAACGATAGATTCATCACACGATGCATTTTTATTTTATTTTCTCTCTCTCCCTATTTTCAAGGCATGACACAAGTTTCAAAGTTCCACGTGTATTCTCCCATTTTTATAAAAGAACAACAAATATATTAAATATAGATTTTTATACTCCTTTTGATATAAAGTCAATATTAATATACATTGAAGATACACCACTAATTTTGATATTTTGTCAATTAAGAAAAATAAAAATTCCAAATATTTTTCAAATTTATCTAAAATGTGAGTGTGGAATTCTACAATTACTTGATTAAAGGATAATGAACTGATAAATGTTGGCCCTTTTTTTTTCAAAAATAACGAAAAAGAATATACATTAGGAATATTAAATAAATATTGTATTAATTTATTTTATATATACAAAGGCATGAAATATTTTGATTTTTTTATAATTTATATTGTAAATATTAGGTATATATCTTATAAATATTAGGAATATATGTTGTAAATTATTATATCTTATAAATATTTGGTATATATCTTATTAAAATTTTGGATTATATATATATTATAAGTATATTACAATATTATTCTATGTATTTTTTTTTTGTTACAGAAATGTTATTCTACGTGTTATTTAGATAATCATACATATGATTTAGAGTTCAGTAATTTGATTAGTGAATCAAGACTCACAACATAGTATCACTATTATTTTTTTATCTAATTATAATATGTCTAAGTTAAGTATGAACCAACGGTGCATCTACGATTCCATAATATATTTTAGAATCTGATGCAACTTGTTGCATTGAATACGCAATGTGGGTTTACATTGAATCGTGCAACTATTAATATGGGAATTAAATTGCACGTTTCCACGTAACTAGTATTACTTGTGTTGGTCCCGGTGCAAACGTGTCTTACACGTGTATGGGGGGGAATACACGTGTTCAGTGATTTTAAAACTTTTTTCTTCGAGGTCACTTGGGTCGATAATCTCAAGATTAGGTTCGAGAAGACAGATCGCTCCGAAAGTCAAAAGTTCATCGAGATGTTGATCCCGAGCCGCTTTCAGATACCTCGCGATAATCCTAACCGAAGTCCTCCCGAGTGTCGAGATCCCGAAGTTGCTTGGATAAGATAACTAACTTATGAATCCTCGTAAGAGAGTTCGGTTTAGTAACTATTTGTTCTAGCTACTACGATCGTCTGCGGAATGGTTGGCCTCAGAGTTTATACTCGTTTTAAGCTTTCTTTGAAAACCTTCCCTTTATGAAATAGTGATTAGGCTGTGATTCACTTATGCAACTTCAAATGGATTGATTCCAAATGAATATCGGTGAAAAGTATGCTTTCAAAATCAAGTCAATTGCGATTAAAACAGTAAGGAAAGCAATAAAGAACACAACAATTATAGTGGTTCGGAGACTCAAGCTCCTACGCCCCGCTCTCCCGACTCTTCAGAGAAAATTCACTATCAACTTTCGAGCTTTTCGACTACCTCGTAGTTTCTTTACTCAACTTCGCCCCGAAGTTTTTCGACTACTCCTCGTAGTTTACTTACTCAACCCGACCTTGAGTTTTCTGACTACCTCCGTAGTTTACTTACTCAAACACAAACAAGCTTTCAGACTACCCCTGTAGCTTACTAACTTCTCCTCTAGAGTTTTCTGACTACTCCGCGTAGTTTACTAACTCTTTACAACTCTTCTCACCAACAAACACACTCCAACTACCTTCTCAAGGGTTTGGGGTTTCTCGGTTGGTTTCCAACTAGGATGAGATATCCTTTACAATGAAGCACAATGCAAAGGGTTAGGATATCTCGACTAAGCTTTGGATAATTCTTATCAAGCTAGGCTTAGTATAGTGAGCTCTCTCCAATATAGAAGCACTTGGGAAATTCTAGGTTTTTTGAGTGCTTTAACTTTTTGCAAGAATAAGTATGAGCTCTTGAGTTGCGTATAAATTTCCCGTAACCTTACAATGTAGAGGGTTATCAGTATTTATAGGCATACACCAAGGTTACTCTTGAAAACTATCCGTTGGAGAGATAGCTTCTTGAGTTTCCACTTAAGGTGTGTGAGAAACGACTATATTTAGGGTTTGAACCTCCCTAACACGTTTTAGGCAAATAGTCTTTCACGTAGCCGGTCTTCACTTTTTGCAGTCTGGAACTTTGTACATCTGACATCTTTTTTTTGCTTATCCTTTGTCGGTCGATGGGTGCGATGTTGTCTTCCTCTTTTTGACTTTTTGTCTCCAGTTAAAAGGTAGACACCTTCAACTCTCTTTTGGTTACAAACTCGGGTTTGATATAACCTTAACAACACGACTTAGTTAGTTCTTTTATTCGATTTGAATGTCTTGGCAATATCTAAACTTAAGGAATCGCGATCTTACCGATGTGATCCTTCGGATAGATATATTCAAGCCTCGGAACATTCAGTTCATCTTCGAGCATTCAAGACCTTATCGAGTCTTGATAATTCTTGCGGCCTTCAGTTTTCTTGATCTTCAATCTTGATCTTGATCTTGCGTCTTCCGAGTCTTGTGGTCTTCGAGTCTTCGAGTCTACTAACCGATATCTTGAATCTTCGTCTTTGAGTCTTGATTCCAAGATATCCCATCGAAGTCTTGAGATTTCGGTTTTCATCTTGAGTCTTGAATCTTTAGAACCTATCTGAACTATATCTCACGACTATACATTTTGAGATAACATCACGAATACTCTAAAAACCGAATCGACTCAACTATCAAGATCATTCTGAACATGTCATACTCAGGGGTTTTGGGATCTAATCAAAATCATATATCTTTTATTAAATTCATCTCCCAACAATTTCCCCCTCTTTGATGATGCCAAAACATATCTTGTTATAAACATATAACCTATACTCAGGTTTCAGTTTATCCTATTACAAGATTGGTTGTCTCCCAACAATTTCTTAAATCAGAGAAACTCCTAGTAATTTCAGAGAGTCCCTAATCAATTTAAATCATTTAGCAATTTCTTCAGTAATGAATCTCTTTAATTAGTTCATTACCAAATATTTAAACAATTTCCCCCTTATATAAACACACAATCAGTTCAGAGACATTCATTCATCATATCAAAATAAAGACATGTAAATAAGATAATGAGATATTATCTTTTGAGCATAATGATAAATCTTCATTGATGATTGGTATCTCATTACAGATTACAATGAGTTTATCAACAAAATCAAAAAGACAAAAATTTAAAGATTACAGAATCTTCCGAGTCTTGATCTTGATCTTGATTTTGGCTCTTCAATCTTTCGCTCTTGGGCCATTTCATTCTCAACTTCATCGGCGGGCACCTCCAGTCGAACATTCGAAAAAATCTCTTCTTCAACTCATTTCTCTCCTTAATGATGTAATAGGATTTGTTTCTGTTAGACCCAATGACCAAAGATATCTTGAAAGCAATTTCTTGTGTGATGGCCTTTTCATTTACCAAGCCATTACCAAGTCTTGGAGGAGGATATGAATATGGACCAGGGGCTACTATCTCACCTCTCTCCTTCATCCATAAAAGTTAATCGAAACTTCAGAGATTTGGATAGAAGATAAGGAGATACTCAATGAATGCTTCATTCGATCCGAGCTTTCCCTCTCCATTCCTCGAGAACATCATAATTGAACCGAAGGTTCTCTTGACTTCTTCCCACATATCGTTGAGTTTAATGGGCATCCATTTATCAACGTGGGGCCACTTTAGTGCTTTTGATGTTCCTTTCCTCTTGCTCATAAACTTCGAATTCAACTTCGCCCGCTCTTCGCTCTATCTTCTTTTCGATCCACGAGATGCTCGCGAGACCGGCAAAGAACTTTCTTAGCTTGTTCCATTTGGAGTGTCTTGAGCATTTCTCGTGTTGAAGACTTTCTTCCGAGGTTGAGACTCGATTCTTCTTTCTCTTCATCATCCGAATCGGCTTTCTCTGGATTGGCCAGAGCCTTTGCAGACTTGCTTTCGGGTTGAACACGCCCGAGGCTTTTCCTCTTCATAGGCATTCAAAGATTGACTGACTTGTTCCAACTTTTGCTCTAGCTTTTCGTTTTTCTTTTGTAACATCAAGCATGGTTTGCTTAGAAACTCGAGTGTAGACAGGCTTCTCCACCTGAGCAAACTTTAACTTCTCAGAAGCTTCGACTTCTTTTAAGGCTTTGGCTAGATTATACATTTCAAAGATCTTTTTTGAGCCTTCTTCTCCAAAGTACGTGCCATGAACTTTCTGAGGTCTTCACCTTCCTTTTCCCCATTCTTGGCACCGTAATTTGGAAGAAGTCTGGAAAGTGTTGTGTCCATGTGATATTGCTCTTTGCTCACACAACGAATCTCTCCTGCTGCCACAAAAAATTCTTCAGATAAGTGGGCAAACTGTCCAGAGAGTGCTTCCTTGAACATCTCTGTCATCTTGGTCATGAGTAATGAGCTCATTTCCTCAACAGCTGACTTGATTAGCACCTCATTCTTCTCTACCAGTTTCACCTCTAGGAAATCAGAACTCTCCTGGTGTTTCGCCTTGGTTCATCACTTAATTTCGGCCTTGACTCCACTTCTCATTCAAACTTTTCTTCCATGGAGGTCATCCGGGTGGTCGAGTGTTTTGGATTAGCACCAGCTCTGAAGATTGACTAAGACTTTCCATCTTTTGAGCTTGATTGGCCAACGTCTCTTCCATCTGAGCAATTCTGGTCATCATTGGCTCAACCTTCTCAAGTTTCTCCATCAAGGGAGTGAGATCAATCTCGGGAACCTTCGCACCTTCTGTCTTTGTCGATCATCTGAGCTTCAAATTTTCCCCTAAGCTCCAATCTCTAATCGAGCCTCGATCATTTTATCGACAATTCAGAATTAAAGATAGAACTTTCAGTATCTTTGGCATAATTGTTAATAGTGCCAAAAGGTACCAAGAGTGCTAGCTTCGATCCGAGGTTGACAAATTTCAGTTGATCGATGAATGAAGTCTCATTTTCCATCCGAGGCCCGATCCTCAACATCTCCTGTTGGTCCCCATCTCCATCTTTAGATTTGTCTCGCACTCGGGCACCAACTTCAGTTGCTCTCCTCTCGACCAACTTCTCGAACCGACTCATCAAAATCGAGTTTTTCATCCTCGAGCTTTGTCCTTCTGAACCCTGAGAAGTCGGTCAGGAAGGTTGTCTCCTCATTCCACCAGTCTTCCCCTCTGAATGCAGCAATATCAAGCATTTCGGGAAGAGTCTGATTGAGGATGAACACAGTTGTCCTTAATCTGAAGAAAAGATCTTGCAGATCAGGGTATGAAATTTGAGCTCAGGGTAGCGGTCAAGAATGAACCGTTCTCCCTTGCTCCTCCACTCGCCTTCTTCAGCTTCTCTTCTTCCATCTTGGGCTCTCTGGTTCAGTTGAAGCATCAGTTGAGGGATCGAGCAGTAGATCACTCAGGAGCTCATCGAGAATATTCTGCTCCTGAGCCTCAGCGAAGATCTGAAGTTTGTGCGGTCAGTCCTCGGGCTTTGCATCCGAGCGGGTTACGAGGCTCGAGTGGCATATCCTCGGTTTAGTCTCGAGTTGGCTCGTCGATCTGAAAGCTTGACATCTTGAGATCGACTCAGCCGTGGCTCTTCTGCTCGAAGCTGCAGACATCTGAGGTAGGTATCTCTGGGGTCTGAGAGCTCTTTTAAAAATTTCTGAGAAATTTTATCTCGAATCGGAAGCAATGTCTCGAGCACCCCAGAAAAGACCTGCTCCTCAGTTTGATCCTGTGTCCTAGAGATAACCTGAGCCAATACTTGCAATGGTGAACTCTGAGCAGTTTAGCGCTCCGGTTGAATCTCTTCAGAATCACTTCCATCTTCATCGGTGAGAACCACCAATCTTCTGCGTTTTGGAGCTAGATCCTTCTGTTTCAACATCTTTGCTCCCTGCTCCATCTTTGCCTCCAACAAAACCTTCCCCCTGGTTTGTTGGGTCTCTTTTTCAGCAGCCGCAGAAGGTGATTCTACCTTCTTTTCTTTCTTCCCCCTGAAGGTTTGCTTCTTTGCAGCAAAGGGTTTAAAGAGAATTTTGGACTTAGGGAATGGGGTCGAATTGTCGAAGATATCCTCCTCCTCTCTGCACATCTCCAAAATATAAGCAATTTTGGTGGCATGGTGGATCTTGCCTTTGATTGAGATCGCCCCGTCAATCTTCCTTAAAACTTTGGTCTGCTCACTCACCATCTGAATTAGGAATTTCAGCCAGTTGAAGTCTGTGGTGGGTGAGGCCTCTATTGCCACCATCAATCTGAGCTTCGGGGTACTGATCTGCTCAAAACTCCCCGCAAGACTCATGATGCACTTGCTCACAATATCCATCAAAACACAATATTGTGGCTTCATGTGCCTTTTATGCAGTGTCGCCTCAAACTTCACAGGATTCTCAGCAATCCTATCTAAGTATTCCTGCTCTCTACCCGACATATACATCGTAGGATCCTCTCCTCTATCACAGAGCTCAAAAACATCATTCAGATTTTTCAGAGTTATGTACAAATCCCTCTCAAAATCGACGTATTTGGACGATTGCTCTAAATGTGATACGATAATCGAAGAATGCATACCATCTTCTTCATCTATCTTCAGGTTATAGATGAATTCGATTACCTCTTTTGCAAACTCCTGGTCTGGTCGATTTGCGATTAGTTGGGTGAGTTTAGCCAGTCGAATCATATGCAGAGCCTCCTCTTCTGGCTTTGAGTTGGTTGTGCTTTCGAGTGAGACAACGAACTCGTACCACGGCTTGTTGGTTTTGGCTAATCTCTCGAACAAGATTGGGGCCATTTTAGAGATTGATTGGAGAAGTGAAGCTTTAGGGTTTAGGAATTTCTGGGCAAAGGGGATTTTTATTTGCAGAGGATTTGGGAACGAAGGGTTTGATAAAATTTTGGCTTAAAAGGCTTCTTGGGGTATATATAGCTTCGAGATCGTGGGGAATCGTGTTGGTTAGGTGAAAAACAACGGTTGAGATTAATCTCTGATTAATCGGGTATACGAACCGACGATCTCCGAAAAGTTAAGCCGTCAAAACATCCTCATTGGTCATTAATGTAGCAGAGCATTAAATGACTGTTGACCTTCTTCGGAATTTAAAACGATCCCGCCCAAAAACATTCCTCAGGTGTTTTGTATTTATTGTGAATGATTTCTGAGCTTCATTTAAGCAATAAATGAGTCGCATGGGTCATTTACTTCTTCAGACTAATTTCCCTCTATCAGTCTTACTGAGTACTGACTTTGATAAAATGTCAATATAATAATCGATCTTGAATTGGTTCAAGATGCTCTTCGAAATCTTGACCTTGAAGATCTGAGTTCCCTGAGACTCAATTCAGTATTTCCATTTTATCCTAAGCTTCTCAGTAGTATCTGAGAAAACTTCAAGCTTCTGAAAACCTTCAATTTTTCAGATTTTACTCTATACACCTGGTTCTAACATCCCTAATTCAACTGAAAGTTCCTGAAATTTTGATTCAGCCAAAGGTTTAGTCAAGATATCAGCTCTCTGCTTATCAATATGAATTTTCTCCATCCTTATGTCTTTCTTCTCGACATGATCTCTGATGAAGTGATGTCTGATATCCACATGCTTGCATCTGGTGTGCAATACCGGATTTTGTGAAATAGCAATGGCACTATTATTGTCACAAAATATTGGTACTTCATTGGCTTCAACTTTATAATCTCTTAATTGTTGTCTAAGTCAAAGAATCTGGAGACCATGCAGCGACTTGGTAACTTCTCCGAGGTCATTTCTTCAAAAACCATGTATTCTTACTTCCTAGAAATTGACAAGAAGTGGATCGTTCGAGGGTATGTTTCTTCAAAACCAAGATATCATCCATTACTTCCTAGAAATTGACAAGTTCTCAAGTGGACCTCCGTCAATATCTTGCGCAACCTCCATAATCAACATCCGAGTAACAATGATCAATGATTTAATCAAGGTTATCATCATTTGGATACCACAATCCTCTATTCATCTCTGGTGCCTTTAAGATACTTTTAGTATGTATTTTTTGAAGCTAAAAAAGAAATTCATCTCTTCCATGTGACTAAATTTTAGGATTGAAAACTTCTTGGTATCTTGCACATATCCCAACAAAGAAATGTTATATCCGCCTACTTGCTTTGAGATAGAGCAATGATCCAATGATTCCTCTATAATCTTGAGACCATACAGATGGCTTCTTGATTTACCTTCGTAATCAGGATCCATCTTGTAGTTAGTATTCATGGGAATCCTAAGCGTATTTGCAAGTCTGTGCAAAGGTTTACACCATATTTGGCAATCGATCTACGGTGTACTTTTACAATCGGTTGATGAATATTCCTTCCTTTTGATTGTTTCACTTGAAGACCTAGAAAGAAATTCATCTCTCCCATCATTGACATCTCAAACTTGCCTTTCATCGGTTCTTTCTCCACGATGTTGAAAACTTCTCACACACCTTGGTTAGATGATGGTTTGGAGATCCAAAAATGATGTCATCAACATATATAAATCAACAAACTAGTAAAATATCTTCCCCATCCTCTATCCCGAGAAACGAGAGTTCTATCAACAAAATTTGCCCCTTTGACAAAACCATGGTCAAGAAGAAACTAAGAAAGAGTATCATACCATGCTCTCGGTGCTTGCTTGAGACCATACAAAACTTTTTCTCGATCCTCAGAACTTGGTCATTCTGCTTTTTGAAACCGAGGTTGTTCCAAGAGAATAAAAACCTCTTCTTTAAGCACACCGCTCGAAAATGCACTTTTCACATCCATTTGATAAAATGTGAACTTCATGTGAGCAAAGATATGCAAGAAACAATCATTGATGGCTTCTTTTTAGTCTTTGCAACAACAGTAAAAAAGGTTTCATCATAATCCAAGACTTCTTCTTGGGAATAACCTTGTGCAACTAGTCTTGCCTTTTTTCTTACAATGTTGTTGTTTTCATCCCTTTTATTCTTGAAAACCCACTTGGTTCCAATGACACTTTGCTTTTTGTGCTTTTACTTTTTCTCGGGTCTATCTACAACCCTCTCCCATACTTCATTCGGGGTTTTGAGAATTGATTCAACCAATTTCATCTTGCATAAACAAAGACCAATAATCCAATGAGGATCTTGTGAGAGCTTCACCAATCTCATTGAGGTTATTTCTCCGATAGGAAGTTCCAAGCAGAATAAGTGCACTTTCACCATGGAACCTTCCTTGTTTGAACACCTTCGTTAGATCACCCACAACTGTCGATTTGTATGATGACTATCTAACCATTTCCTTCTTGATGTTCTCCCTTCAATAGTATCCTCAACATTTGAAATGTTAGGTCGGGATTAAATCAACAAACTCGGGGAACAACAAAACAGAGAGTCTAAAGGGAATCATCTTCCTCGTGGGGAAATTCTATTGAGAACATTGTCGAGACATTTGTTTTCCCTTTGGTTGATAGATTCAAAATTTGCATTCTCACTTTGTGACAACATCTTCATTGGCATTACATACCCGAGTCCGAGGCGTGTCTGCTCAAATTGGTCACCTTTGGAGTGTTGGTTTTCCCGAGTCTCACCATCCCGAGTTCCATCCCGAACTTCGGTTTTTATATCCGAGTCCGAAGTCACTCAATTATAGATATTGACCGACTTCTTTTTTTTCAAAGTTCATTGAAATTGAATGATTTATCTTTCTCTTTTCAGCTTAATCTGGTGATCCTCTTTGTCGATTTCATATTCATCTTTCATTTTAGATCATGTTCTTGAGTTCTATTTTTCTTGTAAAACACAAGTAGATTCATCAAAAAACAACATGAGGTGTTTCTCCACAAGAAATAAGAGTCCTACATGGCCTTGTCATAAACTCGAAATATTTTTTGATCGACTTCGTAATATCCTAAGAATATTCCTTCATCATCTTTACTATCAAATGTTTTCAAGTGATCTTTTACCATTATTGTGTATGAAACACTTGGATAACTAAACACACGAAAAGAAAGTATTTTCCAAAACAAGAGGCTTCCTTTCATTCCAAAGCTCATAGGGTGTTTTTCTAGTTTTTGACTCTTTGGCTTTTAAAAGATGGATCTCTTTTCGACCTTTTTGGATTTCTTATCCAAGTAGCGAATGATATGGCATTGAACTAATGTTCTTGGTGTTTTCAATCACCCCCAAAATCTTTTAGGAATATCAATGCCACTTCTCTTTGTGGATATTTCTTTATCATTTATCATTGTCCTTAGTGAATCGAACTTCTTTTCTATTGAGTTCACCATTTCTTCATTTTTCAGAACACCATTTTGTTGAGGGTCCTTCCCATCACACCATCATCAATTGTGAAATTCCATTCTCTCGCACAATAATCGATATGATATGATTTATAAACTCGGTTCTCTTATCGATCCGATTTTGACCACACTCTTGAAAAATTTTTCTCAATGTTTGGAATCGAGCCGTTTTCATTAACTCTGGCATGAGAAGTTTTTAGAAGACAGTTTCTTTTTCTTTTTGAAAAGTAAAAGAATATGACCCTAAGTATATCTTGAGTAGTCATCAACTACTACCAATGTGTATTTCCGCCATTAGTGCTGATTTGGTGTTATAGGACCAAAAAGATCCATATGCAAGAATCTTGAAGTGTTCTCACAAGAGAAACCTCTACTTTGCTTTTAAATGATGCTTTTACTTGTTTCGGTTTTAACTATCGCATGCATCACAAGTATGTTCCTTCTTGAACACTTCATTAGCAACCCTCTCACAAGAGCTAATCTTGCAAGCTTGTTCGTGGTTTTGAAATTTAGGTGATTCATTCTTTTATGCCATAACCAATCGGGTATCTCGTGGAACTTTTAGCAACTAAACATGTATCTTTAGGAGTTGAACTCCAATACTTACTCAAACAAGAAGATACACATTCCCTTTTCTTGTACCGTAGTTTACTAACTCTTTACACCGGTCATTAGTACAAGGGTTTTTTCGTGATGTATCATCTTTCATAAAACATAAGTTCTTAGAGAACTCAACATTAAAACCCTTATCACTTGGGAAATCTAGGTTTTGGCTAATTGAAAGCTCTTGAAGTTATGCTTCAATCAAGATACATATGAAACACCATGGATATGAACGAACTATCGATTTTCAAAGTTCCATATCCTTCATGGTCTGGTCTTCACTTTTTCGAGTTATCTCCAAAAAGTGATTTGTGGGCCTCTTTTGTTCAACATAGTCACTTTGAGTATCTTCTTGTATCCGCCATATGTCTTGAACATCCACGAGTTTGATCAAGATACCATATATCGAGCTAAGGAATCGCGATCTACCGATTATTGCATCCTTCGGATAGATTTTTCATCTGATAGAGCATTAAGTACCTTCATCGAGTGTTTGTCATGTGATCTTTAGTCGGGCTTGAAGCTTTGCCCTTGTTTTTCCCGAAAAATAGATCAATTCTTAGGTACCCAATTTGTGTAGGGTCCTACGAGGTTAACCTAGTCTCAACTATTTCGAATCCAAATCTGAAGTCTCGACAACTCTAATCACTTTAGAGTGGTTAATTTGTCTTCCATAAACATCAACATATACATCCAAATTCATCTGGGTGCCTTAGAAAAGTATTACTTTTCATTCAGATATGTGTGCTAATAGTATTTTTTAGCATGAACATGGGCTTTTTTGAATTTCTTAAATGAAATGTATTACTTTTTTGGTTCAGTATTATTTGTTTAAATGAAAAAACTTATTTAAACAAAAATAGTATTTGTTTAAATGAAAGGTATTACTTGATTCTTAATTAGTATTTGTTTAAATTTTGCTTGAGTTGGTCTAAATCTTTGATGACTCGGGTTAAATGAAAAGATAAGTAGTATTTGTTTTACCAATAAAAATTAGTAGTTTTGAAAATGTAGTACTTATTTAAATGTCAGATCGAATTTGGTCTTTCAAAGATAATGAGGACTTGGTCTGTTTAAATGAAAGGTATTACTTGAGAATGTCTCTAAATGAAAAGAGTATTTGTTTAAATGAAAGTGTTTCAATCATCCGAAAGGATTCCTCCGATGGTTGAAAATGTGGAGCCTTTCATTTGTTTTTGCATTCTTAGTTCAATGAAAAGAGGCTTTTCAATAAAAAGTATTACTTGCTTGAGTTCGAACTTTTTAAATGAAAAGTATTACTTGTTTAAATGAAAAGTATTACTTGTTTAAATGAAATGTATTACTTGTTTAAATGAAATGTATTACTTGAGTTCAATGAAAAGTTTTCTAGCCTTTACCCGAGGTTTGGGCTTTACTTGTTTAAATAACCCGATCATTAAATGAAAAGTATTTTTGTTTAAATGAGACCATAGGTCAATTTTCCCTTGTCTGAAAACAACCTTGGGCATTATTTGAGTTTGAAGTGTAGAAAAAGTAGTATTTGTTTAAATGAAAGGTATTACTTGAGTTTTAAAAAGATAGTCTTTAAATGAAAAGTATTACTTGTTTAAATTGTATTTATTCAAATGAAAAAGATTCAGATGACTTGTGTAAATGAAAAGAGTATTTTTTTAAATGAAAAGGAATAAATCTCAATGAAAAGTATTACTTGTTTTTAGTATGTGTTTAAATGAAAGATCTCAATGAAAAGTATTACTTATTTAACTCAATTTCATCTATTACATTAGATGCTTTATTCAATAGAGTTAAATTCTTGAAACATGCACTATCCTAAAAAGTATTACTTGTGTAAATGAAAGTTTTATGCTTCTTGTTTAAATGAAAAATAGAGGTCATTGAACTCGAGTTCAATGAAAAGTATTGAATCTCTTCAATAAAAAGTATTACTTGATTTCTGAAAGCTTTTTGAGTTTAAAAAAAATTAGAGACATTATCAACTTCTCTTTTTCTTCGAGAGTTGTACTTTCGTAACATCCTAACAATTCATCAAGAGTTTTTCCCATTAATTGAAGAAGTGATTTCAATATTGCTAGAGTCTTTCCATTTTAGATTTTTAAAAAAATTAAAATTTTCGTTTTGATGAAAGTTCCTTATTCGCTCTTGAGTTCTATTTACTTGATTCTTGTAAAACAAAGATAGTCCTTCATCGATTCTCAAAAGAATCCATAAGGTCAAAATGATGTTTTTCGATGACTTTGGAACATGAAAACTCTTGTGCTAGTGTAGGAGCAACAACGAAGAGAAAGAAGAGTTTACCTCCTCAATGGCCATCGACAGATGTCATCACTTTCACCGTCGAGAATATTTCATCCGAAGAGCTTGATCCTCCTCATTAAAAGTGTTCTTCTTTCTCGCAACCATGGCCCTTTTGCTTAGAGAACTTCGATCTCTTTTAGCTTTCCTTTCTCTTCTCTCCTTAGCACTCAAACGGACAATCATCTTTGGAAGTGACCTTTCTTCCGCAATTATAGCATCTGTTGGTATCATCATCCGAACCCCATCATCATTTTCTTCTTTGGACTTGAAGTCTTTCCTCCCGGATGAAGATCCCGAACTTTATAAGTCCTTCTTCTTCTCGCTTTGATCCGCTCTCCTCAATCTTAAAAGGTTTCTTCCGGTACTGGGTTCCTGTAATAGCTTTTGTATTTTCCAAATCTATTATTAAGTCCGCGACACATCGGTTAAACCTCCTTGCCATCGGCGTTAGCTTTTCCTCAAGCTCATCCCGATTTTTGGCATGGGGTTCTCGAACTCTCTAGTTTTATAGGTTTTATCTTTGGCTTTTAAAGCCACATTCTTACTTGATGAAGAATCATCTTTGTTGTGGATAACACGTCCCTTTTCATGATTTCTTATCAATTACAAATTCATAGGCTTCGATGGGCGAGAATGATTTCATCGAAAAAGACTTGTTGATATGGCATTGAACTAATGTTCTTGGTGTTTTCAATCACCAATTGCATGAATATCCCATTTCTTAGAAAGACCTCTAAGAATTTTCAATGCCACTTCTCTTTGTGGATATTTCTTTCCAAGTGCATTTAGATCATTCATGATGCTAGTGAATCGACTTCGGTTTGTCTATTGATTCACCATCATCCATTTTGAAAAAGTAGCTTGTTCTTGTCAAACTTTCCAATTGCCAATTGAAAGAGGTCAAGGCGATGAAAAGTTTGTTTTTTTTATATGATCGATGAACCCGTTGGAAATATGGCACATTACGCCTAGTGTATCCCAAATCTCTTTTAAGATTTTATAAGGATATCAACGTTGAGAGATCATTCCCATCACACCATCATCAATTGTACTATATAGTGTGTCTTTTTGCAATGTAGTCTAGATTGACTAACTTTTCTCCTCAGAGTCATTTGGTCATCGACTTAGGAAATTGGTTCGCTCTAGGATCAATTCTCTCATCTTCGTTCCTCTGGGATTCACCATGAAAGAAATTGGAATGGTCCTTGAGAAACCACTAACCTCCACATACGCTATCATGTTTGGAATACGAGATGAGCAATCTGCATTCTCGATCTCCATAGATCATAGTTCTCCACCGAAGAACATGAGAAGTTTTTAGAAGACATTTTTCCGATCTTTTGAAAAGTAAAAAGTTTCAATTCAAATATGATCGGGATAATCTCGGATAGACCACAAGTATTTTTGAAAATAAAACTTTTGGTCAAAAAATTCATCTCGGTGGTCAAGTTGAACCACCGTATCTAATAGGGGTAAGAGCCGATACAACTTGTTGGTCGGTGCGGAAAAAACGAGTCTTACACGTGTATGGGGGAATACACGTGTTCTAATAAGCATGCTTGATTTTAAAAATTTTTTCTTCGAGGTCACTACCCCTATGGGTCGATAATCCTCAAGATTAGGTTCGAGAAGACAGATCGCTCGAAGCATATGAGATAAGTATGAAAGTCTATCGAGACAAATCAGGGATGATCACCGAAGCCGTTTGTATGGATCCCCAGATACCCCTCGAGGATAATCCCAACTCGAAGTCAACAAAGGAGTGTCAAGCAGAGATCCTCGAGTTGCTTAGGATCGATAACTAACATCTATCAATCCTCGTGATACTCTTGGTTATACAAAGTGGTTCAGGAAGAGAGTGGTTTAGTAACTATCCGTTCTCAGAGAATTACTCAAATCGTCTCGGAATGGTTGCACAACCTATTATCGGTTTAGTTTATACTTGTTTTAAGTTCTTTTGCACTTGAAAACCTTCCCTTTATGAAATAATGATTTGTCCGTGATTCACTTATGCAACTTCAATTGGATTGATTCCAACTTTAAAATATTAATAAGAAAAAAGTATGCTTTCAAAATCAAGTCAATGCAACAGAATTAAGATCAAAGGTGTAAGGAAAGTAATAAAGAACACAACAATTATAGTGGTTCGTGGATGAGACTCAAGCTAAGAAGAACGGCCCACTCTCCCCGACAAACTTGAGAGAGAAAATTCACTATCATTCTTGATTTTTTTCGAGCTTTCTGACATAAACTACCTCGTGGAGTTTACTTACTCAACTCGCCTCGAAGCCATTTTCTCGACTACTATCCAATGAAGTTTACTTACTCAACCCGACCTTAAGTTTTTCGACTACCTCCGTAGTTTACTTACTCAAACACACAAGCTTTCGGACTACCCCAGGAGCTTACTAACTTATCCTCTAGAGTTTTCGATCGACTACTCGCGTAGCAAGTTTACTAACTCTTTACAACTCTTCTCACCAACAAACACACTCCAACTACCTTCTCAAGGGTTTGGGGTTTCTCGGTTGGTTTCAACTAGGATGAGATATCCTTTACAATGAAGCACAATGCAAAGGGTTAGGATATCTCGAACTAAGCGGATTTTGGATAATTCTTATCAAGCTAGGCTTAGTATAGTGAGATCTCTTCAATATAGAAGCACTTGAGAAATTCTAGGTTTTTTCGAAAGTGCTTTAACTTTTTTTGCAAGAATAAGTATGAGCTCTTGAGTTGCGATAAATTTCCCGTAACCTTACAATGTAGAGGGTTATCGTTTAGAAAAAGATTTATAGGCATACACCAAGGTTACTCTTGAAAACTATCCGTTGGAGAGATAACTTCTTGAGTTTCCTCTTAAGGTGTGTGTAAACGGCTATATTTAGGGTTTGAACCTCCCTAACACGTTTTAGGCAAATAGCCTTTCACGTGGATGTTCAAAATAGTCAAAATTCTTATGATGGTTTGGATTCTTCACTTTTTGCGATGGAAGGAATATAGGGAACTTTGTACATCCGACATCTTTTTTTGATTTCTTGCAAATGTCTTGTCATGTCGTATAAGATGGCGATGTTGTTTGTCTTCCTCTTTTTGACTTTTGTCTCCGATTAAAGGTAGACACCTTCAAGTTCGGCTCTTTTGGTTACAAACTCGAGTTTGATATAACCTTAACAACACTTCGACTTAGTTCGTACCTATTTTGTCTGCATTTGAATGTCTTGGCAATATCTAACTTCTTGAAAAGAAGAATCGCGATCTTCTCAAGATTGCATCCTTCAGATAGATATATTCAAATGCCTCGGAACATTCAGTTCATAATCGAGCATTAAGACCTTCATCGAAGTCTTGATAATTATCATGCCTTTAAAGTTTTCTTGATCTTCAATCTTTTGATCTTGATCTTCGCGTCTTCTTGGTCTTCGAGTCTTCGAGTCTTGAGTCTTCGAGTCTCATTGACCGATATCTTGAATCTTCGTTAAGTGTTGAGTCTTGATTCCTTTAGTATCTCTTGAGTCTTCAATATTTCAAGGAAGTTTCATACCGAAGTCTTCTTGAATCTTTAGAACCTATCCTCGAACTATATCTCACGACTATACATTTTGCGTGATAGATAACATCCTGAATACTCTAAAACTGAATCCTGACTCAACTATCAAGATCATTCTGAACATGTCATACTCAGGGGTTTTGGGATCTAATCAAAATCATATATCTTTTATTAAATTCATCTCCCAACAACTTGTTTAAATGAAAAGTATTACTTGTTTAAATAAAAAGTATTACTTATTTAAATAAAAAAAGTATTTGTTTAAATGAAAGATATTACTTGAGTTCAATGAAAAGTAGTATTTGTTTAAATGAAATGTATTACTTGAGTTGAATAAAAAGTAGTACTTATTTAAATGAAAAGTATTACTTGTTTAAATGAAAAGTATTACTTATTTAAACAAAAAGTAGTATTTGTTTAAATGAAAGGTATTACTTGAGTTCAATGAAAATTAGTATTTGTTTAAATGAAATGTATTACTTGAGTTGAATAAAAAGTAGTACTTATTTAAATGAAAAGTATTACTTGTTCAAATGAAAAGTAGTATTTGTTTAAATGAAAGGTATTACTTGAGTTCCATGAAATGTATTACTTGAGTTCAATAAAAAGTAGTACTTTTTTAAATGAAAAGTATTACTTGTTTAAATGAAAAGTATTACTTGTTTAAATGAAAGGTATTACTTGAGTTCAATGAAAAGTATTACTTGTTTAAATGAAAATGAGTATTTGTTTAAATGAAAGGTATTACTTGAGTTCAATGAAAAGTAGTACTTGGTTAAATGAAAAGTAGTATTTGTTTAAATGAAAGGTATTACTTGAGTTCAATAAAAAGTAGTACTTGTTTAAATGAAAAGTATTACTTGTTTAAATGAAAAGTAGTATTTATTTAAATGAAAGGTATTACTTGAGTTCAATGAAAAGTATTACTTGTTTAAATGAAAAGTAGTATTTGTTTAAATGAAAGGTATTACTTGAGTTCAATAAAAAGCAATACTTGTTTAAATGAAAAGTATTACTTGTTTAAATGAAAAGTAGTATTTGTTTAAATGAAAGGTATTACTTGAGTTCAATAAAAAGTATTACTTGTTTAAATGAAAGGTATTACTTGAGTTCAATAAAAAGTAGTACTTATTTAAATGAAAAGTATTACTTGTTTAAATGAAAAGTATTACTTGTTTAAATGAAATGTATTACTTGAGTTCAATGAAAAGTATTACTTGTTTAAATGAAAATGAGTATTTGTTTAAATGAAAGGTATTATTTGAGTTCAATGAAAAGTAGTACTTGAGTTCAATAAAAAGTATTACTTGTTTAAATGAAAGGTATTACTTGAGTTCAATAAAAAGTAGTACTTGTTTAAATGAAAAGTATTACTTGTTTAAATGAAAAGTATTACTTGTTTAAATGAAATGTATTACTTGTTTAAATGAAATGTATTACTTGAGTTCAATGAAAAGTATTCTACTTGTTTAAATGAAAATGAGTATTTGTTTAAATGAAAGGTATTATTTGAGTTCAATGAAAAGTAGTACTTGAGTTCAATAAAAAGTATTACTTGTTTAAATGAAAGGTATTACTTTAGTTCAATAAAAAATAGTACTTGTTTAAATGAAAAGTATTACTTATTTAAATGAAAAGTATTACTTGTTTAAATGAAATGTATTACTTGAGTTCAATGAAAAGTATTACTTGTTTAAATGAAAATGAGTATTTGTTTAAATGAAAGGTATTATTTGAGTTCAATGAAAAGTAGTGCTTGTTTAAATGAAAAGTAGTATTTGTTTAAATGAAAGGTATTACTTGAGTTCAATAAAAAGTAGTGCTTGTTTAAATGAAAAGTATTACTTGTTTAAATGAAAAGTAGTATTTATTCAAATGAAAGGTATTACTTGAGTTCAATGAAAAATATTACTTGTGTAAATGAAAAGTAGTATTTTTTTAAATGAAAGGTATTACTTGAGTTCAATAAAAATTAGTACTTGTTTAAATGAAAAGTAGTATGTGTTTAAATGAAAGGTATTACGTGAGTTCAATGAAAAGTATTACTTATTTAAATGAAAGGTATTACTTGAGTTCAATAAAAAGTATTACTTGTTTAAATGAAAAGTATTGCTCGAGTTCAATAAAAAGTAGTACTTGTTTAAATGAAAAGTATTACTTGTTGAAAGGTATTACTTGAGTTCAATAAAAAGTATTACTTGTGTAAATGAAAGGTATTACTTGAGTTCAATAAAAAGTAGTACTTGTTTAAATGAAAAATAGTATTTGTTTAAATGAAATGTATTACTTGAGTTCAATGAAAAGTATTACTTGTTTAAATGAAAGCTATTACTTGAGTTCAATAAAAAGTATTACTTGTTTAAATGAAAGGTATTACTTGAGTTTAAAAAAATATAGTACTTGTTTAAATGAAAAATATTAATTGTTTAAATGAAAGCTATTACTTGAGTTCAATACATATTGGTCGTCGAAATCTTTTAAACTTAGGCGCCGATTCTCAATCGATGGTTTTTAATCATCGCTATAATCTTGATTTAAGGCTAAAGTTCTTAACACACTAAACTCGGTCGGTTAAATCGGTTAAAAGTGGGCGTAGGGTGGTTTGTCAGAACCATTAAAACCTTTGATTCGCTAAAAATTATACCTTAAATTAATTAAATATTTAAAATATTTTCGATTAAAATTAATAAAAAAATTTTTTTAAATCACGTTAGAAGTAACGCGTTCGATAAGGGTTTACAGCCCGATTCACTCGCAAGACTGATCGGGATATCTGCTCTAGTAAATTTATAAAGATGGAATGCTATACCATAAAATACTTCGGGGTTTCGTATAATTGCATAAATTTTAAAATAGAGAATTTATATGAGTTGTGAGTGATTACCAATTAGTTGATATGGAAAAATGGATGAAAATTATTATAATTAAATAATGAATTATTGTGATTAAAAAATTGAACAATTAATAATATCATAACTAACTTTTCATAGAAATTGAAAATTTTGATTTAAAGTCATCATATGAATTCATAGTTATTCATTTTTAATAGATAAGGGATATACATCTAATTTTATAAGAGATGTGCTAATTTTTTTATATATATACGACATACATACAATGCTTATATATTTATTTTTTATATTTGTAAAAAAAAAGAAGATAATAATTCATGTAGAATATTTTTTACATTTAATTTATTATTTAAGTAAATCAATTTTATGATCTTGAAATACTAATATTAATTAATGAGATGTTGTCATCTTCAAAAAATATTAATGATGTTGTTTTGGAAGTTGGGAAGCCCATCCTAGAAAAAAGAAAATCTGACGCTATTAACTACATGAAGATAAAGCTAATTAAAGGTATATATGTAATTATATAATTAAATTAATATTAATTTATTCCTGAAATTAATTATGGATGTCCAGATTATGGATAATTTCTATGTCGATGACTCGATGCATATGTTATTTTTTTAAAAAATTATTATGCACGATTTCCTAATTTATTGGAGTGGAAAGTAATTTTTTTTGATCAACTTGCTAGGTTTGCATGTGCTTGATTTGTGATTTTTTTAATAAGGGGCTCAATCGTGTATTCGGTTGTTAACGTAAGAAATTTGATGATGTTACTTAATAGTACTACTTATGACACGTATAAAAGTAATGAGATAACAAACATCATTACTTGAGGTTTAATATGAAAAGTTCATTCTATGTAGGGGTTATTTAAAAAAATATATACTCCCTCCATTTTTTTAATACATATCATTTTAGAATTAAATTACAAATTGAGATAGTAATTTCTTATCAATATTATCTTCAATTAATTACACCACAAATAAATATCCCTAAATTAGAGGAAAGATAAATAAAAAGATTTGTGGGAGATTAATTTTATGAGTTGAAAATTAATAGGGGTAAAATTGAGATACATGAGTAAAAATAATCAAAATGATATCTATTAAAAAATAAATGTAAAAGTTAAAATGACATGTATTAAAAATTGGAGGGAGTATAGTTTTTAGGAAGTGAATTAATTTAGTAATTGTGAGAAAAAAGTGCTTAATAATAAAAGTAATTGAGTGTTTCCAAATGAATGTCTTGTATATACTAGGTGCACGGTGTACTCCATATTATATATTAGGACCATGTAATTTATTGTATTAAAATATATAATTTGTTTAATTTAAGTGCACACGAGACCCGCTCTTTCAAAAAATTTATAAAGTAGATGTTGGGTGTTTGGTAAAAAAATTAAATAGAGTAAATTATTATAATTAAGTAGAAACATGTCCCTTGTTTCTTAAAAAAGAAAAAGTAGAAACACGTCCAACCCAACTTTTAATGTCTATTTTCAATCACTATTTCACCCAAGAAGTGTTTTTTTATTAAAAAAAAGTTGGATCACATTAATTTTTTTAAAAATAAAAAAACTCTTCTACACTATACAATAGACGTTTGAAAAAAGGCCCTTAGATTATAGATTTTAAAGGATTAATTTAAGTAGAAAGATTCAATTAATTAAAAATACTTAAAAATTTTATATGCAATTCTAAGTAATTATAATCACTTAAAATTCTAATTGAATTGATCTATCTCAAGAATTGATTACATCTTGTAAGTTTAGAATCTTAGATTTTATTGTGTCTCAAACCGCCACCAAATAAAAAGCTAATTAATATCATCAAATTAATACATATAAATGCAACAACTATATTAGTTAAAAATTCAGAAAATGCAATATGAAATTGATGTACATAAATCTTTATCTAAAATACTTATGAAACATCAAATTAAATTAGTCTAGCATGAAAACTTAATAAATTATCTCCGTCCCAAAAAACTTAACACACTTACTTTTTGCTCGTATTTTTGCGTTCGAGTTGTTTATTAGTATTTGAAATAATAAAGTGACTTTTAAGGTGGGGTATGATAGTCTTTACCCTCCTCTCTCATAACATTTTTTTTTTTAAAATTACTTTATTATTTTAAATAATAATAAAAAACTCATTTCCATTAAAATACTGAAGAAAATAATAAACAAGAAAGAGTGTTAGAGACAGAGGGAGTAACTTGGTTTGTTTGATTATTATGCATTCTCTTGCCTTTCAATTAAGGCCGCCCGTCGTACAAAATAGGATTGATGTGATTTACCTCTCTTATCGTCTGCAGTCTATTAATTGTGACACCGATCTTTGAATAAGTGTCGCATATAAACAATATTTTTTCACAAAACGTCAAATCACCTACTATAAAAATACTCATGCTATAAAATTAATATTATTACACTTATAAATTGATATTATTAATTTTATAAATTAATATTTAATATTATGATCTCAGTTTACAAGTATAATAATATTAATTAATAAATTATACTCCCTTCATTTATCAAAAGTATGTTCAGAGTGATGAAATATGTTTTACGAAAACGTCGATTAAATCAATTTGAATAATATAATTGATTGTGAGTAAAATATAATGATAACTTAAATAATTAAGTGATTGTTGAACGATGAAAATAAATTAATAAACGTACTTAATCTAACTTTTTGTAAAAGGGACGGAGAGAGCAATTATTATAATATTACTTTAAAAATAAAATGATATAAAAAATTTTATACCATAAACAAATTTTACTCCACAAGAAACAACTCATAAATTTTATTTTCCCTTTGAAGACTAGAAACACACAAATACACAATCTATTTTAATTCTTATGACAAAATATTGTTGTAAAATAAATAATTGTAGCCGCCGATTGAGACTATGTCGGAGCAATTCTTATATGTTGCATTCTTGCAGCTGTACCACTTGTGTTTTTAGATTCTCAAAATCACATACAACCTCTACTCTTATTTTTTTCTTGATTCTCTTTTTTTTTTTTTTTTTCATATCCTTTAAAATTGTTGTTGTAACCAGGTTGAACTGACTGATTTAACCGGTTGAACCGGGAATTGGACGGTAAAACGGTTAAAAAATATTCATAAAATCGCTTTTAAGGTTGAATCGGTTTGAACCTGTAAAAAATCGATTCAACCGGCCAATCGAAAAAAATCGATTTCTCCTTTTCTTTTCTTTTTAAATATTTTTTCTCACATTTTTTCCAACACTTTTGATGTGGAATAAATGTATGAGGTGGACTAACCATTTCATAATATTTCCTCTCACATTTTCTCCGTTTTACATTTTCTTCCAACACTTTCGATGTAGGATAAATATATATGAGGTGGGATAATATGAACCAAGATCCACATTCACCCCTTTTATATTACTTACTCTCATATTTTTTTTCAACACTTTCGATGTGGAAATAAATGTATGAGATGGGATAATATGAACCAAGGTCAATACTTCATCTCACATTTTTCTCCAACACTTTCGATGTGGGATAAATATATGAATTAAGGTCCACTCTCACCCCATTTTATAATAATTCCTCTCATATTTTTCTCCAACACTTTCGATGCGGGATAAATATATGAGATGAGGTACATTTTTTCCCTTTTATATTTTTTTCTCACATTTTCGATCCGGGATAAAATTATGAGATTTTCATTTCTCTTACATTTTCCTTTAATATTTACTCGATGTGGGATAAAAATATAAGATTCACTTTTCCCTTTTAAGTTATTCTCTCATATTATTGTGTTATTTTTTATTATGATCATGATTCTATTGTATTTTCTTAAATATGAAAAGTTATACTTCCTCCGTCCCGGAAGATTCTGCGCCAACTTTTCGGCGCAGAGATTAAGAAAAATTACTTTAAGGGGAATAGTAAGTGTGTATGAGGGGTAATAAATGTGTGTTGTAAGGTTATAAGTTGAGAAGAGTGTGTCTATTTTTGGGTGTGCAAAGTTTTATGGAACAAACAAAAAAAAAAAGTGTGTTAAGTCTTCTGGGACGGAGGAAGTAAGATATATGTTTAAATTTTTGTAAGTGTATATTTATTTTATTTTTTAACTAAATATAAGAAATATTAAAAAAAATAGGCAGAAATAATTTCAACGGTAAAACCGGTCCGACCGGTTGAATCATTGATCGATAGTCTGTCCGGTTCGATCACCGGTTCGATTATGAAAACACTTTAAATTAATCTCTTTTGAGAAAATAAATCATAAATGACATTATTATGAAAACAATAATAATATTCTAATAATGTTGGATCAACGGTAATTTAATAGAAGCAATTTGATTTCTATATATTAACAATTCACACGTTACAAAGTCAAAACAATAAAACTAAAAAAAAATATATATATTCAAATGTCAAAAATATCATAATTTCTCAACTGGGAAACCAATGACAGGTTTAATTTGTGAGGCCATGGATCGAAGCTCTTCAACTTCTTCATTTGTTAGCAGCCATCCAACTGCACCACCAAACTCCTTAGCCTGCTCCGCGTTTTTTGCTCCGGGAATCGGGACGACGTTTTCTTGCGCGATTAGCCAGTTCAGGACAACCTGTTCGATAAACGTAACAAACAAGATCGAAGTATGTTCGATAAATTATAAAGATCGATTCGAGCATGCATCATCTTGATGTAAGAAGATTGAACTGCTTTCGTGTTCAGACGAGTAACACTCTTGTTTACTAGTTGTATGGTGCAACTGTAAGCAACTAATACTTTTCAGTAAAACAACTAATATTTTTCAGTTAATGCAACTAATACTTTTTAGTAAACAACTAATACCAGTTCATAAGGTTGCAGTCAAGAAGGACGGACCTGAGTTGGGGTTTTATCGTAGCTCTCGCCTATCTCCTTTATTCGATTTACTAGAGGTTGTAGCTGCAGATAACAGCAGTAAACAGAGGAATTTGATACCAGATATCTTGAAACTAAAAATGGAATCTTTAAAATGAAATGCACTTACTTTTGTCATGAAATCAGAAGTATAAATCCGCCCTCTAGGCCCGGATGGAGTGTTAGTACGGGGTATATTTGCCCGTAAGCGCGCCTGAGATGTCCGAATTCTCAAATTAGGCTTGTTACAAATCAAGATTATTGAAGCTTTAGAGAATCAGAATTGCGAAAAAAAAAAAAAAAAAAGTGCAGGGATGAAGTTGAACTGTGTCATCAAGTGCATAGAGTAACACTCTTGTACACAACTAATACATTTTAGTAAAACAACTAATATTTTTTAGTAAAACGACTAATACCATTTAAAAAAACATTTGAAATGCACGGTGCACCTACTGTATACAAGTTCTTTCCAGTGCAAAATGTTGAAATTATTTCAAGAATCATTTGTATTCTACGTTTTACGATCGTAGGCTTCACCTTGAGCAAGCGGAGAATACGCGATTAAGGTGACTCCAAGTTCATCACAGGCTGATTTCACACCGTTTTCTTCGGGGAATCTGTATATAAGGCTGTAGTTAACCTGGTTCGAAGCCAGAGGTATGCCTCTCTTTTTGAGTTGCTTGTATGCAGCTCGGAGACGCTTCTCTGAAACGAGAATCAGTTCATATAATACAAGCCCGATTATTCGATTAAAAACAGGATTCAAAGGTAAAGAAACATATATAATGAAGCAATTTTCTGATGGAAAGAGTCGGACACGAATCAAGGTTTAAAAGAAACGTTTCAAATTTGGTCCCGTAACTTTCTAGAAAACGTACCACTGTAGTTTGATACGCCGACGGCTTTCACTAAACCTTGCTCGACAGCATCAGCTAAACCGTCGAGGTATCCTGTAGGAAAAAAATTCACAACAATAAGCATATCCGAACTCAATATCAAAACGAGCAATCGTACTACAACCTTCGTTTCCCCATATTCCTGGCCTGAAACATTAACACAAAGATAAACCGGTCAATATGATAATCATATGCATAACAAAGTCACACGAAAAAATGATATTTAAAGACATAATCTTTCTTGCATACCAATGGAGCTGATAGATTTCTACGGATGACATTTCGAGACGAGCAAGAGAATCTTTAAGAGCAGAAATGACGCTCTTTCGACCAAGCCTCCAAGGTAAAGCAGCAAACTTGGTAGCAACAGCTACATCCAGTTCTGGATTCCTTTGTTTTCGTTCCTTGATGAATCTTACGACATTTTAAAAAATTTATTAGAAAAACTGGAAACTATATGTTCATGTACAAATACGAGTCAAAATTATGTTGATAGATGCTTATGTACCTTCCTAGTAGTGTTTCTGAGCTGATAGAACCGAATGACATCTGCGAGAAATCGAGATAGCTGAAGTTTATGACATTTTGGTTTGTCTGATTAAATCGGGATGCAGAATCGAACTATTTTTTTTCATACCCTTGAGCCGTAAACCTCTGCAGTATCGAAGAGTGTTATGCCACAATCTATGCTGGTATCGAAAGCAGCCTTAGCAGCCTTTAGTTTCCTGTCTGACATTGTAACATAAGGGCAATATTACAACCCCAAATTACTTCATTTTCTCAACCAAATTCAGATATCGTTCACAAATTTAAGCAATTCTACAAGAAAACGAAACTAAATGATGTGTTTTCTCTTTTCGATTACTGGAAAATTCGGTACATATTATTACAACACACATACAAATAGAGAAGAGAAATCAAGAATCAAGAATTCCGAAAATGGCAAGAAAATTCAAGAAATGCTACAATACAAGCAAATTACACATTGTATCTCCGTTTCAAACAATAAGCAACAGAAAAATCACACCTATTGTCAACAAAGATTAAAGAATTTACTATCCCATTCAAAGCAAAATCTCAACTGATTTCAATAAAGATTACAACTTTAGCAAGATCGAAACACAAAAAAATAAAGATTACAATTATAACACACACAAAAGAAACAAAAATCAAGAATTCACCATCAAGAAAATTCAAGAACTGCTACAAGTTATAACATAAGCAACACACATTATATTTCCCTTTCCATCAACCAGAAACAGCAAAATCACAACTGATTTAAATAAAGATTACAACTTTAGCAAGATCAAAACACAAAAGAAATAAAGATTAGAATTCTAACACACAAAAAAGAAACAAAAATCAAGAATTTACCATCAAGAAAATTCAAGAACTTTTACAAGTTATAACACAAGCAAGTAACACGTTATGTTTCCCTTTCCATCAACCAGAAACAGCAAAATCACAACTAATTCCAATAAAGATTACAACGTTATCAAGATCAAAACACAAAAAAAATAAAGATTAAAAACTGCTACAAGTTATATTACAAGCAAGTTACACGTTATATTTCCCTTTCCATCAACCAGAAACAGCAAAATCACAACTGATTTCAATAAAGATTACAACTTTGCAAGATTAAAAACACAAAAAAAATAAAGATTACAATTTTAACACACATAAAAGAAGCAAATATCAAGAATTTACCATCAAGAAAATTCAAGAAATGCTACAAGTTATAACACAAGCAAGCTACACATTATATTCCCCTTTCCATCAACCAGAAACAGCAAAATCACAATAAAGATTACGACTTTAGCAAGATTAAACACACAAAAAAAACACACAAAAAAAAATTAAAGAATTTACCATCCCATTCAAAGTTATTCCAATAACTGGTGTCACCCCATGACCAAGCTCCAATTCCAAGCTTTGTTACCTCCAATTCTGAAGCCCCAAGTTTCACTTTTTCCACCTCAAATGTCTTCAAACCAACACTGCTCTGCTCAGAAGCCACAGCTCTAACTGCAGGAACTTTACCCCGGCTAAAAGTAGAGAAGCAACCACTACTGAAATGCAAAGCCATTGACGGTTAATCCCAGAGACACAAATTTGTGAAATTTTGAGCAACTTTAGAGGAGTTTAAGTGCTCATTTTATAGGTTTATGATTTCACTGACTTTGAGATATATTATTATTTATTACTATCCATTAAAATGGTTATGGTACTTGTTTAGTACACGTGGTTGTATTTATATCTTCCCCTCAAGGACAAAATCCTAAGAAAATCACCTATTTAATATGAGAATAGTTATATAAATACAAAAATTATATAATAAATTAAATAATAAATCAAATGTAGTTACTTTTCTTTTATTTTACTAATGCAAAAATTAAAGAATTGGTTTACTATGATCCAAGTGCACCGTGTATTTCATAGTGTATTTTAAAAATTTACAATTAATTGTACTGAAATTTGCAACTTATTACACTAAAATGAGCAATTTGTGTTCATTTCAATGTAATAAGTCGCAAGTTTCAATACAACAAGTTCCAAAATTTTAAAATATATTACAGGGTGCACGATGCACATGATGTATAGGTCAAAATCAAATGAATATGTAAGTTTCTTTTTCACAACAAATGACAAAGTATAGTGTGAACAAGTTTTACGGTGAAACTGGTTAAGGAGTGTGGCTTATATTACTAAAGTGTGTGATTTTTTATTGTAAAGTGTGTGACTTTTTACTATAAAGAGTATTCTCATAAAAGTGAAAGGGTGTGACTTATATTATAAAGAAAAGAGTCATCGTAGTGATAAGCAAGAAGTGTGTGACTTATATTACTAAAAGTGATTTTATATTCTAAAAAAAAATTAGTTTAAAAAAAAAAGTTTAGTTTACCAACTCACGACAAAATTGTATTGATTAAATATGTATAATAAAATGCTAAGCGCATTTAGAATTTTCTGAATTGAAAAAGGAGGAAAAAACGTAAAGAAGTCGTCCACTCTGGAATCAATCATTGAATTTAAAAGATGAAGATGCTCCCACGTTAGGGAGATTAAGAAAATAAAAAACTAAAGGAATGATTAAACAAAATAAAAGGAAAAAAAACTGCAATTTACAGAAGGTACTCTTTTATCAGGAACCAGTTTCTTCATATGAAATTCATGATGATCAAGAAAATAAATACCCATAAAAATTCATACATTTCAACAATAGTGTGACCTATAAATATGCTGCTTTTATTTTTCCTTTCAGTTGCAATTACATGAATCATGCATGAATGTTGCAATATGATTCTGTTTTGATACATAAAAACTCAACCATATATTCTAGAGGCATAAACATGTTACATAATAATGTCTCTACACATGTAATCAATCATCTGTCATAATTCTTTTGTTGTTAAAAAAATCTGCAAAAAATAAGAGCCAAAAAGAGCTAATTATCATAACCATTTCTATGTCCCTTTTGCCATCTCCAAGCTACAGCCAAACTCTCTTCAAGATTAGTGTACTTTGCTTTCCAATTTAGTTCATTCCAAATCTTTGAAGGGTCACTATAAACTTCAGCATAATCCCCGGGCCATCGACTAAGGTAATCGACTTTTATGTTCACTCCCGTCGCCTTCTTACACGCCTCCACAAACTCCTTCACCGAGCTACCTGCATTGAACATATCAGAAGCGACAAAAATTTCTACGATTTAGGTTCATGGAAGTTTTATGATGATCTCGGTAATACTGTTTAGTATACGCAGTAATACTGTTTAGCATACGAAGTATCGCTGCTTAATGATTTTGAGAAGAAAAACACAGTATTACTTCTTATACTAAATAGTATTACTTTGAAGAAAAGAGTTCACATGAGACATACTCATCAAAGACTCGTTAACAAAATGTACACAATTGTTCAAGAAACGGACCTTTTCCCGTTCCAACGTTGTAGATTCCGACTTTTCGGGCCTTAGCATGGGCTAAAGCCTTGACATGTGCATCAATTAGATCAGTTACATCAATGTAGTCTCTTACACATGTTCCATCTGCAGTGTTGTAATCTGTTCCTCTAATCGACGTTTGATGCCATGTAAACGACGTTTAATCTAAGTGTTTCGTATCTTAATCTTCAAGAAAATATGAACCCAGAAAAGAATGTACCTTTAGGCCTGGGATTATTCCTCTGGCTGCATCAAAACACGCCCCTGAGATTCTCCCTTGCTCTCGTAATTCTGGACGTGGCGCCTCGCCAAATCGTCCCTCAGGATCGGATCCAATCAAGTTGAAGTACCTGATCAAACGACACGTGTTTCTTACCGTGTTTTTCATCATCTTAAGGCAAAATATACAAATGTATCTCGACACTTCGATCTTCTTACAAATATAGTTATCAATATTTCGATTTTCATGAATTGAAAATAGTCCAGGAACTTTTAATTTTTCGATATTTTAATTTGATATTTCACCTCCTACAACCCACTACGGGATTAAGAGGGTGTTAACAACTACTTTTGGAGGGGACAAAATCACTTTTTAAAAAGTTGGCCCCACACAGCTTTTAAATTTCAAAAGTGATTCTCACTATTCATTAGTGGTTGAAAAACACCCGTTAAAATGTCTTCAGGACTATTTTCAATTCATGAAAGTCCATAGAACTGAAACCGATATACAGGTACCTTACAAACTATTTTCACCATCATTTACAAAAAGAACGATTATATCCTAACGTATCAAAACAACTACAGTCATATCCTAATTCTGAAAAAAGTACTAACCTTAAGATCATTACAGCCATGTCTGTTGTTTTTGCAAAGTCCATGATCATATCCTCTGCCATTTTCTTCGCTTTTCCATATGGATTAATCGGCACCTAAAACATCGAAAGAAACTTAAAATCAGCTAAAGATTTGGAGCAATGAACTCGTTGCAATCGATCAAAATGAGGAAATCGGAAGCAATACAAGTGGAGATGGATCAGTCACTCACTTGAGGAGTGATTTCTGTGATAGGCATCTTCTCCGGTTCGCCATACGTTGCACATGTGCTCGAATATATCAACGTCTTTATACCATGTGCTGCCATCGCTTTCACAATCAAAAGTGTGTTTGAAGTGATGTTATGATAGTACCTAAATCATACAATGCAGGTATGTTTAGAGTAATACTTTTCAATTAAACCAACAACACTTTTTAGTAAAAAAACTAAACTTTTTCATAAAAAAACTAATACCTTAGAGGTTCAGCAGTACTTTCACCAACATAAGCAACAGCAGCAAAATGCATAACAGCATCAAAAGAATTCTCTGAAAATATCTTCATCTACCTGATATAAAAGCTAAGGAAAAACTTCGATTTTTTACACGATTTCTTCAAGAATTGATGATAAACACGACTATAAATCAACGGTGGAGGATACAGATGACGCATCACCAAGATCGGCATAGATAAACTGAAGTCTTCCAGGCTCTGGATACAGTTCTTGAAGCACTTTGACAGCTCCCATGTTGCCACGAGATAGGTTGTCCTGTCGAAATATATATATATACACACGGAGAAATCGAATCACATCTATGATCTATGCATACTCAACTTGTACGACGTGCTGAAAAAGGCGTACTTACCACAATGGTCACACGATACGAATCCTTCAAGAGACGAAGAACTGCATGAGAGCCTATGTACCCCGCCCCTCCCGTTACTAGCACGTGCGTCACACCTGCCTCGTGCTGGGAGAACTGTTGTGATGACGTGGCATACGTGTTAGAAATTCGCATACAATGCTGAGAAAGAATTATAGTTGGTCTAATGTAAACCAGCATCTGTTCACCTGTTTTATAACTAATACTTTATAGTAAAACAACTAATACTTTATAGTAAAATAACTAATACTCTTACCTTTTAATGAAACAACTAATACCTTTTAATGAAACAACTAATACTTTTCAAAAATACACACGAAATGCAGAGCAGTTGCACGGTAAAACTGTAAAAATATCCCTTGATGGATTTACGAGGACCGGATGACCAATTTATCAAGAAAATAAGAAGCAGAGTGCACGCAGCGACCAGAACGATCTTCCTAGTCGAGTTGTTTCGTCGTCTTGTCTCGATGAAATCCATTTCTGAAATTGAGAATCGAAATGATCAAACTGAAACAATGAATCCAAATGATCAAATTGCATAATTACTGGAATTGAGAAATGAAAAGTTTGTACCTTTGTAAAATGATGATGGAAAATCTGCTGATTTGTTATCCTGTGGTTTATGAAGGATGAAGGTTTAAAATGATACCGAATTAAGAATCATTGTATTCAATAAGATTAGGTATATATAAACGAATGAAAAATAAATAATCGGATAATAGAACTCTTGAAATTTCTGAAATCAGATTGTCTAATTATACAATAATAGTATTCCTCTACTACACAATTGAATCAATTTGAGAGAGAGAGAGAGAGAGAAATACCAGTGATCAAAAAGCTAGAATGTTGAAATGTTTGCATGAAAACAGAGCATCAAATTGTTATGAAAAATTTAAAGGTCAAAGGCTGCTAGAAATGGAACTGTCTATCTGTCTCTCTCTATATATATGTGTGTGCGCGCGTATATATGGACAAATATACGTAGAAAATAGAGGTTTGACAAATATTAATTATTATTATTATTAAATGAATATGATGAATAAGGGGGTTATTAGTGTGAAAGGATTAAGAAAATATTGTGAGCATTGTAATGGAAGAAAAGTGGACCATGTTGATGAGTAAAATGAACAAAGCCATGAAATTAGGAAATGACATTTATTTATATTTATATTTATATAAGACAAAGTATAGGGTAAACAAGTTTTACACAAGAATATGTGAAATTGATTAAAGGGAGTGTAACTTATATTACTAAATGGTATTAGTTCTGATGACTGGAGAATATTGTATTTATACTACTGTATAAAGAGTGTTACTCATAACACTGAAGGATGTGATTACAGGGGTATTAGTAGTGATAACTGAAGGGTGTGATTTTCATTACAAAATGATATTAATTATAATAAATAAATGGTCATATCTGTAAATATGGAATCAATTTCACTGCTCTTTATATAATAATCAAGACGCTAATAATGCCCATGAAATGGAATCATACAGCCATGCATTAATCTTCACTGTGTGCGAGTGTGTGTGAGAGAAAGTTGAAAGGTTGAAATTAGAACAATTCTTGTAGATCTTCGAATTCTGCTGTTTTTGTTTTTAAGGAAATTTGATTTGATGTAATCTGGCTTTTCATTTTTAATAGGGGTGTTTTAATACCCACGGAAATATAAATAATAATAAAGAATTTGAAATTGAATTAAGAATGAAACTGAAAAATAATCTCAATTAAAAATGACAAGTCATTCAAAGACGACTTGCTTGATAATAAATCATGTTAAATGTTGCATTCAATTTTTTTTCCTCTTAAAAAATGCAGGAAATGGAATTTATTTTCGCAAGCATTAATCTTATTAATACTAATATATTAATATCACAGCAAAAAAAAATTCCAAAGTGGAGTAATATTGCAAGGTGTTTTTTATTTCTCTTGATATAATTTTGTACTTTGGAAAATTCGAAGATATAGGACATCGACTCACTTCGTTTGTAATATTATAATTATCAATATTTATTTCTGAAATACAATAATAAAACTTTTGAACAAACATATATTAATAAAGATATTAATTGTTTTCTCCGTACAATATTAATCATGGATCGTACACATGCGACTGATGTCCAATTGTTATTCACTAATAATTTGAAATATTATTTTTTAAGAGAATTAGAACCAGTAGAATATAGACAAGGTAATCTGAGGATTGTAATAATAGTTGACTTAAGACTATAAAAATTGTTAAACTGAAGCAATTTTTTCTGTATTCTTTTAAAATTAATTTTGAGCTGAATTTTCGTCGAATGTTAATTTGCTTGAAGGAAACGTGCAGGTTTTGACGACTTGTTCTCACACGTTACTTTGAAAAATCAATTAACTGTTTACAATTTATTTAATCGGTTAGGTAATTGCTGTACTTTGATTAATTCGAAAACGTCAAAGATAGATTTTGGATGGTGTTGTAACTTGTAAGGTTGTCACCCTATGAAGCTGATTAACATGTAACATGTATGAATAATTAAAAAATAAGAATAAAATAACAATTGATAGTCGTAGAAGCTTAAATAACATGCTACATATCTTTTCAGTTGATATTACATTTTCTTTTAAGTTGCACTTAAAAGAGACTCCAATATGAAACGTTAAGATGGTTGCAATTCACAAACTTTGTATGATTTTCCTTTTTGGCGACTATTTTGTAATATACCTGAAAAATAAATATAGTCTACATGCTCAAATCTCTAAAATTAGGCATCTAAAAATGCTGAATTGCCAGACGCACCAAATAATTTACTATAACATACCTTCATAATATTGTATCAATATTCAATTAAAAAGCTGGGTTGTATTTGATTCGGGATATTTCCATGCTAGTTTTTAACATATTACAACACATTAAACACTTGATACAACATGCTAATGCACTGCTGGGTTGTTCCCAACAGTGTAGCATAGAAAAAAAAATCTTGAATCGAGCGACTCAAAAGTGCAACAATGCAAAATAAATTAGTCTTTTTTTCAAGTCCACTCGAATTGGAGTGAATTTCAAACCCATCCAAAACACTGTACCAAAATAGTGTATATTAAATCAACACAAGGGTTCATTGATCTAGTCCTATAAACTTCAACTTCATCCTTAAATCCTACCAACAAAGAGGATGAATTATCTATATATCATCTCCAAGTTCAATTTCTCTCTATCTATAGATTCCCATCAAACTCGAAACACTATAAAGCAGAGAGAGAGAGAGAGAGAGAGTAAAATTTGGTGACCAGAGATGTACATAACCTGTAAAAATGGGCTAGTAAAACACACCCAGAATATTCAACATACAAGAATATAAGTAGCCATTAAAATTAGCTTCGTCTTCAACCCCGTCTCCGAACCTGCACGAATCACGATTGCCCCTACCTGTAGACCAATGACTTTCTAATTTCTACAGACTCTATGAGAAAGCCAAGTGACCAGAATTCATCGTCACCATTCTCAATGCCTCACCTGTACAATTTTCACCCTTACAGTCAAAATAAAGGTCTCTTACAGTCACCCTTACAGTTTCACCATTCTCAACCCAGAGTTACAAAAGACCGTTAAAATAAAGCTCTCTAGATTAAAAAGCATACAAGAGCTTTACACATGAACTCACAGTCATGTAAGAAGATGATACTATAATCAACAAAATAAAGCACAAAACAACCCAAAACGGGTGGTACTAAACGTACAACTTTGGGCACTAAAACTCTGCCCAAATTATACACGTGGTTTTTCTTCTTCCATCTTTGCTTCAACAGATTTAATGACACCCTGGCCCACAGCATATGCCACATCAGCCCCTCACGGACTCAGGATTTATTTGTCCATTACTGCCACCATGAGCATTAAAAGAAGTAACAGGCATGGACCGCTGTGCGAAATTCAGCAACAGTTTCTTCTGACTCTCATCAGTGTGCGGTAGACTAGCACGTAGAAGTTCCACAGGCATCTCTTTACTTACAGCTTTTGCAGCTTCTGGACCAATTGCCTCTGTGTTGGCCACATTCTGAGCAACTAATGATTGAACTATACTATCATACTTGCTTACACAGTACTTCGTGAGAAGACCAAAGAAGGCATCAAAAGAAGCCTGCCAAAGGGCAGGATTGGGAATGCTGTAATTCGTGGTGAACTGAGGATCTAATAATAGGTTTGTCGCTCTTTCCAAAACAGATTTCAAAATGATCGAAGCGCCATCTCCAGCAGGGCTTCCCACTGGACGAAGAGGAGGCTGTTCGGAGGAACAAACTACGGCAGCAAGACAAGCACTAAGTGAATTAAGATCCATCCCTCCAACAGATAGAGACACAGTCTTAGCAAGGTCGCTAATGGTCTTAGTTGCTTCGGGATCAGATGGTAAGCCACCGAACAAGAATCTCAAATGGCGGAAGATGGCCATGCAAACTATACGAGCAAGCTCACTACCGGGTAAAAGAAGGTGAAGAAACTTTGAGATGAGTTTCCGGCCTTTGGAAAGGGAAACTATACGTAAAAATACTATATCGTCCTTGGGGGAGAGCCCAACAGAGTTTCCACTTTTTCCTAGGGGGTCAACCAGCTGAAGAGATGCAGCTAAGCCTTCTAATAGAACATGGCGCTTACGCCTAAGCTGGCTTCCACCGTCTTGAGGTTGCGTAAACTGTAATAGACGATCGATGTCATCCACATCAAGAAGAAGACTAAGCCCATCTTCGACTGTAATCCTAGCTGCAAGCATTGGTTCTTGTTCCAAAGACCTCTCAGATAATTTCTGTTCGGGATTATTATCTCCACATGCTGAGGGAGGAGGGTCAACTTCAAGAAGAGGACTAGGCCTTCGAATCGAAGAAAAACAAACCCTCCCAAGAGAATCAACCTGGAGATGTGGTTGTGATTCAGTACTATTACGGGATCGAGAAGATTGTTCCTTCTGCTGAGATGGGCAAAAGCGATACCTTAACCTTGTTTCAGCCGATTTCTTCGCAAGAGAGGCTTGGTGGTAATAGTCATCTATATATGGATCGTTTCCATGGGTTGCATTATGCTGCATCTTAAGAATGCTCTCGATTTCTTCAGCAGTCATGTACTTCGATCTGATCTGTGGCAAATTACTCTCACTCCTAGCATCAGACCCTTGATTAGAAAAACGGACAGATCTGGCCTTTTGCACTGATTTAGGTTTCGATTCTCTCTTATCTGCTAATCCATACTTACTCAGATGTTGAGGTGATGGAAAGGTACTATATATTTGGGACTGAAACGATGGAAAATGGGGCAATGATGGCTGGAACGAAAGGTGTGTTCTCTGATGCTGTGGGGACAACAACTGTGGCGGTAATAACCCATTTTGATACTGATGCTGCAAGATATTGTTTAAGAGAATAGATTGATCCCCATGCAGAACACCCGCACAGCTCATCCACTGATTTTGAAGCTGATTCTGACGAGATATATTAGGTGAGGTTAACCGTGACATGTTTGAGTTATACTGGTATCCACGAGGCAAGCCAGCCAAAAGATGAGCAGAATTGGATAAGGGAGAGTTGCTTGATGGAGAATAAGGCAACTGATGTCCAGCAGAAAGAGATGACACGTTGAGATGAAGAGAATTATTGTGTGAAGATTGTGGGGATCCTGGTGGGGGGAAGGAAGTGAAAGATGATTTAGGGACTAAAATGGGCTCGCTAGAACAGTGTTGTAGGGGTTGCTGCTGCTCAGGGTATGATGACGTTCTGTATATTGATTTTGAATCTCGAAGATACATTGAAGAGAGATGTGGCTGTGATGACCATCTCTTATTTTCCTCATAGCATTCCGAGTCAGACATGTGATTTTCCATCCAATCAGGAAAATCTGCCTCTCGTGCCCATTCTGTAGCTGATGAACCTGAAGTAATTTGAAATTATTAATGGAACTTTTGCTAAATAATAAAAATTAAAGGAGAAAGGAGAAATTGAAAGGAGAAACTATTTGAAAATCAAGTACAGACTTGCAGACAAATTAAAGAATTTCAACATAAATTTCTAATCCTCATAATACATTGACAATACTATCAGGTATCATTCAGTATCTATATAGTAAAGAGAGGTAATGAATGAGAACTTAGTGGTCAATCTTCAAATTTGGGAAACAATAACCTAACATGGTAAATCACATAGAACGGATCAGGATCACACCAAACCCTTGTGACATAGCCCCATTATAGATAAACTGAGCTCGCAAAATTTGCCACCAAATGTTCAAACCTTGGTTCACAATCCATAATCAGCAACTGAAATAGTTCTTTGCACAAGAAACATGCAAATGTTGCTCAATCTTTCTTGGGCAGATGACAACATGATTCAAGAATAGACAGCAAAACTAACAGAGCCCAATTAAATTGCCTAAGACAACTTAATTTTTACAAAATTTCTTCCACAGGCATCACTAAGTACATAAAATCAAGATAAGTGCAAACAAATATATAAAAATAGCAAGATAACAGTAAGAAGATAATAAAGAAAAAAAAATGATTTGGAAGCAAACTAAATCTCGAGAACTCACTCTCCCTTGAGAAAGATCCGGATCCTCGATCACCAATTACTCCAGGATGTCTAGGTCCAGAAACAACTTTGTTCAACTGTAAAAATAAAATTAATGTATACACGAAATAAATACATAATATATAAATAAAACAATACAGCAAAAGTAAATCAAGAACAACTATTTAAAATATGCAAGATTTCCAGGTGGAGTGCAGCTCACCTTTGCAAATGTAGTAGCCAGATCATCTATATCAGATAATGATCCTAATCCTGATCCCTAGAAAAGGAACACAAGAAAGATATCAATAGCTAATAAATCCGTGTTCATAGTATCCGAAGAAAGTTAGGGTAAAAACAACTACAAACAGGTTAAATTTCCATAAACACCTAAAGAACATTGCAGACTACAAACAGGTTAAATTTCCATAAACAACTAAAGAACATTGCAGAAGACATAATTGACAAGCACGAAATTCTTCTACTTCAAAAATAATAACGAATTAGATGAATGCATATTCAGAACTTCAATGATGCAACTGCTTCTAGTGGAGAAAACAAGTACAACATTATGTTACCGATACCAAAACCATGTTTTAAAACACCCATCACTCAAATTTCCGTTATATTAAACAAATAATATGATGAAAGACCAGCAACCACGACATAGAGATAAGTTTTTCTTTCTGGAAAGAATCAATTAAGATAAATTTCTATATCTTTTCACCTCCTACTAGTCAATCATATGAAATAAATTAAGGAAGACCTGGAACCATCATAAGTAAAATCTAAATTCAACAAGCTTACAATTCTCTACAATTTATTAGAACAAGGACAACATATTCATATAGTATACCACATCTTTGTCAAACAAATGATATTCATTCAACTCATCTTCCCCGCCCAATCTGCCTTCAATTACAGGGGCGCCCTCATCTTCTTCTTCAAAGCCCCCCAATTCCACTTCATCCATTGAACCCTTCCCGAAAAAAGAATACTGAGACGCATCAAACAGCGCTCCATCTGCATCGACGAATTCACAAATTAGCAACAAACTCAATTCACTGCCCACAATATACTATACTAAATCAAACAAGCTTAACCCCTCAATTGCCATAACAAACGATAAATTACGCACGGAACAGAACATGACAACAGAAATCAAAGTAATATAAAAAAACAACACAACAACAAATCTAGGTTAGTAAAGCGAACCAGAAATTGAGCTGCTGGATGCGTCGGTGAAGTCACTCGAATCTTTTCCATTAGATCTATCCATAATAAATTGGATTAACAGATTATACGAATCGAAAAGGAAAACCTAACTACAATCACAAAACGATGAATCCCTAACCTCAACCCTAACCACCCCCTCCCTTATGATAATTAGGGTTTTTGAAGCACACAAAGAAAGGCTCACTGTAGTGAACGGTTACCCTTGTACATATTTATGGCTGTGCGGAGAAGAGAGAGAGGGGAGGGAGGAGAAAGAGGCATCTGTATCTATATAATTGCGCTGTATCTATCTATATTTGCTTCCAGAAAAGTGTAGTGAGATTAGAGAGAGAAAATGCGTGTCTGTGTGAGAGAGAGAGATTTTGATATTATCATCTGTTTATTTATTTATTTAATTGCGTGTAATTAATTGGCAGACGTAATAAGTAAGAATATAGCATTGACTTTTCTAATCGATGTTGGGATCTGAGTGATAACTTGATAACAATTTCCTTTCCATCATTTTTAGATTTTATGTATAATAATTAAAAAAAATAAAAATTGGTTCAATTTGAAATATTTCCCCAATTTATCAAATTTATGTGATTTTTGCATAAAATAGAGAAGAGTCGGTTTCATGCGCATTCAGGTGCACCGTGCATTCATAGTGTATTTTAAAATCATACAAATTGTTTATAATGAATCGTGTAACTATTTTTCCATATTAAGAGTTGCATAGTTCAGTGTAAACAAGTTGAATATTTTAGAATAACAAATTGCATAATTATAAAATACAGTATGAATGCACGGTACACCTGAATATATACAAGACTTAACCAAGAACAAATAGAAAATCATATTTGAGAGAGAGAAAAGAAAATAATAAGGGGAGAGACAAGTGGTTTTGTTTTTTTGTCTCATTTCCAAAAATCCCTTAATTATCTAAAAAAATACTAATACTATTAAAAAAGACAAGTAAAATAATTTAAATCACATTATGAAATATATAGCATGCATCATATGCATTTGTGTTACTTATGGGAATATATATATAGGACCACTTATTTTGCTTCATAATTTGATTGCTTTGCACTTTATTGATAAGGACACCCATTAATCATACACATGATATGTTTTTTTATGAATAATATTCTTATGAATTAAATAACTCACATCATTATCAATTTAGCCCTATATGTATGAGATCTATAATAATACAAGGAATAAAAATTGAAGTATGTTGGCCTGAAATTTATAAGTTAGAAGTTCAGAACCATCATCTACTACCTATTCACTCAATCAATGTTTACCAATTTTTAAGGTTAGTTGAATGCTTTGATTTATTACAAAAATTGTTATAGTTGAAACCATATTCAACCTTCAATAATTTTTGACATTATTTATAAAAAATGACAAATATGAGATAATAGCAATCAAGTGACATGTTTTGAGTAGGTATATTGAATAGATAAGACTAAAATTGTTACAACTTTAGCATTTAAGCTTAAATGAATCACTGCAGTAATCCTAGCAAGTTTGGAACTAAAGAGTTTTGTCTTTTATTCCTAGCAAGTTTGGAACTAAAGAGTTAGTCTTTTATGCACAAAATTCACCCTACAATTTAACGAAATAATTCACATACTTTAAAAATAAACTTAAATTGTATGATGCATCTTATATTTTTGGGACTAAAAATTTTACTATTAAATTAAAAATCAACATTTTAAATTATACTGGGCCCGAAATCAAATCCGCCACATCAAATGAATTGTTTTGATACCCATGTTTTCACATCTATTAGTGTTCTTTTAGGGTATGTTTGTTTTGGATTGCTGGGGATTTAAAAAATCATAAGTGGAAAATTCATGGATTGTATAAATGTAAATTTGACTTTTATGTATATTTGATTGATGAAATATAATAGGATAGGATTGAAAAAAATATGGTGAAAAAGTAAGTGGTATTGGGACTGTTATAATGTGAAAAATAAAGTGAGTATTATTGAGAAAATAAAAAGTAAAAAATAAAATATAAGAGAGTATTGGTGTGATCCACAAATTATGAAATCCTCAAGCCGAATTTTGCAAGCTTATACCAAACATACTCTTTAAGTTCTCAGAATCAAGCCTACATTGAATATAGGTGCAATCCACAAATTATAAAATTCTTGGCCCAACTTGAATTTTGATCCAAACTCGAAGACCAAAACGCAAACTATGCATTTAATTTTACCAAATTAAACAAAAAATATATTATATTATATAATCCCACCGTCCCCAAAAGAATGCTCAGAGGATTAAAACAAATTTTATGAAAAAGTAGATTAAATACATTTATGGACTCAATTTTTTTTATCTCCATCTTTCAACAATCACTTAAACTCAAGTTATTATTATACTTTGCTCACAATTAATTATTTTATTCATAAATAGATTTAATTTACATTTTTATAAAACGTGTTTAACCATCTGAGTATACTTTGAGGGGGAGGGAGGGAGTATATAAATATATAGATCAGCTTGGGATTGAACTTAAACTCTTAGAAATGCAAATATAAAATATTGCAGGTAGATTTCGTATGAGTAATCCTATTGATGATTAAAAGTGGTGTGGTAACTAGTTACAAATATACATAATACATATAAAAGTAATAAAAATATGCTGAAAAAACAGTTGTATTTTAATTTTTTTTTTTAAGACAATGAACTTCAGAAGATCCAATGCTTCTTCCTCTGTTTTCTTGTAGGAACCTCTGCAAAATTTTGTACAAAATATTAGTCGAAAAAGCCTTAACTTTTAAAGAGAATGACAAAATGCTTGGTAGAATGAAGCTTTGCTTACCTCCAGTTTGATACAAGGAATTATAATGAACTTCACTCCAAAAGCTCAGCCACAACTCTTGAATAACACAGGCATGAAAAACGATAAGTCCAAAGTTCGTCTAATGTATGCGAATTAAGATGATGGAACGAGTAGAACTAGATAGAACGATGAAACAAACGTATAGACAGAAATATAGTACCTCTGCACGGAGTTGCATCCTTAGGGAGGATTTCAATGTAACAGGTATCTCGAAAAGAGGTGACCAAACAGATTTTGGCTTCGAACTGCACAAAGTCAGGATAAAATAGTCGATATATTGAGAATATTGCAAGCGCATAGTAAAAATATGAACTCAACAAATTGCTTTATACACCCATATGTACAACATTTCTAAGGTACTCATACTATCAAGCGCAGTTGTAGAGTGGGTGTATTTAGTAACTCTGTGGGTGTTAATAGTAAAATGATGCATTACTCGTGAAAATATCAAATGATATCCAACAATAAAAGATGATCCTATAATGAGAAAAAGATTGAAAAAAAGACGAGGGCAATCTAAACCACTATTATTTCGATGAAGGCATATATAACAAAGTGTTTATAGCAATAAATTTAAAATAAGCTCTTTACAGCTTATAAACTCCAAAAAAATAAGTACCGATACCCCAACTTATTTTTCTAAATTCTTTTAAGCTATATTTAAATAATTCTTTTTTTATAATTTAACACAAAAATCACCCCACCCCCACCCAAACGCCCCCCACCTCAACATAAAAATTACACCAAAACTGTCAAATTAGCAAAGAACTTATAAGTTTTATTAGTCAAACACGTTAAAAACTTTTAAGCTACTTAAAAATTACATCTTATGAGCTCTTGAAACAACTTATAAGATGTTAGAGCTTTAACATGTTTGAAATAAGCTTAGTCAAACGGCTTATACAAACACAACACGGATTTGGATCCTCTCCATTTAGTGTCCTGTAAATTTCCTATATTTCTTTTAATCTTGACCATTTAAGTATATCAAGGTCTCACAATTTGCCACATCATCCACTAACAATGGGTGTGTTTCTCTCTCCTCAATTAAATTTTGACTATTTCTTTCTTCTTCATCTCCCTTACGCCATTTTTATTTATTATTAAATTACAGAAGAAAAGTTTGAAGAAATCAAAACAAAAAACTACATTGGTCAGATTATTCGAAGAAATCAAAATTTTCAAAGGACCATTTACTTAATTTTGTTCGTCTACAAATTTAAAATTTCATCTCAACTCTATATTCCAGCTTCTTCAAATCTGGAAAACTCTCATTTTGTGCCTTTTCTTGTACCTAAGAACCTTCTATCTCCCATATATCTTCTAATTTTTTCTTCATTTCTGAAATCAAGAATGGAGTGTTGCCTTTAACATATACAAGTCGCCATCTTTTTTTTTTTTAAACATTGTTATTTATGTTGATCATTTCTTTGAATTAATTGTATTGATCCAGGAATATAATGTTGAAGTAACACTCGAATTACATGCCATTTTCTGACTTACTGGTTTTGATTCACCGATTTATTTTTCTAGTTTGGAGCAGGGTCAAAAATTTATTGAGAAGAGAGAAATATATGCAACTTTTGTTAAAGGAGTGATGTGGCAAGTTATGGGACGTTGATATAATTAATGGTTCAGATTAAAAGAAATTTAGGCTCCATTTGGATGGATGGATTTAGAAATCCATAGATTTTACACATAAATCATGCTCTCCAATGGATTTACAAATACTTAGACGCGAGAGTTTAGGGAAGAGAGTGAAGAAGGAGAGGGGGGAGGGGTAGAGATGAGGGAATTTCATAAATGACTAGGTTTTGATGAGGATTTGAAATCCCTCCATTTTAAACTAGATTCTCAAATCTAAGTATTTGTAAATTCATTGTAAAGTGATGATTTGTGTGTGAAATCCATGGATTCTATCCAAATGGAGCCTTAGGAAATTTACAACCCCACAAATTGGAGAGGATCCAAATCCAACACAACACATGTAATGAAGTGTATATATGTGGATAAAGTATCATAGACGAGTAAAGCTTACTCGGTCTGCAGCTGCTTGTAGAGTAACATGATCTCCCCATTCACCCAACCTATTATTCGAGTGAAATTATGATAATAGATATGATTATTTCGATATTATGATTAGGGGTATTGATGCCTAAAATCCAATCTCTAACCTTTTCATCTTCTTCACATAGTGTTTGTACCTCCCGGGGACATAACTTTCATATAATTTTCTGTGACGTTTAAGCTGAAAACGAGTAAGAGTCTAAGATAAGAAAATCATATAATAGTTCATAAGGCGTGCATAATATAATAACTTTACAACTTCACTTCGAATTAAACAATCTTGTGTGAAATTTAAACATTAAGTTACTCTATTAGTGTAAAATAAAATTAAAAAATGAAAGAAAAGACATCTTACTACATTGAGCATATGGAAGTATATAACATAATTTGTAAATCAAGTTTTGATGTTGCATGTTTCTCATTCTTATCATATAACGAGAGGAAGAAGGAATATGAACAGAACTAAGCAGAAGTGCACCTGTTTGACGACATGCTTTCTTACATACTTGTGGTGATCTGGATTCTGAAATAATTGATCTGCAATGGCTCGAAACTGAAAAGTAGCAATTAATTATAGATAAGCCCACAAATGATACTCATGGAATCATTTAATCTAGCTGGATTTTTCCACCCCAAATTAAAATTGGTTTAAAAAATTGACCAATGTAAGATGGGTTGATTGAGTAAGCCAACCTGGCAATTCCCGTCTCCCTCGATTTGCATTTCTGCTAAGCCATATGTCGATAACCTGATGACAGCTAAATGTGTGAATGACATGCCTATAATGAAATCGAAATAGAGGAAAAACGTAACCACCAATGAAAGATACAAAATGAAGGACATCCAAGAAGTCGCTTTTTTTTCAAGGTGTTTGTTGTAATAACTTCACGTTGAGAAATATATTTCATTAATATGTGGAAGATGACTTCTGATAGGGGATATAAGCTTTGTAAGTAATATGTAATGCAGAAAATTTTCCTTTTAAAAAAAAAAATTTTTTTTTTCCAGATACTCTAGTAGGACCAATAAGGTACTACAAAGTAAAGAACGTGAAGAAAACAGTGTGGAGATAAAGTACAACCTCTCAGCTAGTCTCTCATGGTCTAAGGTCGCATCATTTGCATCAGGAATATTCTCGATGACCCGAGGAGTGTGCTGCCAAAAGGATAAACTTGTAAGACATCATAATCAAATTAAATACCAACACATGCTTCATTCACACAAGTTCTTCTCGACTCAACACGAGTTAAATGAACTAACCTATGTGCAACTATAATGATTTCGAGAATCTGAATTCACAATGTTGAGAAACAACGCGTATTTGCTTTGTCAAGATTATTATACGCATATGAAAATATTACCCCCAAGAAACTATATACGCGTGTGAAAATATTACGTCATCTCAATTCACATAAATTGGTGATCACAATTGCCAATGAGTAGGAAATAAACAACAATTGCTCCCAAGTCAGTCAAAAGCTCATGTGATGTATTGTCGTCATCTAATAAACATTGAGTTGGTCTTATGCTCAATCCTCTTTCTCTTAACATGTGTGCCCAACAAAGTAGGAAGCTAATTCTGGGACAGAGGGAGTAATACTTTTGAATGAAACAACTAATACTGACAAACTAATAGTACATTTTAATGAAACAACTAATATACTGTTTAAAAATACACACAAAATGCATATCCTTTAAACGCAAAAACTGATTTATATAAGACTTCGCCACAAACATTAGGCGACACAATATCATCATAAACAAACAAATCAAGATTATACAACATAAATGAGTAAAATCACATCCCTCAAATAACAAAACTCAAAAGAAACCTTCATATTAATGATCATACATACCGGAATTGAGTCGAGATGAGAAAGCCTCTTTCCAAGCTTGCCATCATATCTTAATCTTTCATCCTCTGCTAACATAGCAGCAATTGTATGATCATCCTCTGTATCGTGTGAACTACTATTCAAACTAGAGCTCGAACTCGAACTCGAATTTGCAGTTCCATAGATATCAGACATTCTATTCTAATTCACCTTAATCTCCGCAATAAACCTACCGTATTATACATCAACAACCACCAATCAGCTAATTGATTAGAAAAAAAAAAAAACAGAATCGCCCATAGCCCATAAATCATCATACATCATTCTTGATCTGTAATTTGGCAACAGAACAAAACCCCAAAAGGCAGCATCTTTTATAATTGAGATTAAAACAACATAATCCAAAAACCCAACTTAAAACCTTGATCTTAGAATTAAGGGAAAACAGATGCTTACAAAAGAAATGGCTGAAATTGAGCAGGAAGCGACAAAGATGCGAACTTTAATTTCAAGAAAAGATAAACAAAATTATAGAGAGACTAACAAGTCAGCGTATTTGAACAAATAGATGAAGAATCATTACGCAAACAAAAGCAAGATTTAGTTAAGGGTTTATCCGAGACATACCTAGTAAATATGGAAACCAAAAAGCTCTTTAAAAAATGAAAAATCTGTATTGTTTTTTGTTAAAGGTTGAGTGGAAGGAAGGAGAAGGAAAAGATGAGAATTTGTTATGGGTTCTGCCGTTATGCGACGTCGTTTTATGACGACAGCAAGAAGCCAACGCGCGGTTTCGTTAACAGACAACCCACCACCATGACCCGGCCCGAATCCTAAACTCCCAACGCGCAATATGTCCCGTTTGATTTTCTTGACTTGCTCCGATCAAATTACTCCCATTCTATTATTTTAACTATTAATTAAGGGAAAGAAAAATCTTGTATGCACCCATACATTTTCAAATTGTATGTTTAAAAAATCATAAACTCTTCGGTGAAATTTATTTATACTATAATATTTATTAATTAATATAATTATTCATATAAATTAATACATATAATATGTAGCACTATGATATCAATTTACAAATATAATTATATCAGTTGAAAAGTGTTATGATATTATAATATAAGTGTGGTAGTATAAATTTTATATTATGAACAAATTTCACTAATATCAACTTTTAAAAAGTATATTTGAATTGTATTGACACACGTACAACTCACATATAGAAAATGAGAGACTTATTATTAATTAATATTCCTAATATAATAATGAATTATATAATTAAACTAAAATAAAATTAATATATGTTAGATAACACAAAAAAATCCCTGTCAGAAGGATATATAGCCAAAATATGTTAGAACTTTTAATATATTTACATTCATGAAACGTGATTTTCTACTTTCGAGAAGGATATATAGCCAATTTTGTTCTAATAACTAGTTTTCTTTTTCCTAATCTTTATACGGTAGGTGTTATTTTTCAACTTGAATTTATTTGTGCAAGGAATTTTCGTTCGTTTCCTAACTAACTATAGGCCAGTTTATTATTTCAACATGATCATTTGACTTTGTTCTTCGATCTTTTGTGTTATAAAGTATTAAGATCTAGTCTAGCCTCAAAATAATGTAATTTATTGAGGTTTAGTCAACAAAATTACACTTAAAAAAATTATTACTTTTCGTTGACAAGTCTAGCTTCTATGCATATTGTTATATTTTACATTAATGATTCTTCTAAGATTAGAGACAACGTCTTGAGAAATTAACGGTTAATTTGAGCTTCATTTTTGCATCCCTCTATACCAAGTACCATATTATTGAGGGATAAAATACCATATGGTCTCATAATTTTGCACATTTTTCTATTTACTTCATCATATCTATGTTTTTTTGAATGATTTAGTCTCATAACTATTATAATTGCTCAATTTTCATTTTATGTTGTTGGAAACAGGCCAAAATGATGTTGTTAGGAATTATAAATTGGGTCGAGTTTTAAATTGGACCAATTTCAATATAAATTTATAAATTTACAATACTAAAAATAAAATACTTTTATACATAAAATAATATGATGAAAATTTTCAGAATTAATTAATCACTTAAATAGAACTTGTTATACAATTTTAGTCATTTTCAAATAAATAAGTTCATTAAACCATTTCAAATTTTATTTTTCCAGTTTATCACCATTTCCTTTACCCAATGTATTCTCAACTTCATTATTTTCCTCTACAATTACTTATTTATTAGAACTAAATATATATGGATATCAACCCCTTACTTCGTTTTAGATATATTCATAAGGTATGATAAAGAAATAATTTGAAATTAAAATATGAAATATACACAATTAAATATGTCAAATTTAAATTGTAATTTTAAATTTGGAGTTTGAAATTTGAGGATTTTTTTCCCTTTAATTTGTGACTTTTGTCTCAAGTTGATTTTTTAATGCCTAGGTAATTTGTGACATAAAATATAAAAAAAATTAATAATGGTTTAAGATTTCTATCAGGATTCGAACCCATAACCTCACAAAAATAGAAAAAACCTCAATCACGTGGGCAACACAACTAGAGTGTAAACTCTTGAAATATTATGTATATATAATATAAATATGTACATATATATATAATTATGAGCCCCTAAAATATCACAAAAATTTTAGGTTTGAGTCAATCGACTCATTCGCCTTAAGGAAGGCGCGGCCCTGATTGTCGATCACGTGCTATTTTAAATTTGAAATTTCGGTGAGCCTCGTATTTTAGGCGTTGAGTTGACATAATTTAATATATTTGGCTAGTACACATTGTTAATTAATAAAAAGAATTACTGAAACAAATCTTAAAAAAGAGGGACGAGACTAAATACCCCCAGTTCTTTAAAATTGCATCTTGTAATTTTGAGGGGCACTGCGTTTGTAAATTGAGACTGGACAACTATTGTTCTCTGCCAAAATCCGATTTCAGAGAATTGTAAGTAGGCATGCTCAAACCGAACCGGAACCGCCGGTTTTGGAACCGCCGGTTCCGCGGTTCCGGTTCCGGAACCGAACCAAAACCGTAAAACCCATGGTTCGGTTCCGGTTCTAGCAAAACCAGAACCGGGAACCGCCGGTTCCAAAACCGAAATCGCCTCCAATTTGAAAATTCTAGCCGTTGAGATCCAACGGCCCAGATTAAAAGAGCGTTGAGATCCAACGACTGAGATTATATAGCCGTTACTGGAACCGCCGGTTCGAACCGTGGAACGGCCGGTTCCGGTTCGAACCGGCGGTTTTCGACCGTTTTTTTTTTTTTCAAGATTTCATCTATAAATACCACCTCATTCCACTCCAAAATTCACCCCAAAGTGATTCAACTCATTACTTTCTTCTCATCTCTCTCAACTCTCACTCAATTCTCAAAGTTTATTATTTACATATTATTTACATTACTTACATATTACATACACTACACTACACTACACTATAATTTATATATTAGTATATTACACTAAACTATATATCATACTACACTACATATTATACTACACTATATATTATATACACTATATATTACACTATACTACTATACTACATATTAGTATATTACACTACACTATATATTATTTGCATATACACTTACATACATATTATGGCAAGCCATCAAAGCAAGGGTAAGGGTAAAGGCAAAGCTTCTTCCACCTCTTCCGTTCGTCTTCCACAACCACCGGGCACCGGCACCGATCGAGTGGAGTTTAGATGATATTGAGGCCACACTTGGTCCCCGGTTATGAGAATCCTCTTGAAGATGATGCTATACCACGAGGTCCACGACGTCCTACTCAAGAAAGTCAAAACCACCCAACCGACTCCAATGCCGAGCCAACTCCAACCCCAACTCCAAGTCGAGCTCAACTTAAGTCGGATATTTTTGCACGTCACTTTAATAAAGTGATCAACGAGGATGATATTATTAAAGTTCATTGCAACTATTGTGAGAAAATATATTCTTTTGTCAAAGGGGGGTATATGGGACATTCGAGAAGCATTTGAAAAAAATTCACCCGGATAGAGTTGAAATTAGTTCAAACCAAGCACAACTTCGTGGATTTACCTCAACCGGTGGCGGTGGTGGAGTTTAAGGCGAGGTAAGTAACCCCACTTCTCTATTTACATTTGATCAAATGAAATATAGAAAATTGTTAGCTAAATTTGTGTGCACACAACACCTTCCTTTTCAATTTGCAGATAATCCATTTTGGAATGATTTTGTTAACCTTGGTCTTCAACCCGCGGCAAAAAAAGTTTCACGTCATACTACTACTCGTGATGTTGCTAAAGTTATTTATGAGTATAAATATGCTTTGATTAATCTATTTGTCGATTTAAATGTTAAAGTTTGTATATGTGCGGATATTTGGATTGATAATTTTCAAAAGCATAGTTATATAGGAGTTACATGCACTTGGATTGATGATTCGTGGACTCTTAACAAAAGATTGATTGCTTATAGAAATTTTGATACGGAACACAATGTCGTTAATATTAGAGATAAATTGCATGATATTTTAAATGAGTATGCTCTTACTAAAAAAATATTTTCTATTGGTTTTGATAATCTTTAGTGCAAATCTGGCTACTATTGAAGATCTTACAAATATTTGTCAACCATATCTTGGTGGAAATTTTTTTCATGTTAGATGTATGTGTCATATTTTAAATTTATGTGTTCAAGATGGTTTAGATGCTTTGAAAGAACAAGTTGGTCCTATTAGATCCACTATTTATTATATGTCGAGACATTCAAAATTGTTGAAAAAATGGAAAGTTTTTTGTAGAACATACAATATGCATCCCAAAAAAATTTCTCTTGATGTGTCAACTCGTTGGAATTCCACGTATAAATTGTTAAAGGAGTCTATGGATTATAAAGACGCTTTTTTATGTACATTTTTACTCAAGAAAATTGTGGTATTCGTTTATATCCTCAATATTGGGATTCATGCACTTCTTTGTGTAAAATTTTGGGAATTTTTAATGATTCTACAAAATTGTTATCCGGTGTTTATTATCCTACTAGTAATTTAGTGCTTGATTATTGTATTAAAGTTGTTCATGTGTTAAATGAAAATATTACAAATCCTTTATTAAGTGGTGCTACTTTCTCTATGATGCAAAAATGGAAAAAATATTTTACAAATATTCCCGATCTATTCTTGGTTGCTAAAGTGTTTGATCCTATAGTAAGATTGGATGGATTAATAATGTTGTTAAATATGTATTATAATTATTTATTTCCTAATAGACATATGGTCATGGGTGAAGATGGTGTATATCCTAATCCGGAAGAGATTGGTAATCGGATTAAAGTTACTTTAATGTCTTTATTTAGAGAATATAGTGGTCCCGATTTTGAAGCAAATTTTGGTGGTGGCTCTTCTATGAGTCAAGATGAAGATATATTAACGGGTTTTTATGATGAACGTTCTCAAAAACGTCCAAGGTCTACTTCTAACCCTTATTACAAACTTGATCATTATTTATCCTCTACAGTTGTTCGGCTTGATGAAGATGAATACAACACTACTTTTAATATACTAAAGTGGTGGTCGAGGATGAAAAATATTTATCCAATATTGTCAATGCTAGCAAGAGAAATTTTTGCATCTCCCGCCTCAACCGTTGTCGTTGAACAAGCTTTTAGTTTGGGAGGCTACACTTTGGATGCAACGAGATCGAATATGACCGTTGAAAACGTGGAAAACCAATGCTTGCTTGATGATTGGGTAAGAGCCGAAAAGAGAAGTCAAGAATTAATTGATAATGATGATCAAGATAGCTCCGAAGAAACTACCACCGGAAGTGATGCATGAAGAATCGAATCGATCCAAATCAACGAGGTAAGTTTGAGGTAAGAGAACTACGTGGACATTGATTCCTATTTGGATACGTAGACAACTTAATTTTAAGTTTCAAACTTAGAATTTCTAAGTTTATTTCTTAAATTTAAGCTCAAGTCCAATTTCTTTAAATCCCCCCCTCCCCCAAATTTATTTTGTAAAGTTTAAAATTTTAAGTTGTAATTGTAATTACTAATTCGATATAGTTCACTTTGTAATTTGTAAAATTGTAATAATTCAATTAATTTGTAATAGTAGATTACTAGCTTATTTTAAGTTAGAATTACTAATTTGTAATAGTTCAATTACTTTGTAATAGCTACTAATTTGTAATAGTTCAATTATTAATGTAATCTTCAATTTAAATTCTCATATTAACAATAGCAATGTTTAATTTCATGATCTATCTATACATTCCTTCAAATTTTAGATCCGAAAAACTAAGAAACGCAAGAAAAAATATATGAAACAAAAAATAAAACCGGCCGAACCGGCGGTTCGGAACCGGAACCGCCGGTTCGAGAACCGAAACAAAACCTTTTGCCACGGTTCGGTTTCCCCCTCCCGAAATTTTGGAACCGCCTGGGTTGAAATCGGAACACTTTGTTCGGAACCGTGAGCATGTCTAACTGTGCGATGTTTTTTGTTCTAAATTGTTTACTATAAATAACTCAACTAAAGAGACATGTTTCTCCATTGTCTAAGCTATTTGGGGTTAAAATATATAACAAATGTAACCTAATCACATTGTAATACTAATTTTTTTTTTTTTTAAACATCAACATAACAAGTTTAAAATTAATGTAGACATGCGCTCAAAAAAAAAAAAAAAAAAATTAATGTAGATACATGCCATAATATAGAATTTTATGTTAATAAAATATTGAAATACACTCCCGGAATAGACATATTAATTCATAAATAGAATACGCCCTCAACAGCCACCGCCACCACCGCCACAACCGCCGCCGCCACCGCCGCCTCCACCACCTCCACAACCGCCACCGCCGCCTCCACCAACTCCACAACCGCCACCGCCACCACCACTCCCACAACCGTCACCGCCGCCTCCACCAACCGCCACCGCCACCGCCACCACCACTCCCACAACCACCGTCACCACCGCTACCACCGCCTCCAGTACTGTAGCCTACGAAGCTACCAAGCCCAATACCATAGCCGCCAAATCCGCCTCTAGAGTTGCCGGCACCGCCTCCAGAGTCACCGCCTCGTACCGGCGTACACAAGTAGACAATCAAGAAGAGACAGATTACTGGAATTCCTACTGCAGCTTCACAACAAGAAACAATTAAAAAAATTGTATCCGTCTCCATGATCTACGTACTCCTGACACAAAAAAAAAAATTAAATTAAATTATCAAAATTCATAATTAAAAATATTGAAACACAAATTAAGTTGCAAATAGTCATTGAAAAAAGATGCAAGGATTTCAACACAATTCAGGGGTACGTTTGGTAATACAATGATTAGGAAAAAATCATTTATATATATATATATATATTTTTAAAAAAAAAAAATCACTAGGGGTCTCATGGTGTGTGTGAAAGATTCCTCGCCCGGATCCAAGATTTTGTCCCAAAAGGAGCGAAATTTTTATTGGTTAAGAGTGGCGAAATTTTAAAATTGCAACGGGACGAAATGACAAAATTTAACTATTTTGATGCATAAATTAAAATTCTTGGATATATATTGTACAAAAACTTTTAATCACAACCCTAGATCCATCCATGTTGCTCACTGCAACCCTCATTCTACAATTTTATTGGCTAATTAAAATCATAATCAACATTTCACATGAAAGGGTGAACTCATATATATATATATATATATATTTATAACAAACAGAAAATACCCCCCAAAAAAAAGAGATCAAATTAAGTGGAAGAAAGGAAAATAGATACCTGTTTCACGGCTGCTTATGAAGGACGACTGGACGAATCTAGGCGAGAAGATGAATTTATAAAGTGAAATTAGGACGATAAAACTTGGTTGTGTTTTTTTTTTTTTAACAAACTTGTTTGTAAAAATTCTCATATAAATTCTCAAATCCGGTTAAATGGAGAAAGAAGTGTGATGAATATATATGGTACCAAAAAATTGTTTAGGAATAGCACGTCACATTAATTATCTCTACCGAAATGGTAGTGAGTTCTATATTTGTTGTATATTGAACCAACCTATTCTAACACCCATGACAAGGAAATTATTAATTGAAAAGGTTGAAAAACATACAATATCTTAGATTAACTTATTGTATTAAATTTATATCATGTCAACTATTTGTGAACAAGCAAATTAAATGCCTATCCACCACAAAACATCAGAGTCGAATTTTCCTCCAAAATGTACTGACTAAAGCAATGGCTGCTTCTCATAAAAACTCAATTGTTACATTAAGAAAATTATAAAGAATTTACTATGAAATTTTTTAAGATAATTATAAAATATCCAACAAAAAATATAATTTTGTTTTTAATAGTGAGGATTGCTTACAACTTGTTTACGAATTTAATATTTCTAGCAGAAAATAAATATATCAACGAGCAAATTTCACATTTGTAATTTCTATAGGTGAAGAAAAAAAAATCCGTAGATACTTTGTTTGCCTAAGAAAATTACAAATATATAGACAATTTGTTTTTAGGTAATTTATTTGCCTACTAGAATTTTATAAATCCGTAGACAAATTGTTGACAAACTTCACTATTTAATTAAGGAGGAAATTATTTCGTCGAAATATTATGTAGTCATATAATTAAAAAATTATGTAATTCTCTATTATCTTGTAGTGTTTTTTTTTTAAAAAAAAACCTACATCAATTGCATGATTCTTGCTTTCTCATGAGATTGACAATGTTGAATTCCTTTTCAGAGATTAAAAATCCATGTAATTATTAAGTCTAGTTTTCTGAGATTGGAAATCTAGGTTGCATGATTAATTATAAGTGAATTGTTTTTTTTGTCAAATATGGATGATACGATTTTCTTGATTTTGGTCGATTGGATAATAAGATTTTGTACAATCTTGAGTAAAGCACAAAATATGACATAATTTTTTTTTAAAAGGTAATCAATTACAATATTTCTTCCTTAAAAAAAAATACTATAATTTTCTTAAATAATAAATTACAATATACTTCCTTATACCCATGCCCATATGACACACATTTTCGTTTCACTGTAGATCGAAATCGCAACTAATCAAAACTACAATCTGAAATTGCAATCGCATCACAATCGAAATCACAGTCACCACAGGAAAGAGACCATCGCCCAACACAAGGGGACCACCACCAAATATAGAATATATAAAAAGGATATTACCCAATGGTCACATATGTTTTTTAAATACAAAGTAAAGAGATTCATATTACTCAGTTACTTACATTATAAAGTCATCATTGAACAGCTTTATATTAAATATATACACACAAACATACATTGAGATAGGTAATCCGATTAATCGACAAAAATTTAGGTCAATATTGAATTAAATTTCATATTATACATTAACTGTTTTATGCCCGTGAAACTAATAACATATTTTTGCTTAACACACATTTTTAATCATGACTCAAAAAATTTTGAAGCTCTAATGTTCGTGAACTATCCATGCAATTGAAGTGAATATTTAAAAATTGCAATTAAGTATTATTAGGATTAATTAGTAATTGAACTCGTGCAATGTACGAGTATAAATTCACAATTAATTAATAATATTTTTTTATAAGTATTTGTATTAAGGTGTTTTTTCATCCTAAAGAGATAATATTTTATTGTTTTTATTGACGTTATATTTTTTTCAAAGTCATGGTGATATAAATTTCGAAAAAAATTATAATAACAAACTCACTTATGGTTTGAATTCTCTTACTCCATAGTTGAGAGGAGGCTCATTGAGTGAAAATTTTAATATGAGTAGAGTTATTCTCATCGCGAAAAGAATCCAAAACGCGGGCATAAATATATTTGGCTCTGATGCCATGAAATATTTATAACTTTCAAATAACAAAGACCATGTAACATTCGTTTCTTGGAAGAATAGGTCTAGTGTGAAAATTTTCATGTATAAAAAATTATATAATTGCCCTAAATCAACCATCTACACCCTAAACATTAAATAATGAACCCTAAATTATGACTTATTCGGGCCGGGTGAACCATGAACCACTTGCGCCGAGTGAACCATGAACCACTCAATTTTAGTGTACCTTCACCAATTACACAATTTGATTGTAAATTAAAAAATTTACATGTATGAAAATTTTCATACTAGACTTTGTCTTTTTGGAATGGCGTAATCATTGTAATTTCAATTTGTAATAGGGAGTTGAGATAGCAGGTCTTTGGGGTTTTTTTTCTTTCTCCAGGACTTGTTGCTTACTTGAAGCACCTCTTATACTCAAATTCTTACTTAATAAATTCTCCTTGCTGTTAAAAAAATAAATAAAGAACGTATAATTTACATGATCATATAAATTATTTTAAGTAAAGATAGAATTTAAAAAAATATACATAATAAAACTAAACTAAAACACATTTATTTTCTTGGAATTTGTTGTTGATGTTACTTGTTCTATGAGTTATGATTGCACAATTAATTTATGTTAAATTTTTATAATTATTTTGTATTAAAATATTTTTTTTTCATTCTGGAGAGACGATATTTTTTTATTGATGAGGTTTTTTTTATAGAGAAGGTATTAATATCTCAGAAAATTTAAAGTTAATAAATATATTATATTAAATTAAAATAATTAATATTGTTCAAAGTAAAAAGAAAAAATTAATAGAAGTATAACATTTAAAATTACATATTAATACACGGTTATAGGTTTTTTAGACAAAGTTTAGGATACAAATTTGTATACATACAAATCCCAATTGAGACTCAATTTCACTTTACCCAATCCATCCTTAACCCGCTTGACCGGGTCATCTTAGACCCCCGAATTAATTAATTTCATAAATTGATTGATTTGTATCTATACAAATTTGTACAGTAGACCTACTCAATTTTTTAATATTTATTTCATACATATTTATTTTAAAGTTTTTTTTTCATATTCCAAAGATTTGTTTCTCAATTTAACTATTCCAAAGATTTTTTCAATTCATTATATGCAAATATACTATATATTCAAAGATTTTTACCCAATCAATTATTATTTTTAAATATTTATTCAAAAGATTTTTTTCCTAATATATATAAATATAGATTTATTCTAATGATTTTATACTATAATTTCCTACCAAATATTTTTTCTATATTTTTTTACCAAATTTTTTTTCCATTATTATTTGTTAATATTTATTCTAAAAAGATTTTATTTATTTTTTTCTAGTAATTGTTTCTAATTAATTGTTAATATTTTTATAAAGATTCATTTTCCAATTTAATATTAAATTTTTTTAATTGTTTATAATTTGCTAATATTTATTCTAAATATTATATATATATATAAATTATTATTTATTAATATATTTATTAAATGATTCGTCTTTTAATTTGACAATAATTTTTGACGAAAAAATTTAATGGTTTATTTATTAATAGGTATTATTTTTTATGGACGACAAAATCATGACGACTCCTTTTACCTTTTATAAGCTATAGCTTCGTTGTTCGAATCATGCATATGCATCAATTATTATTTGACACTTGCTATTTTTCTAATATAATTTTGATTTAATCCTGCAATCTTGGTTACTTTACAACCAATCCTTTTTTATAATTATTCTTTGCTAACCAATAGGATCAATTTATATAGTCAGAATTACACTTTTTTTTATAAGAATATAGTCAGAGTTATATTTAGATATGGTCTTAAGTCTTAATTCTTAAGTTGCACCGACGTACCAAATATTAATAATAGTAGTCCTATGAAATTTGAATTGAATTAATAGGGTGTATCTAATTTGCGTTTGCAAACACAATATATAAGTGCAGTGTTTTCTATTAATATCAAGGACGGATTTTGGATTTTGAATTTAGGAATACAAAAAATAGTAAGAAATATATTTTGGACTAATTAATAATTTATTTTATTATTTTAGTGATACATAATTTTTTATTTTTTTAATAAAAAAATTAAAGAGTTTTTTTTTTTTTTTTTAATTTAGAGGTACAATTGTATCCATTGTATCTGGCTAAATCCGTCATGATCTACATAACTAAGCAAGAAGAGAATTGTGTGTGTCATTTAAAAAAAAATAATAATCTCGACTTCTTTTCTAATTTTGCGCTATGGTTTGTGTTTGGGTAGTATGATTTTGAATCTCAAATTCATTAAAATAATTATTTGCTTAAAAGATGAACACTTACATGTGGCGGTCTCACGATAAAACATCGCATAATTTAAACATTAACACTTTTAACATTTTTCTAAACTTTTAAGAAAGATGAATATTGATTTATATAAGTTGTATTCCGTCTCATACGAATTGTTATCATTTTAAAATTGTTAGTTTACATAATAAATAAAACTTTACCGAAATAATATCATTTAGTTGGTGTCACATGATTAAATATATTACAGTTAAATTAGTATATCACTAATTATAAAGTGAGGGACACAAACAACTTTTGTCATTAAAAAAGAAAAAAACATCCGTCCATGTAATTAAATAAAATTCGGTTTAATTTTCCTGATTCACTTTTCGTGTTTCATCTTGCTAATTTTAACACATGGATTCAAAATATAATAATTTATTAAATAATTTTTATTATTTTACATATTATTTCATCCATATTATAAAATATAAAAAAAAAACACTAATTATAAAACAGGTGATCTCATTCCAATAAAATTGATCTATAAAATATTTTTCCCCCAACATAGCATAGTCTAATTTACATATAGCATAAATTATATCAAAATAAATGTAAACTTTATATATAACGCACTTACTATATTAGGCTGTTAGCTTACCTACCATAAAATGATCTCATATGACGCTTGACGCGTGAGTTGTGAATTATTGTTACTAGAAAAGAAAAGATAAATTACAAAAATTCCAAGTTTATCTAAATATATATTTTTATAATGGTTACACGTAACCAATGTTTTCAAAACCGGGTTGAACTGGGAACCGGCCGGTAACCCGGTTAAAAAACACCTATATAACCGGATTTCAGGTTGAACCGGTCAAAACCCGGTTCAACCAGAAAAAACCGGTTTTTTTTTAAAATTAAATTATTAATTTATATTAAATATTTAAAATTTTAAATCTATATTCCTCTCACATTTTTCTCTAACACTTTCGATGTGGGATAAATGTATGAGGTGAGACAAAATTTATAAAATATAATATGAAAAGTTATAAAATATATATTTAAATTTTTGTAGGTGTATACTTATTTTATTTTTTTAACTAAACATAGAAAACGGTTGAACCGCCGGTTGAACCGGTCCGACCGGTTGAACCGCTGACCGGTGGTCTGTCCGGTTCGATCACCGGTTCGGTTATGAAAACATTGCACGTAACGATCAAATTAATACCATTAATATTAAGCAATGACTTATCTGTCTCACGTTCACGGTACCACTCAAATACATTTTAAAATGTATAATTTATTTTTATAAAATATCTAATTTGTACTAAATTTTTCAATAAATTTTACAATGAATAGACAATTTAATCAATAATAAATATATTAAATGTTTTAATTAAACAGAATGTATATTTTAAAAATACATATTTAAATTACACGATGCACTGTTAAATATTAAATTAAAATTACTAGAAGAAAGATCAAGAAATTGGTCCAATAGCCGGATTACATTTACACCTAGGACACGTGTAACGAATCTGATTCCTCAAGCTCAATAATTTGGTAGTATAATATAAAACGATGTTCATACATTTAATGATTTTTTAGTTTTGGGTTGAATTCTCCGGCCAGCTCAGCCTTTTGACGCGGTGTCGCCGCCCCCACAAAATTCCTCCCTTCCCTATATATACACACATATACATACAACATTTTATCTATCTTATACTCATCAAATTTCCTTTGCTTACTCAACTCAATTCTTGTTTTCTCTCTCTACACGTACGTCATCATGAGTAACCAAAATCAAGGTAACGTAAATTTTCATACTACTTTTATTGTGTTATACCATCAATTTTAATGTATTTTAATAACATAAAAAAAAATTCCTTGAATCCAATTATTTTTTCAAATTATAAGTTTTGAGTTTTGAGGTACTTATTGGTTTTTTTTTTTTTTTTGTTGTAGCAACATATCCACCACCGGCCACCGCGTACCCAGCGGAGGCGCAGGGCGGTCAGATGGATCCACCGGCGCCGGCCGGTTATCCGGTGAAAGATGGGCAACAGGGTGAGGCTGTGCCGGTCACCACCCAAACAAGAGGCGATGGCTTCTGGAAAGGATGGTTAGTCTTCTTTCTAATTTTAATTTTAACTATATTTATTTATACAATAATAGAATAAGTCGGTTCTCAACTAAATTTATATCATTATCCTTATAAATTAATATCATTGCACTTATTAATTAATATTATTATTATCAATTAATATCATTATATTTATAAATTAAATTTATAATATTAAATAATATTCATATTAATTTATAAAAATAGTTGTATAAATTTTGTAACGTAGTGGTATTAATTTTATATTGTGAATAAATTTTATAAGAAAATTTTGTGATAATAATCCTAATAATAATAAATAGATTTATGTTAATTTCTAGAGAATGCCATGTGCAATTAGTCCAAGTGTGCCAGTTGCGTTATAATGCATTTGGATAAAGATAAGAATATTCATTTAAAAAAATTATGCAATAAATATAATTAAAGTTATATAGATGATGACTTTTGAGACGTATAAATTGCATTTTATAATAAGTAGCAAAAACGTTTTACGTGTTAGGCATCTAATTAACCATAATAATGTAGTACCTTTGTCCCAAACTTGATCGAACAGTCACTTTTGGCTCGTGTTTTATTGAGCGAGTTGTTTATAATATATGAAATGATAAAGTTATTTTAAAGCCATAATAAGATAGATGAGGAGTAACACTATCATACCCCACCTTAAAAATTTCAATACTATTTCAAATATTATTAAATAACTCGCTCACTAAACAGAGTCAAATAGTGACTGTTCGGTCAAGTTTGGGACAGAGGGAGTATAATTTGGTACTGACCATGATTTTTTATATTTTTTTTGTGGTTGCAGTTGTGCTGCCCTTTGTTGTTGCTGTGTTTTGGACGCTTGTTTCTAAGGAGTTCATATATGTAATTTCACATTCATTAGTCTTTTATATTATGTATATTGGATTTTATTTTGTGTGTTCAGTAAAATGTATTGAATTTATTATTGTTCTTTGTTTGTGATACCCTTGTAATAAAATAGTAGACGCTCACGATTCGGATTTGACGTTCTCATTTTCATATTTACGGTTCAATTAGATTTATTTCTTGTGTTTTTTTTATCTCAAAATGTTCAATTTTTTTAAAAAAAACTTTCGGCTCTTATTCTTAACAAAGAACTCATCTTCTAGGATGATAATTAGCGGACAAGTTAACATTTATATTTTTTTTATTGGTTTACGTGTTTATTGTATAACAGTATTCGAGTATTTGAAAAGGGAGTTTATGTAATTTCGAGTTCACAAGATTTAATTTACTCAACATTTTTAAGAGAAAACCAGATGTCTTTACAGTATAATTTACTCAACACTTTTAAGAGAAAATAAGATGTTTTGTCTTTAAGCTTTATATAAAAATGATCGATACATCTTTTGAGATAAATTATATTATGTATTTAAAATTTGAAAATCTAGAATGAAAGTAACATTACAATTGTCATAAAAATCTCTCCAAACGTTAATAGTGTGTTTTTATACAAATTGAGTACCTTGATGTATACGTTAGCTAGCTGTTTTTTTATGAGACCAAGTTTATTATTGACATATGTCACCATAAAATAGATAAAAAAAATTATTAATAATAATTGAATGGCAAAAAAATGTGGTGACACGGTGTTACACCCTTAAAATGCGGGTTTCGAGACGTGCCGAGTATTGGCACCGTACTCGCCTAGGTGGGTTGCATCCCGGCCTAGTTCAGTGTCGTATGTGGTGATACTTAGTGGATGTGGGGACTGATGGTTCGATGCATGACGAGGATTTGAAGGAGTCCGAGTCTTGTTGTGGGCCGAGTCATGTGCGGGTGATGCGAGGCGGAGTATGTCGGGTGTGGTCCGAATAGGTCCGATGCGAAGCAAGGGGAATCCGGTACATGAGCCTAGTACAAGGCGTAAGGGTGTCCGAGGCATGACCGAGGGTGTCCGAGAAAAAGGGATGGTGTGTGGGCTTGGCTGAGTGCTGTCGAGCACCGTGCGCATCCGGGCGGTCGCGTCCGCCCGGGCCGAGAATCTGAGGCGGGATGCGGTTTCGGTCGAGAGCTGTCGAGCGTGGTGCGCATCCGGGCGGTGCGTCCGCCCGGGCCGAGAACATGCGCAGCGCAAGCGAGCTGCCGAGAGCTGTGCGCGCCCGGTGCCGAGGATTCGGGGTCAGTACGCGCGTACTTGGGCGGAGCTGCCGAGTGCGTGCGCGTCCAGGCAGTTTTGTGCGCCAGTCTGGCGGTTGAGTTGCGAACAGGTGGGCTATGTGGGTCTACCCGGTCTGATGGATTAATTTGGCTAAGGGCGGATTTGGATAAAGGCAAGTGGGCGTCCAAGCGGTTGGAAGGCAGTTTTGGGAACGGCTGAGGGCTGGACAATGCTAGGGACGACACTTGGCGATGAGATCTAATCCGACGGTTCTAATTAATTCGTCCTAGTGGTGGGAGATATCCACCACATCTATATATATCGTGTATTGGCCTGAGATGCACGATAGGTTGCTTGGTGTGCAAACCATGGCTATGTCCTTTATATGAATTGTGATTAATATGAAGGTTCGGGTCGAGTTTCCCCGTAATTGTGGGTGTGCTTTACGTTATAAGTAATTCCGTTGCGTACTCGTAATCGTATGGCACACGTTTACATACTTACTCCTCCCTAAACATTAAACACGAGAGGTGTGAGGTGTGGGTCTAGAATAGGCGTTGATGGGCGACGTCTCGAGGGGGCTGACTGTAGACGTAGGCGAATCCGAGCGCGGGACGATCGTGGGCGTTACAGTGCCATCATGGGGCGAAATTTGGGAGCGAAAAATTACCCTGTGACACACGGGATGGTTGGCTACCACGGTGTCAAACTCAATTTATTATCCGTTCTCAATACACGTGTCAATTTATGATTGGTTCTTATAAATTTTTTTTATATTTTTTAACACATTTAAATATAACAAAAAATATTTATATAATACGTATTTACAAAATAATTAAGAAATAATAATTATTCTAGGTTGAGTCAGTATCACTGATAAAGTATAAAAAAGTTAAAATTGAGTTGAATAGTAAATTATGTATGTGGATGAGATATAAATGAATATTATATTAAAAAAATTGAGTTGGATGAGTGTCATTGATAAACATAATCTAATGCACTATTGATCAGTAGCAGTTCTTTATTATATTATACAATATTTTTAATGTATTGTATGGTACAACACGCTAATGCATATGGTGCTAGCATGTTAATTTACTATTGGACATTAACCAGCATTGTAGTGTGAAAAAAAAACCATCCATGTTGGCTTTCTCGAGAAATTTGGTTAAATTGTATAAAAAAATAGCTAAAAAAATAGGCAAAATATTATGTGCGTCATGTTCACCGTACATCAATATTATTATTGTTTGAAGAATTAATACTTTATAAATAAAATGTTGATCCTTTCAAACAATAAAAATAATAATGTACGGTGAACATGATGCACATAATACCTCCTAAAAAAATATTAACCCCCTCCACACACACCAAGGCCAGGCCCATTTTCCCTTTTTGGGTTTCCTAAATTTAAAAATGGGGTGGATCAGTTGGTCGGCCCGCTTATATTTGGGCATTTTTTGTCCAGAGTCGGTCGTTTATTGGTAAACTTCCAATTTCTAATTTGAGCGCTTAAGCTTTTCTCGATGCGGTTGGATACAATTAATTATTTATAAGTTTGAATTTTATGGTAAGTCTTAAATTGATAGATTTACCATTTTTCAAGCTCTGAATTGCCATTTTTTCCTAAATGATACATTTAAATCTTGACGTTTTATGTTTCATTGTTTAATATAAAGCACGTTATTTCTGTTCAAACTATGCTTCATCTCATCATGAGACCGTCTCATACAAGTGTATCTCTATCTATTAATTGTGAATCATCCGCAGCTCATATAAATCATCTATTTCAAAATTCTGCAATTTTATGAAAAGTTATGGAAACTCCAAAAGTTATTTATGGTATAAAACTCCATCTTCAAAGTATATACTCTTCATTTTACTTCATTCATCTTCGTCTTTAAATTTTATGAGTGATTATTTATGGTATAATTTTTAATCTCACCATTAATTTCTCTAATTTAAGATATGTTATTCAGTTTTTATAGGTTATTATTCTTTACTAATTTATTTTTAACATTTTTTTCGTTTTTTCAATTTTTCACGTCTCTTTATGGTCCTGAGATTTTCTCACAATCTATGTCTCCTTTATCCATATATAATTTCTTTTGCACATGTACATTATATTAAATACATAATTTATAATTATAATTTAGAATAAAAAATGAATGAAAATATGACGTACAATATTAGAAAATAAAAATTAAGTCGATAATTAAATTAATTAAATATTTGAAGATATTTAATTTAAAATTAATAATATAAAAAATATTTTCAAACTCGGACATTAAGCGGGTTATAACACATAAAATGCAATTTTATAGTTAGAAAATATAACTCAAGTTCTATGCCATAGGCCTACTTTGAGTTAAGTTTCCACATAAATCTAATACTATTTCTTAAAAAACAAATTGTAATTTGCAAAGTGTTTACGTGTTAGTATAACACATAAAATACAAATTTATAGTTGGAAAATATTACTCAAGTTCTATGCCATGAGCCTCAACTTTGAGTTAAGTTTTCACATAAATCTAATATTATTTCTTAAGAAACAAGTTTGTAATTTCCAAAGTTGTTGAATAACACATACATAATATAAATTATTCAACCTAAAATTGAAAGAGTAGGTGGGGAAGACATCAACAAGACAAATTAGCACTTTAAACCACTTATTTTTTTATCACTCAAACATTATTTATAGAAGAAAAGGAATAAATCAATCCTCATGATATTTATATTTAGAGTAGTTGGATAATTTTCTAATTCCTATCCAAAAGGTATCCCGATTCCCAAGTACAAAGGTAAGAACCATGTCATGCACATTTGCAGACAAGGTATGGAGTGATCCTTTTGTCTACATTACTATTTTCTATTTTAATTATTAATTAATAAGTTTTAAATAAGGTGAATTATCTTGTGCATCATTTGCATCAATTTATAATGAGTGCAATTGGTTTTTTGTATTTTTTATTGTTTTTTTTTCATCCAACATGAAATCAGTCCGATACGAACTCGGCCCGACTGGTTCATAGTTCACACGACTCGAATGGATATAGATTTTTTTTAGTTTTTTTTTTCAGTTTTTTTACCCGGTCCAGACCCAACCCGACCCAAATGATTCATGGTTCACCCGACCTGAATGGTTAATGATTTAGGGTTTAGATTTAGAGTTCATGCTTAATCTAAATTAAAATAAAATCTAATTACACCGATTGCACCTTGTGCAATTGGTGCACAAAAGCATCACTCAATAAATAAAAACACATGTACATATATAAATACATGTATATAATTATATTAATATGTGTATTTCTCAACATTATTTAACTGTATATATATATGGGTATAATTGTATTACCATATAAGTATTGTTATCAATCAGTTAAACTTAAAATATATTTTTACACTCTCGCCCCTCAAAATTTGTATCTTGGATCTGCCATTGTATAACCTAACACAAATTGATATCTGCATCTTTCGTAATATTAAAACGTCATATTTATATTATATTTTTTTTACTGTAAAACAATCTCACACAATTGTGTCCTTAAATCTCATTGTACAAACAAGTGGTAATAGTGTCAAAATTCCTAAAATTTAAAAAATATATAAAATTGAAAAGGGAAATTAAATTAATCGGTTCATATTGGGATCGATCTCTGCAACTACCATTATTGATCTCTATTTCCCCTCCAAAATAATTGTTCACCAATTGAGTCATAAATTACATTCTGTGAAACAAGATTTCAAGCTCACTTATCCCTAAAAAACAATTCAACTTATTGTAACTACATGAATTTGACCATGAGATACTTACAATAATTTTCTATTTTCAATAGAATAATATTAATTTATTAAAAAGACAATTTGCATAAGACGGTCTCACGATTAGATGGAGCATAATATAGACATTGACGTTTTAACAACTTTAAAAGAAAAAAGTATTAATTTGTACTTATTTGTATCCCATCTTACATATAAGACCGTCTCATACAAATATTTTTGGCTTTATTAAAAGTCCCAATTTTATAGATCATCATTAAATAATTCAAGATATTATGCGGAGTGGTTCTTGACTTCTTGGTGTGCCGACCTTGACGTATGCAATAGACGGCAATACAAAAAATGCACTATTTTATTAGATTTCGAACTAAATCATTAAGCATTATTAAATAAAATATTGATAAATTAGAGTGGCATCAATTTCATTTTTCCTAAGTATTTATTATTCAAAATGCAAAAAGACAAGACAAAACAACTGCTATGGTACCCGACAACATTAACTGATAACCACAAGATGATCCAATTTTTTGCGCTTTAACTTAGGTTGTGTTTGGTAAGATGGAAACCTTTTTATTAGGAATACAATTAGTATTATTTAAAATAGTACTCATTTCTTCCAACAACACATTGCATCAACTTTTGAACGTATAATTAAAAAAAAAAGAAAGTATAATGAGTAGAGTGTTGAAAAATAATTTTGTAAATATTTATGTGTAAAATAAATAAAATAATTTGATTGAGTATATGTGTGGTTCCAAAAATAATTACATTTGTGTAAATATGTGAATGTTGTGATGGTGGAATTTAATAAAGAGTTTTTTTTTAATGTATACAAAGTGTTGTAGGACGTCTCAATAAGGAAAATATGCAATGTGTTGTGCGACGGAGTGAGTAATCCGTCGAGTAATATTTATGCCGACCATGAACATTTCTTTGGGTCAAACTCTTTTTTGTAATATATTGATAGTTCAAACTTTTTTTTCCTCTTTATTGATATAATTTTTTTAAAAATATTTTATGTTTTATTTACTTTTATTAAATTAATGTCATTCCTTCCAATAGGTCACACAACCCATGCACATTGCTCTATCTATGCACACAGCATGTGCGACTTATTTTAATTAGGATAAATATATCATAAAATGGTAAAAGATAATTTTTTATTAAAAAAAGCCAAAAAAAAGATTAAACTATTAATATAGGACATTTTTATTAATTTTCTATATTTCTTTTCCTTTCCGAAAAATAGGACCCTTATGCAGAATCGTTTATCCACATAACCATTTTATGTGACCAAACGACTCCTATACAAAATCATTTATCTTTTAATTCAATAAAACAAAAGCATTAATTCAATAAATAATTTATATAAAATTACAAGAAAATAATTCAATGCTCTCACATGCACTCAACACTACAAACAAACCTCTCTTTCGTAGGCCCACCTTCTGCCGATACCTCCAAAATATAACCCCTTCCGCCAACACAAATTAAATTATATTGATCCTTATTTTACTTATCCCAACCTCATCCATGTATAATCTTTTACATGTTATTACAAAATGTTTGTAAACTCTACTTACCATTTAAATCACTTTTTTAAAGTTTTTTTTTTGACAAGAAAAATACAATTCAACTAGAACAATTAATCTATCTCTAGCGAATCTAATTCTTCAAACCCAACTCGGGGGAAGACCTGTCTCGAACCAAGCGTGAGGATCGGAGGAGGATGACGCAAATTCTGCTAAATTGGGAGCGACCCTGGATATGAGCTCGTGGTCTATGAACTAAGTCCGGACTAAGGCATCATCCACCGCACGTCGTGGCCCATATATTTGATGCTGCTATTGACTAGAACCTCAACCACAGCGCATCTTTCTTTCTTCATCTGGATCCACAAATTGCTTCTGTACTCGCTGCAACAAACTCATAGAGGGCGGAGAGAATCTGCAACAAATCCATAAAGGGCGGAAAATACCCAAAAAAGGTAGAAAATTCCACTTAAATCCCATTGGGGGGGGCAGATATTCTATTTTTACTATTTGAGTTTCCAAACACACTTACTATTTTTTTTTATTCTGTAAATGCTGGCTTGCAAATAATTTAAAGAGTTAGTTATGGAGTTAAAATTTTATAAAATGGAAAGGTGATTAGCATAGTGTTTATTGATTATTACATACTCCCGTTGTTCTTCTTTTATTTAAACATTTAGGAAGTATTTTGAAACATTTAAAATAACTTTCAGAAGCACTTATTTTCAAAAGCTGTGAGATGGAGTTTTGAAAATAAGTACTTTTGAAAGCTGTTTTAAGTGTTTCAAAACACGCCCTTATTATTTGCACGAATTTTAATGTATGAGTTGTTTATTATTATTAGAAAGAATAAATTATTATTTTATGGAGGTTAAATGACAAATTAATAATCTTTATGTAAACTAAAGAAGATAAAGTTAACTTTAGTGTGAGAAAAATAATGACACATGTTGTAATGTTGAGATATTTGAAGGGTATATATAAAAGGGAAAAAGTTATTATTTTTTTTGTTGGTAAAGAAAGATATATTAATGAAGGGTAAAAAATACCCGGAGTATACAAAGAATCAAAGAATGGTAGGGGTTAACTGTAGCAACAAAAGAGTCAACATCCTAAAATAAATCTGGGGCGTTCAAGCCAATCGATATAAGAAAAGTTACACGTAACACTACACCTAACAGAAATCCAATTTCAAAGTCTAAATTTTATCTCCTCGAAAATCTTTTTCAAAACTAATTCATCGCCTCTAAATATACGAACATTTCTCCATTTTTAAATAACCCACACAATACATAACCAAAGAGCAGTCGTAATGGAGCAGTCTTTCTTATCCGATAGAATGTTGTTGTAGCTTAATAGGTGAGCCACAACTGATTATGGATAATGAAGGGTACGTCAAGCCATTGGTAGTCGTTCATCCACACTCTGTGCGCCAGGGGGCAATCAAGGAACACGTGACTCGATGATTCAGAATAATATATGCAGAAAACACATAATTGATCGTCATCATCATTGAGAATCTTTCTTCTAACCAAGTTATCTTTAGTTGGAAGTCGATTCCACAATATTATCCATGCGTTAGCTAAGACTTTGTTTGGTACGAACTTGTTCCATATGCGTTTGAACCCGCATGATAAATATAGGCAGATCATCGTTTGACCGTGGGGTTCGTGGTCCACTTCCAAGTGTCTGCTGCGCCATTATTTAGGGTAGATGTTAATCAAATAGCATAATTCATTAAGCATAGGAATCTCTCGATCAAAAAGAGTTCTTTTCCAACTCCACTCCCAATTCCAACTAACCTCTATCCACTTCCCTCTGGATCGAATAAAACCCTTTGATCTCATGCATAATCTGAAAATTCTAAGATAACGAGTGCAAAGTGCCTCACTACCCGCCCAATAGTCCTCCGGAAATATGTCTCCCCTCCATCTCCAATAATTCTAATAAATTTATAAAAATAATAATAGTATGATATTAGTATGATTCTATTTTATACTATGAATAAATAAGTTTCATTATAAAGTTTGTCTTTACCATCATTAAAATTGAAGATTTACCAAGTAATTTAATATCACTTTACTTTTTTTTCTTTAAAAAATTAACCACATGATACCAAGTTACCAATTAAATATAGAGAACTTTTAAGCTCTTAAAAAAAAGAGAGAGATTATACCCCTCCTGCACTAAACCCCACACATAATAATTGCTTCATCATGAAATTCTTGATAAATCAGAAAGAGAGAGAGAGAGAAAAAAAGAAAATTCATCCATACAATGATTTTTGTGTGTCTCTGCATCAGCCTCACAATCTTTTTGTCAACTTCTGATTTGAACACTTTCCCTCAAAAGTAGACTCCCTTTTGATTCCCCCCTCCCTCAATCATCCTCTGTTAATCTTATACACCCACCATGCTTTCAACCACCACCGCCACCACAATTAATCCCATGGCCTCCGCCGGAAAACGCCCCGTTGACCACTCCACCGCCTCCACCTCCGACCCGACCAAGCGCCGCCGCTCCAACCTCTCCCCCGACCAAGACGACGACGTCGAGGACGACCCTCACCCTCAACCCCCGCCGCCGCCGCCGCTCCACCACCACCCCGCACCTGTTTCCGATGACTCCGTTTCCACCGGCCTACGCCTCCTCGGCCTACTGCTACAATGCGCCGAGTGCGTCGCCGTCGACAACCTCGACGATGCCGGCCAACTCCTCCCGGAGATCGCGGAGCTCTCCTCCCCGTACGGCTCCTCCGCGCAGCGCGTGGGCGCGTACTTCGCAGACGCCCTCTCGGCGCGTGTAATCAGCTCCTACCTCGGCACGTACTCCCCACTCGCGCCCCCATCCAAATCGCACCACCAGAAGCTTCTAACCGCCCTCCAGATCTACAATTCCGTCACTCCGTTAATCAAATTCTCTCACTTCACCGCGAATCAAGCCATCCAGCAGGCCCTGGACGGCGCCGATCACGTCCACGTCATCGATCTCGACATCATGCAGGGCCTCCAATGGCCAGGATTGTTCCACATCCTCGCCTCCAAAACGCGGAAACTCAAGTCGTTCCGAATCACCGGCCTCGGCCCCTCCGCCGACCTCCTCGCCTCCACCGGCAAACGCCTCGCCGAATTCGCCGCCGCGCTCAACATCCCCTTCCAATTCCAGCCGCTCGTCGGCAAAATCGGAAACCTAAATGACCTAAATCAATTGCACATCAAATTGGGGGAAACCGTCATCGTTCACTGGATGCACCATTGTTTGTACGACATCACCGGATCCGACGTCGGAGCTCTCCGATTGCTGACTCTGATCCGCCCGAAATTGATCATCATCGTCGAGCAGGATCTCAGCCATGGCGGAAGCTTCTTAGGCCGATTTGTTGAGGCGCTGCATTATTACTCCGCCCTATTCGACGCTTTAGGCGATGGATTGGGGGCGGAGAGTATGGAGAGGCACACGGTGGAGCAGCAGCTGTTCGGGTGTGAGATTCGGAACATTGTGGCCGTGGGAGGGCCGAAAAGGACGGGGGAAGTGAAGGTGGATAGGTGGGGGGATGAGCTCGTTCGGGTCGGGTTTAGGGCCGTTTCTTTGGCGGGTAACCCGGCCGCGCAGGCGAGCCTGTTGCTTGGGATGTTTCCGTGGCAGGGGTACACGTTGGTGGAGGAGAATGGGTGCTTGAAACTCGGGTGGAAGGATTTGTCGTTGCTCACCGCTTCGGCTTGGCAGCCGTTTGAGTAGCCACCAATGGGAATGGGAATGGGAATCGATTGAATCTCGAGTTTGGGATTGTCTTTATTTTCTATGCTGTAGTGCTGGGCAGTGCCAAGCTAAAGCTACATGTTCAATGTGTCGAATAGTACAACACATTGAAGGAGGTGGTAAAAGTAAAACACCTTAAGGCTTTGCTGGATATTGTCCAACGTTATAGTATAGAATAAATTGGTGATGGGAATTTTGAAGCTCTTGATCAATATATAATGTGATGTGGATTGATTGGAGGAAGGGGGTTGATTGATTGGTGAATTTGGAATTTGTATACATTTTATTTGTTCCTTTTCATACGTAAGAATATTATTATTCTTTCATGATGAAATAAGAAATAGAAGCAATTTATGTGATTCTTCAACTTTGGTAATCTTAATTTTCTGTTTTAAGAATTGGAAATTTCTGAAAAACTGAGGCAAATTTCAGTTGTTCATGGAGTTGGACCATGATGGCGCTACTATATCAACTTGTTCCTAGCTTTTAATAAAAGGGAAGTATTTTCGTATTTTATGGCATGTATTACTTGTCACTTGTATATTTACACAAAAACTTGTGTAAGACAAGTCTTATATGAACTTGGTGCACAGACTATAGATCCGTGCACTCACTTTGATTCTCCTTTATACCCGAGTGCACGGTGCACTTGGTGCACAAGAGACTATAGATCCGTGCACTCACTTACTGTTCATTTTTTTTATTGTAGATCATCATTTTCACTAATAACAAGGTCTCATTTTTTTAATGGGCCACTTTTATACCCGAGTGCACGGTGCACTTGGTGCACAGGAGACTCACTCCTTGTGTAAACCCAAATTCACCGTAAACTCGAGCCTTTTAATATCAATTTAGACAAAAACTTGTGTAAACCTAAATTCACCGTAAACTCGAGTTTTTTAGTATCAATATTATTTATAAAAACTATTACTAATATGTATAAAAATTATTATTGTTAATGCACAATATTTTATATTTGTTTCAAAAAAAAAGTTTTATATCATGGGATGCTTAGTAAAATTGTAAAGAAATGAATGAGAAAGGGAATGGAAAGCAAAAGTCATACCTCACTTATTTGATACATTTGATAGATTCTTTACTTTGAAGGAATCAAAATTATAGTAGTGTGATTTCAAACCCACGCTATGACTATGATTCTAATAGTATACCTTCAAACCCTCCTAATTTGCAGTAGTGTAACTCGTATATTTATTGTGTCACTTTATATAAATTACTATAAGTAATAAAATTACTATTCGTCCTCAAAAAAATAAATAAATTAATATTCGAATGAGAGAGATTTCCTGAGTACTTTGCTTAGATCGATCCTACCATATCAATAGTAAGTAGACTAATGTACTCGCACAATCTAATGAAATAGCTGAGGCAAATGTCTCTGATTTTCATGGAGAGGAAGTTTGAATTATATCATCTTCTATAACACGAGCCATATAAGTGAAAAAATGTAGTGAAGAAGGGCAAATACACCCCTTCTAATAACAAAAAATATATATATATATACATATATATTTATACCCATCTCAATATAAAAAAATAAATATACACATTATATATTTTTTTATACAAAATTATCCTCACCCACCACTACCCCATCATCTACATTTATACATATATATAAATAAATCTATAAATATTTGTTAATCAAAATATTACATTTAAATGTAATTAAAATACAAAATTTAAAATTAATTAAAGATATGAGGTCAATACATTCATACATATATATAAATAAATCTATAAATATGTGTTAATCAAAATATTACATTAAAAGTAATTCAAATACAAATTTTAAAATTAATTAAAGATATGAGGTCAATAAAACAGAATTATTAGGTTTAATAAAAATCATTATTAGAAAAGACTTATTAAATTTTTGAAGTGTAATTAACGATATTTTAAAGTGTTAAAATAACTGGTCCACATTATTAAATTTATTTATCAAATAATTATTAATTTATTTATTCCATTGATGTAATATATTAAACATATATTATAATAAAATTCTATTGATATAATATATTGAATACATATTATAATAAATTATTTGATTTTTTTTACTTGATTTATAAAATAAGATATACTAAAAATAAATAAAGATAGATATATCTAATAAAATTAAACAAAAGAGAAATAGTCTATCTTTTAATTTTTAAGAAATTAAGAGGGGTTGTGGGTCATGTGAGTGTATATCTTTTTTTAATAAGGATATATATGTATTTTTATTAGGAAATGGGTAGATATTTTTTTTCTTATACGAAATGGGTAGAACACTTTATTTATGAATGAAAGTGAGTATATTTCTTTTTCGACAAAAAAGGTAAGTAAATATTATAGTTGTTAAAAGCTATTGAATAAGAAAACATTGTATAGCGTTAAAACTATTTTTTAAATATTATTTTATTAATTACATTAACACAAGAAGTAATATATTTTGACAATAACTCATATGAGACGGTCTCATGTATGAGACGGAGTATAACTTAGCACAAATTACACCCATTCCTTCCAAAGTGTTAAAGCGTCAATGCCCAAATTATGCCCCGTCTCACCGTGAGACCGTCTCATGCAAGTGTGCCTCATATATTTTATATAAAAGAGAAAAAGAATAGTAAAAATCAATTTTACAACGTGTGTGCCTATGATGTTTCATATGAAAAGAAAAAAACAGGACTTAGGCAAAGATGATAGTATAACATGCAATGTGTTTTAATTGAGTGGACATTACGCGATGGGATGATGGGAAAGATATTAGAGATGTTGATACGAAGTTGTTCGAGACCGAAAATTTGCATAAATAGTCACAAGGTATGGCTCCAACTTAGTTAAGATTTACCAAAATTGTGTTCACATTACACATTATATTCTTTCCATGTAAATAGGATTTAGATTGATATTCTTTCCATGCAAAAATGATTTAGATTGATACTCTCTCCATGAAAATATGATCTATATTGTTCCATTACTAGTTGTACAAGTCCAAAACCTTGTATATAATGAGCAGAAATAATATCACCACAATTGTGCACCAATAGTACTCTTTCTACATGGTATCACTTGCCTCAAGACCCTAAACCTAATACTTCCTTCATCATGTCCACACCCAAAGCATTCAACTCCACTTGAACTTCGTTGAAGTTAGTCTAATTTTCTATGTAGTTTGATTATTTGATTAAATTTTGCTTAAACATTTACTTAGGATAATTGAGAACCATGAACTATAATTGCCATCACATAATCTTAGGGATTCACACTTAAAAAAAGACGGTGTTTTACGACGGATTTAACGACAGTTTTAACCGTCTCAACAAGAATTTGCGACGGTTTTAGCGACCGTTTATCATCCGTCTGGAAAACGAGGGTAGCTAACATTTAGTGACGGTTTTCCCAGTCCCTCGCTAGGCAGCGACGACTAATTTCCATCGCACAAAATATCGACGACTATATTCCGTCGCAACATAGCGACGGGTTTGTCGACGATTATGTGGGTCCGGGCACGGGTCCGAAAATCCATCGTTACGCCGTCACTAAACCGTCGATATATTGTCGACGGGGTATGACGTCATAATACCGTCGTTAATAGCGACGCCTCTCCATTGGTATTCGCGACGGAAATTTTCGTCGGTTATCATCGTCAGTATTAGCGACGGTGAAAGTCGTCGCTAATACCGTCACTAAATCGTGAATTTTCTTTTAAAAAATGGCTCACTGTTGTTCGAACCCGGGTCGGGGGGCGCCCGGGCCACCCGAGCCACGAACCATCTCGAACTCAACCACCAAACATCTCATATATAAGTCACCAAGCCTCCCAATTAAATTGGGCATTTATTCGCTCCCATGGGGGACCGAACACGGGACCTTGGGCGCCCAAGCGGGGATCAATTCCGCTCGGACACTTGCTCTTTTGCGTTTACTTAATGAATTTAATTCTATATGTCCTAAAATTCATTTTTTTTTTCTAATTTTTTTTAAAAAATTCTTTATTTCAATTATCTTATTTAATAATTCAATTACATTTTAATATAATAATTTATATTTTTTATTTAGAAATTATAATTAAATTAAAATATATTAAATTTGTATTTTTTTAACTTATTTTTAATAAAATTAATTTCTATACTAATTTACAATTCATTTTTTTTCATTTTTTTTAAATTCTTTATTTCAATTATCTTATTTAATGATTCAATTACATTTTAATATATTAATTTATATTTTTATTTATAAATTAAAAAGAAATTGTATTTTTTAAATTATTTTGAATAAAATTAATTGTATATTTATTTAACATTTATTTTTTTATTTTTTTTAAATTTTTTATTTCAATTTTCTTATTTAATTATAGTTTTTGTATTGGATAATTAGCAAAAAATAAATTATGTTAAGCAATGTCAAATAAGTTATACTTTTCTATCTAAACACGTAATACTTTTATATGTAAACAAGTAATATTTTTCTATCTAAACAAGTTATTTATACTTTTCTATCTAAACAAGTCATACTCTCTATATAAACAAGTAATACTTTTCTATTTAAACAAGTTATATATATTTTTCTATCTAAAAAAGTAATACTATCTATATTAATAAGTAGTACTTTTCTATTTAAACAAGTTATATATACTTTTCTATCTAAACAAGTAATACTTTTCTATGTAAACAAGTAATACTTTTCTATCTAAACAAGTTATATGTACTTTTCTATCTAAACAAGTAATACTATCTATATAAACAAGTAATACTTTTCTATTTAAACAAGTTATATATACTTTTCTATCTAAACAAGTTATATATACTTTTCTCTCTAAACAAGTAATACTCTCTATATAAACAAGTAATACTTTTCTATTTAAACAAGTTATATATACTTTTTTATCTAAACAAGTAATACTATCTATATAAACAAGTAATACTTTTCTATCTAAACAAGTTATATATATTTTTCTATCTAAACAAGTAATAAAAATCTATATAAACAAGTAATATTTTTCTGTCTAAACAAGTTATATATACTTTTCTATCTAAGCAAGTAATACTATCTATATAAACAAGTAATACTTTTCTATATAAACAAGTAATATTTTTCTATTTAAACAAGTTATATATACTTTTCTATCTAAACAAGTAATAATATCTATATAGACAAGTAATACTTTTCTATCTAAACAAGTATTAATACTATCTATCTAAACAAGTAATAATTTTCTATCTAAACAAGTTATATACTTTTCTATCTAAACAAGTTATATATACTTTTCTATCTAAACAAGTAATACTATCTATATAAACAAGTAATACTTTTCTATTTAAACAGTTATATATAATTTTCTATCTAAACAAGTTATATGCACTTTTCTATCTAAACAAGTAATACTCTCTATATAAACAAGTAATACTTCTCTATCTAAACAAGTAATATTTTTCTATCTAAACAAGTAAAAAAAATGAAAAATATAATATACATAAATAAAAATTATATATAAACGATAAATAAACGTTAAACATTATACATAAATAAAAAAAACAGAGTTTCATAAACGACTTTAAACGAAAAAAAAAGTGTCGCCTCATGAATAAATTAAAAAAAAAAAAGAGTTTCATAATAAACGGTTGGGATAAAAATCTTCACCCTCATCCCCCAAATTAGCTTTATAAAGAAAATTACTATCGAAATCGATTTCATCATCGCCACCGGCGCCTATGAACCCGCCACTTATTTGCCACCACCGTCGTTACCACCACCCATTGCTACTACCACCACGATCACGCCACCACCACCACCGACCGCCTTTCCACCAAAGACCGCCGCCACCACGACCAATGACCAGGCCACCACTACCACCACCACCACGACCGCCACCGCCACCGTTCTCGAAATTAATGGTGTCAAGAAAAAAATTCGGTGAGCAGCCCATTTGAACGGCCAGAGCGGATGCAAACCGTTGCCATTTTCGTTGATTTTTTCTTCGATCTCGACGTAGTCACCGCTCTCTAATCGGCCAACCGTTGTGGTATTTGCGGTTCTTTGGGGTGGTCGCGGTGTTGAAGTAATAAAGGTTTGAGACGAGTCGGGTTGTGTCTCCGCTATAATGGCGGAAGACAACCTACCGTACCCGAGAACCCGCTGTCTATGGATGTCGGCCTCCTCCACATAGATCTAATTCAAAGTAATTGGAGGAACTGGTGGATTTGAACCTGACGGTTCACCCACCTGGGCCTGGCTGGCAGCTTCGATCCTATCTCTTTTATTTCTCTGTAAAAATTAAATATTATAATTAAGATCGGGTGTAATAATTACTTAAATAAAACATTAATTACTTACGCACGTGAGTGTCTTGGTTGTAGGTGGAGGTCCTCGTCTCCTCTTCGTAGGGGTGACCGAGTGCAAGAGTCTCAAGAGCGTCTAGAGTGCGTCCGAGCCGTAGTTCTTATTAGCAAATAAAAATATTAATATTAATTATGAACTTAATTATTGTAGAATTGAATAAATTATATTACTTACTTCCACCATGCGGTGCTCCAGAATCGACTGGGATCCGGCCTTGTGCGCAACGACGCCCCCATCCTCTCCTTGCTGGCTCAGGCGATTTTGGCGATTCTTCCCAAGACATCTCCCCGGTATCTTGGGATCGCTCCAAACCGCCACAATTGACGCCCACACGCCCGGGTCCATGTCATCCGTCATATCCAACCCTTCATCCCTCCACCCGACATGCCAGCTATAAAGCATGTCCTTGTACCGGGCAGCGGCAAGCTTACAGAATGGCCGGTAGAAATCGGTCGGTGACATACCATCCGCCCACTTCGTCTATTTCTGCATTTCATTAACACAAACTTTATTAAATTTATATATAACAATATATATTATATATTAAATTAAAATAAGTAATCAATTATTGTACGTACCCTAAACTCGTTGAAGTAGAGTTGGCGTTGTTCTTTCAACACGCCTCTCCAGCTGTGGGCCCCCATTGTAATTCCAACTCGCAAGATGGAGTTGGTGGCTAAAGTGGAAGCCTCATGACCGGGTATGATGCTGAAACATATTAAAAAATTAATAAGTATAATTAATAATTAATTTTATAATTACTAAATAAATTAATAAGTCATTAAAAATTATAACTTACTTTCCCTGACTCAAATCGATCGCTAATCGAGCAGTGGGAGCTGAGCCACGATGAATAGAGGCCGAGCCTGAGCTCGACCCTGCTGGAGATGACCCTGCCGGGGACGATTGCTGCGAGCTGGCGGCGCCTCTGTTCAGGTTCACCGTCGGTCTCAGAACCCTCTTCTTCCTGGTGCTCAAAGGAATGGAGCCGTCGTCCCGACCACCACCTCTGCCTCGACCATTTCCACTGCCTCGTCCACCGCTGCCTTGGCTAGTACTCATCTGCATTATATAAAATAAATTCATTATATTTTTTTAATAATTTAATTAAAATCGCGCCTGTTGGGAAATTTATAGTTTTGATGAAAGTTCCAAAAACACATGTAATAGGACCAGTCAGACCTGTTAACTGACTGATGTTTATATTACCGCTATAGGAGACCAGTTGATAATGATTGTATAGAACAATTGATGTAATAGATAGGTCACATATTGAGGGGGAACTCAATATGTATAGGTCAGATCTGAAGATTCAGAAGACAGCTGATATCCGACAGGCCAGAATGCAAAACCAGAACGGAAGATCAGATCGATCTGATCTAGTCAGATATCGCAGCCTGAATCATGAAGTTCAAACAAAGAAAACTCGAGGATCAGACCAGAAGACCTACATCAGCCAAGTCTGCTAGTTGAAGCTAAGTCAACCGGCACCAGAAGACTTCGTCAGGTAGACTGATCAGCCCTGACTGATCAGGTCAGCTCACTAAGTGAAAACTGATGTTTCACTTAATCATACGTCTGCGATCTGAACAGAAAGAATGTCAACCTTAGTTGGAAGAACAACACTGCAAAGTAAATCTTCCATCCAATAAGGAAGAGACACGTATGAACGAAGCTGATACTCGCGGGATTCGATGATGCTCTCTCTAACGGCTATAAAATACACATTCACGCTTTCGGCCATGCCGTTCCTGAAGCACGTCACATCAATCCTGCAAGTCTACCAAAAATAGCCTGAAATTCAAATTGCTCTCCAACGGCTCTTTGATTTCAAGGTCTATAAATATGGGATCACACTTCAGAGTGAAACACGGAAATAATCAAGAAGCTCAAGATATACTCAGATTTCCGCACGAAGAACACAAACAAGAAGCTTATTTTCTATATAGTGTTCATCCCATAAGTTCTTAGCAAGAAATCTTTTCATCTAGCTGTTAGGCTACCTATTTGTAAGAAAAGATTTCATAGTTGGAACTAAAACAATCTTACCCAAACCCCAAGTTAGGATAAGTTGTTTAGCAAGATCTCAGTCTAGGGTTTCTAGTACTGATTTCTGGGATCGGTTGAGTGAGAACTCTTAAAACATCTGTTGGTGTACTGTGTTGGACTTACACATAAAACAAAGTCCAGTCGGTTAAGTCGGTTAAGTTGGTTAAGTTGGTGCCCCTTGCTATAGGGAAGAGTGGACGTAGGACTGGTTTGTCCGAACCACTATAAATCTTGTGTGCCTTTACTGCTTTGATTAACTGCTCTCACATCGCACAACTTTAAAGCGCATACATATTCTAAGTTAAGATCAGATAGCACCAAGCTTCGATCGACGGACAACGGATTCTGTCGGTGATTAAAAGATTAACTTTGGAATCGATTTATCAAAACCGTTTTTTTCACACGGGTAAAACTTAAGCTTCCGCGACACATCGTTAAAGCGATAGTTCCGAACCGACCGCTTTCAGCGTCAATAAGTTGGTTATCACCCAAACTAATTCACTCAAGACTCTGATCGGGCTAAGCGCCCACACACGATCTGACAAAAGTTTTTAAGTCTATTCACCCCTCCCCTCTAGACTTCTGCCCTCACTAAAACCCGTTCGGGACCTACAAGTGGTATCAGAGCAGTTGGTTCTTCAGACCACTGACTCTGTGTATCATCGATTCTTGAAGAAGAATCTTTGTGGTCAACTGAACTGATCTTGAAAAACCATTTTTAAAACTCATTCATTTTCCAAAATCACTCAGCATGGATAACACTTCAGGTATGTATCATGATCTGCCGAAGTTCTCAATCGATGAGTATGCAGATTGGGCCATATATATGTCCAACCATCTAGGCTCGATCAGTGGCAGAATGATGGAAGTCATCGAAAGAGGACCCATCATCATTATTACGACAATCCTGCAGTCGGAGGAGATCCAGACTTTCCCCCGGGAAGTCTTGTACGAAAAAGCCCAGCCCTGATGGATGCAGAGGAAAGGAAACTGCATACTCTAGACACTATTGCGAGGCATATCATCATGAAAACAATGGATAAGGTCACCAAAGAAAAGATCAAATATCTCAAAACTGCAAAAGCCATGTGGGATACACTTTGGCCGAGATATCTTGAGGAAATGACGAGATAAAGGACGGTAGTCTACAAGTTTAACCGGTAAAGTTGAAAAAAAAAATCAAGATCTTGCCCAACGAAACCATCAACGAACTCGATGGAAGAATTACAATGTCTATAAACAAGCCGAGAACTTGGTAGAGATGTCGATAAAGATATCAACTATAAAATCCTAAGGTCTCTCACCAAGAAGTGGGATATGAAGGTCACGGTAATCAAAGATTGCCAGGACATTTCAAAAATGAAACCAAGTAGCTTGTTCTTGAGTCTCAAAGCTCACGAGTTCGACTTGATTGAAAGAGGTCAAGCTGATGAAGATGAGGTGCCTGCTGAAGCCTCAACCTCAAAATCAGTTGCTTTTAAGGCAACCAGAGCAGAAACGAAGGCCAACGAACCTATTGGGAATATAATGAGTCAGTGTAATCAGTCGCTTCGCTTACTGGGAAGCTTGAGAAGTCGACATTCAACTTGGTAAGTATCGAAGATTTTATAAGGACTATCAACATAGCCGAGGGGCTAGATAGGAGATCGCATAACGGATCTCCAGAAGAACCAGATCGATGATCGGAGGGATCACAGAGAGATGAAAGGAAGAGAGATAGTCGACGGAGGAGAGAAGAGATAATCAATCGCATGAAGAAGCTCGGGACTACTATCGAAAGGGAAGTCACCCGATAGGTCATACTGACGGAGTGATTCACCGAAGGAAAGGTTCGGTGGATCGAGCGTGCTTCAACCGTGTGAGAAGCCAGTCACTATAGCGCAGGTCGCCTGCACTGACGCCAAGAGAAAGGGAAGATAAGAGGAACAAAAGAGAGCAACGTTATAGGACGGAAGAGCCATGGTTTCGCGTCGTCAGAATTGACGATTCTATCCGCCTCCGAGGACTCTGGATACTCCTCTCAGAGAAGACTTCACCGACGATCAGCAGGTCTTGACTTCTATGAAAATGAAGATCGATATTCTCTTTGACGATGATGAAATCTGCTGATGGCGGGGAGGACCAACTGAGGTAACCTCCAAACCCGCTTCGTTCGCTTCTACACCGCTATCATTAGCACACTCTTTTGGGAGATTGACCTGCGGCTCTACTCGAAAGCAATTGCTTGAAGATCTCTCCAATGCAGTAGACACTTATGCTATTGTGGAAGCTGAAAATGATAAGCTGAGGACCAGAAATAATCAGCTTGCTAAAGAAAATGATTTATGTAAAGCCTCTGAACTTAGATCAGCTGAAACTGCTCAGAAGGCAACTGAGGAATTTAAAATTCTCGAAGTTAAAGCTTCTGATCAGGAGAAGCAGATCAAAGATCAGCTGGCAATTAACAAACAAACAAGTCGATGACTTCAAAATCCTCCGCAAGCAAAATTCGATGATTTTTGTTCCAAAAGCATGAAAGTCTAAAATCATCTGAGGACAATCTGCGTAAGAAAATAGAGGTCTTTTCAAAATCATCTAAAACCGTTCAAGACATGAACGCCTATTTTCGAACAACGATTAATAAGAAGGGACTTGGCTATGACAACCCTTCCACATCCTCAAAAGCCCCGGCTGATTCATCTCAAAAAGGTGTAATCAGACGAATTTCTGACAAAGATACACCAAAAGCCAAATATGTATCTAATAAGGGAAAAGGACCGATTGAAGCGGGTAAAGGCGGATGCCTAACCGTAAAGGGAAAGAAATGGACCTATTTGGTAAAAGCATCACCGAGGAATCAACAGAAGAACCCAAATTAGCTTCGAAGAAACCTCAACCTAATCAACGGATCGAGAATCGAGAAAAAGACAACTGTAAAGGGAAGTACAATCTGAGACCCAGTCAGCTGCCTAATAAGCATGCTTCAGGTAAACTGCAAAAACCACCTATGCCTAAAAGATATGAATCCTTTAATGGTAGCAGTCGTACCTACCCCTATAATCAGAAATCTAGGGCTGCTGCACCAGAACCACACTGGATAAAAAGAAGACAAACAGAAAAGATAAATCCCAAGTCTTCTAAGTCATCCAAGGTTCACACTAATAATCATACAAAACAGAAAGCATATGAAGAGACGTATGATTATGTTGACAGGTATGAGAGACAAATCAGGCCTTCTGATCTAACCGGTCACAATAGAAGTGCTCTGTTTGTATGGATTCCCAAGATTAAACCTAACCCCTCAGGACCCAATCCAAAAGGGGTACCTAAAGCCTGATCTGATTGCAGGATCGCGTGGGTCTGGCCAACAAAGGAGGTGTGCAAGCAACTATCTGGTACATCGATAGTGGATGCTCAAGGCACATGATCGAAGCAAACACCTTCTCTTACTCTTAACATAGAAACGAAAGGCCGCGTGTACTCTTCGGTGATGACAACTTTGGTTATACCAAAGGATTCGGAACCTTAGAGAATGATGATGTACAAGTAACTGGAGTCTCGTATGTCGAAGGTCTGAAGCACAACCTATTATCGGTTTCACAATTCTGCGACAACGGATTCAGTGTTGAGTTCTCGATTGATCAATGCACTATCAAGAATCGAGCCACTCAACAGATTTTGCTAATTGGTTCAAGAAGGGACGATCTACGGTGATTGGAACAGTTGCCCAAGAAATGCATGCCTGATTGTCAAGAGTTCCAAAAGTAGCAGTTGGCTCTGGCACAAAAGAATGAGCCATCTGAACTTTAAAACTCTTAACAAGATTGCAAGGATGTCTCTAGTGGAAGGACTTCCGAATGAAGTATTTTCAAAGGATCAGACATGTCTTGCATGTCGGAAGGAAAAAAACAGTCAAAGCTTCATTCAAAGGAATTCCGGACCAAAGATCCACAGTGAGTATCGCAAGCGCTCCATATGGATCTATTTGGACGATTACACGGTCGATCTCAACGGACTATAAATACACTCGTAATCGTGGATGACTATTCCAAGTTTACCTAGGTTATATTCTTACATAAGAAGAATGAGACGACAACTAAGATACCCGAGCTGCTAAAAAGATTACAAAATGAGAAGGATGTCAGCGTAGTAAAAATCAGATCAGATAAAGGTATGCAATTTACGAACTCTTTTATTATCGATTTTTGCTCTAAGTTTGGTATACAACATGAAACATCATTTGCGAGGACGCCTACAAATGAGAATGGGAAAATTGAAGCGGAGGAACAGAACTCTCAAAGAAGTTCTTTCGCACAATGTTAATTTGAACATGCGATACTGCCGCTTCGGGCGTATAATCAACACTTGCATGCCACACTCGTAATGGATGTCTTCGACTAAGGCTCACTACAAAACACCCTATGAACTGTGGAAGGAGGAGAAAACCTCGTGTCTCTTACTTCCATGTTTTTGGGTGTAAGTGTTTCATACATAATAATGGGAAGAGTCGGGTTGAAGACTTTTGAGGCCAAGTCGATGAAGGTATATTTCTAGGGTATTCCTCATCGAGCAAGGCTTTCGTGGTCTACAACAAACGAACCCTAGTTGTGGAAGAAACACCCCATGTAGTCTTTGATGAAGCATCTTCGATCAAGAGAAATCGCCTTCGAACAAGAAGTACGATCAACCGAACTCGATGTTCGGAAAATGGATCATTAACGATCAAGGAAAAAGAATCGTAAAGCGTAATAGTATACATTCCGGATCTAGGCGATTCACGGATCATTCGAGATCTAAGGTACGATCAATCGTCGATGAAAGTTCGATTCAAATTTGAGGCGGTATCAACCGAACCATCCGGTTCGGGGAACATCTGAAGTTCCCACTTAACAGACATCAAAGACACATGATGAGTCCAACATCGGTGAGACTTGTTCTTATCAAGTGGACCATAACTCAAGACCACTCCCAATCGCTAGTATTAAAATTTTATCAGAAACGGACGATGTTCTCCAAACCGACGCAAATCAGAACAGAAGGACCTGGATAACCAGACATCCAACTGATCTGATAATCGGAGACCCGTCTGATAAAGTTAAAACTAGACATCAGATTGGTGAAAGTGCCATGTATTGTCATTATCGTCTATGAAGGAACCAACTACAATAGAGGAAGCTCTACAAGACGCTTAAACCGGATTCTAGCCATGCGAGGAGGAGTCGGAGCAGTTCGAAAGAAATCAAGTTTGGGAACTAGTGGGATGAACAGGTCATCAAGACGTAATTGGCACGAAGTGGGTATTCAAGAACAAGAGAGATGAGAAAAATGTCATCACCAGAAATAAGGCAAGACTTGTTGCTAAGGGGTATTCACAATCAGAAGGAATTGATTATGATGAGACCTTTGCACCAGTCGCTCGTCTAGAAGCCATTCGGCTGTTTCTGGCATATGCTTCCCACAAAGGGTTCACTGTGTATCAGATGGACGTAAAGAGTGCATTTTTAAACGGGGTACTAGCAGAGGAAGTTTATGTCGAACAACCTCCAGGCTTTGAAAAGGGCAACCAAGTGTATCGTTTAAGAAAAGCTCTTTATGGCCTGAAACAGGCTCCTCGAGCCTGGTATGATACACTCTCTCAGTTCTTGATCGAAAGTGGGTTCACTAAAGGAACAGTGGACAGAACCTTATTCAGAATAGATGATGGAAAAGATATTCTGATGGTTCAGATTTACGTGGACGACATCATCTTCGGATCTCCTAACAAGAGTCTATGTGAAAGATTCAGCAAACTGATGCAAGGGAAATTCGAGATGTCCATGATGGGTCAGATGAGTTACTTTCTAGGTCTTCAAGTTAAACAAAGTACAGAAGGGATATGCATCTGTCAAGCAAAGTACACTAGGAATCTATTGGCTAAGTTTGGAGTTCAAAATAGTAAGGAAGCCAAAATTCCTATGATGACTGGATTCAAGATGGATCCAGATGAGGATGGTCAGAAAACAAATCAGAAGGAATATAGGGCTCTCATTGGATCTCTACTATACCTGACTGCCAGCAGACCAGATATCACTTTTGCAGTAGGTGTATGTGCCAGATTTCAGGCAAATCCAATGATCAGCCACCTAGAAGCAGCTAAGCGGATTCTTAAGTATCTGAAGGGGACAGTAAACCTTGGTTTATTTTACCCATCAGATGATAATCTAGAGCTTAGTGGGTATTCTGATTCTGATTATGGAGGTTGCAAGATCGACAGAAAATCAACCTCAGGAACATGTCAGTTCTTAGGAAGTAAACTGATCTCGTGGTTTTCAAAGAAGCAGACATCAGTTGCGACATCAACAACTGAAGCAGAATATATGGCTGCAGGAAGCTGTTGTTCCCAACTGCTCTGGCTCAGTCAGCAGCTGAGGGATTACAACATTGTAGCTAAGAACGTACCTATATTCTGTGACAGTAATAGTGCTATTGCAATCACTCAGAATCCGGTTCTACATACAAGATGCAAGCATGTGGATGTCAGACACCACTTTATAAGAGATCACGTTGAAAAGAAGAATATCAGAATGGAAAAGATTCATACTGATATACAGAAGGCTGATATTCTAACCAAGCCACTAGCTGAGATCAGATTCAGAGAATTATGCAATGAGCTAGGGCTTCTAGATCTTGGAGAAAAGGCACCTAAAATTCATGATGGATTGTTCTCCAGAACTAGCTGGTTAAGAGACTAACCAGATAGAAAGGAATCAGTTGAGTTTGGTATCTCAACTGATCAAAAAGATCAGTCAAGGGACTGATAAGCAAAGTCGATCAGATTTACAAGTTACCAGATCCAATGGAACTGATCAGATTTTAGGTTTACCAGATTTAAGGTCTATCAGTTTAAAGGAACTGATCAGATTTAAGGTTTATCAGATTAAAGGAAATGCTCAGTTTAAAGGATTATCTGATTAAATCAATTTGGTTATAGTACTTCTTTGTGAGTCGATTTAGCTGATATTCAACAAGCAAGATTCAGAGATTAAAAGCTAACAATCGCATAAGAAAGCAGAAATTTACACAACGATGAAATAACAGAACTTTTCATTGATAAAAACCCGAAGGTGAGGTTACATTACAAGTTGCAAGTACAAGAAGACCCGGAGGTCAGTACATAAATGTTAACCAAAATCCTAAACCTATAACCCTAAACCTTCATCCAAACCCAAACCCAAACCCAAACTCATTGGTTGAGTGTTAAGAGGAGGGGAGAGAGAGAGATTTTAAGATCTCACGCTCTCATTTTCCCCCACTTAACAGGGTGAGGGAGGCTTGAAAGGTAATCCTATGCCGCAAACTGATGGACTCTCCAAGTGGAGCGAGAGCGGCATTGATAGGATTACTAAGCCAGGAGCCCTAAAAAGGGAGAGTAGAAGGGCTCTCCAGCTGTTAAATGGAACACGTGTGCCAAAGAGTTGGTCATCAGATCTCATGGGCACATGTGTTGCATGTTTTATACCAGACTAAGTCTGATGGTTCTGGTTACGTCATCCAGATAGACACACAAGGTGCATACGGTTAGGAGAAGTGTCTTCTCAGTTGCGACAGCAAATCCGCCGCCCTGGTGGTAGAGAAGCTTAGCAACGATAGTATGTGAAATCGAAGATGATGACAAAAACAGCAATAAGGGACAAACATGGTTGATTTGAGAAGCTGAAACCATGGAAAAAGGGGTAAAGGTGTTTGCCGGAAGTCTCACCGGAAACAAGGGTTCACCAAGATACATGATTCTTACAAAGAAGATAAGTATGGTGAATGGGTTATGTTGTGTAAAACATTGGTCCAATTTATAGAGGCCAAGCAAGGATGCAAATGCAATTTTCATTTCAAAAAGCCTATCCGAGAAATTTGCATCAAAAGGACAGCGTGTAGAAATCACGCGACTGATAATTGGATAAATTTACGGTTGATTGACATATCGAGAGATTCAGACTACAATTACGCATGTCAAATCACGCCAACTTAGGGAATAGAAGCTACTACTCTAGACTAAGTTTTGGCGGTAACACTTATCCCAAGAATTGGCTTAATCTGAAAAGAATCAGATTAGGTCAACTAAAATCTGATTACTTACGAGACTGATCAGATGAGGAAGATCAGCTGAGCTTGAAACTCCAACAAATCAGATATATCAGTCTATGTCAGGAATATCAGTTGAAGGGGGAACTTCAACTGATCAAGGAGGATCAGAAGGGAAATCAGACGTATTCAAGGAAAGATCAGCTGAGCTTGAAACTTCAACAAATCAGATGCAAGTGAAGAAGATCAGTTGAAAAGATCGGTTGGGAAATTTCTTAAGGCTTAGGCAGAATTACTAAGATCAACAAGTGAAATCAACATTGACAAGTGGTATTGACTGATTACAATATCAGTCAACCAGATACGCTTTCTTTTCTCTTGTTCTTTGCTTATTTATCGGATCTTATCTGATATTATTTGCCTTACTGTACCCATTATCCTTGTGACGTATTCTCTGCAAAACATATAATGCGGACGTGGGGAACATGTATTAACTGCTATTGAACGTGCTTTTAAATCCAAAAGTTTTTCGTACGTGCTTTCCCTGACCCTACGATCAAAACCGCTTAATCTGGAGCGTTTAATCTTTTCAAACGTTTGATCTTCCAAATCTTGTCTTCTTTTTCCCTCCGCCTCTTTATAAGATTCATCAAACCCTACCAGAGTTTTTCTGTTTCACAAACTTGCAATCTATTCTCTGAAAAACTCCAAATTATCTCTCTGCGATTCAAAACGATTTCTTAGGTTTCAAAATTATCTCCGAAAATTTGAATCTGGTAATTTCTTTTACTTGATGAATCTTTCTTTCCGTTAAAAACCGTTAATCTCAAAAGTTTTCTTTTAATGGTATACGGAGTTTTGCTTCATTGCCTCTTGGTTTCCGCTGTATGAAATTGATATTGATTATGCACAAATTTAATGAGTCTATCTTAACTGTAGATGGCCACTCATGGACTAGGAAAGATTATGTGCAACTATGCGGAACTGGCAACGAAGATCTTTGACGACAAGTTCGTTCAGTTTGAAATCACTGAGGATCCTGAATCCATGGAGGTGGAACAAATTCTGAAGAAGGCTGGACTGGAAAAATATTGCTCTGCTCACTGCAATCCAGTGATGCAGTATGAAGCACTACAGTTTCTACAGAATTTGAGTGTAGATTCAGAAAATCCAGGAGACGAACTGATATCGTCAGTCGACGGAGAAGAAATCAGACTGACAAATGTAGACATCACTCGTCTGTTCGGCTTGCCAAAAGGGCGAATCTCACCTGCACACTACAGGGAGAATCAGGATGAAGAGATCAGAAAGGAGCTCTTCAGAGAGGCTGACAAACATCAGAAAGCAGGATTTATCAGGCCAATGCTCAAAAGAAAGTACCGACTGTTGTTTGACATTCTGTCAAGAACAATCATGGGTATTTCATTCAGCCCAGATGCTCTCACATCAGTCAAAATGTACAGCATGGCTGCAATAATTGATGGAGCACAGAACATCAATTGGCACGGCTTCCTGAAAGCCATTTTACTCCAAGAACACGATAAATTTGGAGTCAATGAATCCAGGCAGGTCTACCTGAAAAAGAGAATCTGCAATCTCAACAAGGTTGCAGTTATCTTGAAGGACAAACTGCCAAATGCTGTATGGAATCAGGATGGACTGAAGTCCTACAATGCCTTCCTCTCATCAACTTCAGTTATATTTGGGCCACCAGACGATGACATGGAGCCCACTCCAGTAAAACTGAAGAAAGGAAAGAGCAAAGAAGCCGCCTCGTCCACACCAGTTGCTCCCCAGAAGAAGAAATGAAAACTCGTAAAGGCCCAGGAGAAGAGGCGAAGAAGGCAAAGCAATTTCGCCATGACTTCTGTTATTAGAAGATGAGTCGAAGAAGAAAGAGCGCCGTAACAATGTTGCAGATAACAAAGAACAGAATCGACAGTAAGCTTCTCAACCCGAGGGCTCGCTGGAACAATCTGGGAAGAAGCTCAAGCCTTAACGATCTCCTTCTACTCAACCTCGAACGATTCACCGCCGCATCAAGGTCATTGCCGAGCATGTCTCTCCGCTAGTTCACCGCCTACTAACTGAACCAGATATAAACCGCCTACAGCAACGCCCATCGCAGTCGAACCAATCGACATAACTTCCGCCTACTCAAGACAAACCAGAATCCTCCACATCTCATCCAATGGAATCGGGCCGGACAATTCCCGAGTCCAGATCAACAAAGACCATCACCGGAAAAATGGTCGACCGAGAATTGAACGAGAAATTGATGAGTCAGATCCACAATCGTCCCCTATCCCGCCATCGCAGAAGAAGTCATGGAGATCTCACCGAGAGATCTCGGATTAAAAAGCTTCTTAGATCTTATTTTACTTGTTGAGCAGATGGGTGCGGATGAGTTTACAGATTTTGACTTCGATATGAGGAAGTCTCGCCAAAGTGGGATCACCGGTGAGCTAATATCGGCAACTGTGAAAGCTCTGATCCACAGGAAGTTGGGATTGCCGGAAGAAGAAGAGCTGGAGACTGCTCAAGAAGCTCCAGAAACAGACGCTGAAATGAAGAATGCAGGAGATGCCGATGATAGTGGAAATGGTGCTGCAGTTCATGACCAACCACTGGAGGCACAAACAACTGAACCTGATCAAGTGGTGATGAATCCTATTCCTACAAGTGGAATTACCAGTGGAATTCCTACATCTCAAATCACCGCTGATCAACTTCAGGAGATCAGATCTTGTCTCAAAGATCTCCTAAAAGAAGAAATTGAGGGAGTGCTAGCTGATCAGAGGCAGATTGGTCTCAAACAAATCGAGGCAATCAGAGATCAGTTCTCCCAATCCATGACCACCATGTCTGCCGAGCTTACAAAATCAGTTGACGACAAGCTGAAACAGGTGGATCAAAAACAATCTTCTTTTCTGACGCTCACTGAGAAAAGGCTCGAGTTATCAGAAGAGAAATTTGACAAAATGATTTGGACACTCTCTGCTACAATGGAATCTGCCAAGACAGAGCTGATTACAAGTGTTCAGAATCTAACAGCTCAAGCTCCGGGTTTATCTGCTACAGATCTCAACAAGGCATTATCAGTCAACTTTGGTTCTCTGACTTCCCACCTCAATGCTCTTTTTGATCAAACCAAAAAGGGGGAAGGATCTGAGAAACCAACTGACACATCAGAAGATCTGACTCATACGGATAAGGCCCATGGACAAAGTTCAATGGCAAGAAAGGCTGCTGCGGGTGCTGGGACATCAAAACTGTACCCGATTACTCGGACCGGAAAAAAAGTCACTAGAAGAACTGACCGGCCGGATCTGGCTGATAAGGAGCTAGCCGTAAGATTGTCCAAAAAGAGAATAATGAAGAAGAAGAAAGAAGGGCAGAAAAACTGGCAGAAGCAGAAGGGTTGAAACGGAAGTTCAAATCGAGGGCTAAGAAATGATTGACTGGAAAATCTGTACCAGAACCTCAGTTGCCAGCAAGAGTTGATGAGATCATACCAAAAACTGCTGCACACGCTAAGAGGTTTGAGGAATGGAATAAGATCAGAAGTGAATGGCTTATGGATGCCTTTGTCCTTGATCTTGTTCCACAAGAAGAATCTCCAGATGATGAATTCCTCAACTGGTTACAGAATAAATATCCAGACTTTCTGAAGTATCTGGAAAATGAGGCCAAACTTATAAATGTAAAAATATCCCGCCAAGAGTATGATCCGTTAGTATACTCGAAGAAGCGGATGGCTCATTTGTGGTGGCATTTGAGAGATTCTACTTTGACATCTTGAGCAAAACGCACATAATAACCACCAAGCAAAGCCATCGATGTCAAATGGAAACTCTATCAGATTTTCAACGTTTCTCAAGCTCGAGAGAAATGCGAGGAAGGATACAAGCCCAAGGGTGAAGAATCGAAGACGCGTCGAGGATCGGTTTTTTCAATTCAAACTTTTTCGATGTAACATGTAATCAACATATCTAATGAAAAGTTTATTTTTCTGATCCCAAGACAAAATCTCTTTGTCTTCTGATTATATGCTCTTTAACTGTTCTATATTTATCAACTGTTTGGTTTCTCAGGTGTTTTGGTTTCATCAAAAAAGGGGAAATTGTTGGGAAATTTATAGTTTTGATGAAAGTTCAAAAACACATGTAATAGGACCCGGTCGGACTTTGTTAATCGGTCGATGTTTATATTACCGCAGCTATAGGAGACCGGTTGATAATGATTGTATAGAACAACCGATGTAATAGATAGGTCACATATTGAGGGGAACTCAATATGTATAGGTCGAATCTGAAGATCGGAAGAGGCGGTGATATCAAGACGGGCGCGAATGCAAAACCAGAACGGAAGATCAGATCGATCTGATCTAGTCAGATATCGCAGCCTGAATCATGAAGTTCAAACAAAGAAAACTCGAGGATCAGACCAGAAGACCTACATCAGCCAAGTCTGCTAGTTGAAGCTAAGTCAACCCAAGACCGAAGACTTCGTCAGTAGATCGATCGTACGACCGATCAAAGTCACCACTAAGTGAAGTGGCGATGTTTCACTTAATCATACGTCTGCGATCTGAACAGAAAGAATGTCAACCTTAGTTGGAAGAACAACACTGCAAAGTAAATCTTCCATCCAATAAGGAAGAGACACGTATGAACGAAGCTGATACTCGCGGGATTCGATGATGCTCTCTCTAACGGCTATAAAATACACATTCACGCTTTTCGCCATGCAGATTCTCAAGACGCCACATCAATCCTGCAAGTCTACCAAAAATAGCCTGAAATTCAAATTGCTCTCCAACGGCTCTTTGATTTCAAGGTCTATAAATATGGGATCACACTTCAGAGTGAAACACGGAAATAATCAAGAAGCTCAAGATATACTCAGATTTCCGCACGAAGAACACAAACAAGAAGCTTATTTTCTATATAGTGTTCATCCCATAAGTTCTTAGCAAGAAATCTTTTCATCTAGCTGTTAGGCTACCTATTTGTAAGAAAAGATTTCATAGTTGGAACTAAAACAATCTTACCCAAACCCCAAGTTAGGATAAGTTGTTTAGCAAGATCTCAGTCTAGGGTTTCTAGTACTGATTTCTGGGATCGGTTGAGTGAGAACTCTTAAAACATCTGTTGGTGTACTGTGTTGGACTTACACATAAAACAAAGTCCAGTCGGTTAAGTCGGTTAAGTTGGTTAAGTTGGTGCCCTTCTTTATAGGGAAGAGTGGACGTGGGGATTTGGTTTGTCAGAACCACTATAAATCTTGTGTGTCTTTCTTTGCTTTGATTAATCGCTCTCACATCGCACAACTTTTAAAGCGCATACATATTCTAAGTTAAGATCGAGATAGCACCAAGCTTCGATCGATCGGACGGAACCGATTCTGTCGGTGATTAAAAAGATTAACTTTGGAATCTGATTTATCAAAACTGGTTTTTCACACGGGTAAAACTTAAGCTTCCGCACACATCAGTTAAACTGATAGTTACCGAACTGATCTGCTTCAGGCGATCAGTAAGTTGGTTATCAGCCCAAACTGATTCATCAAGACTCTGATCAAATTAATCGCCTCACACACGATCTGACAAAAAGTTTTCAGAAGTCTATTCACCCCTCCCCTCTAAACTTCTGCCCTCACTAAAACCCGTTCGGGGACCTACAGCGCCTAAATTTTGACAGAATTTCGACTATATTATTACATATTCATCCTAGTCAACCATCAATCTAACAATTTTAACCAAATTAACATATATATATATATATATATCACATAATTATAAAATAATTCTAACCATTCTAGTCAACCATCAATCTAACAATTCTAACCATTCTATCCCATATATATATCAAATCTATAATCATAAAACAATAGTCAATCATCAATCTAACAATTCTAACAATTCTAGCCAATCATCAATCTAACAATTCTATCACATATATATAACACATATATAATCATAAAACAATTCTAACCATTCTAGTCAACCATCAATCTAACAATTCTAACCATTAATCTATCATATAATTACATATAAAATATCATAATCAACCAAATTACACTAACATGCATATACGTAATTGAAATAAATATACGTAATTGACTAATTAAACTAAAATATATATATATATATATATATATATATAATATCGAATATATATATAAACGTACGAAATGAAAAAATAAACGGTTAAAAATTAGAAAAAATACCGTGAAAAGGAAGAATATGACGATACGAATTGAACCACATGCACCGAATGCTCAGGACGGTGACAACGAACGGTGTACGGTGATGGCGGAGGACGAGTTTTTTGCGAAAAGAATCGCGTCTGAATGCTAAAATATCAAGTTATATAATCGAAATTTTGCGACGGATACTTAATTGCCGTCGCTAATAGCGACAGAAAAAATCGTTGTTTTGTTCAAAAAACCGTCGCTAAACTTGGCTGGGGGTGGTGGTCCAAGTGCCAAGATGCTTCGTGCTCCGGGTCCGACTTTAACGACGGTTATAACCGTCGTTAAATGCCCCGATTTGACTCTATTCGAAAAATCCGTCGCTAAACCGTCGCTAAACAGTCGCTATTTGTGGCGGATACTAAAACCGTCACTAAAACCGTCGCTACTAGCGATGGTAGTTGGATCCGTCGCTAAAATCCGTCGTTAAAATCCACCTTTTTTGTAGTGTCATCTCATTAGTCCACCTTTTTGGGGTTCAATATTTTATTACTTTGTCAATTTATCTATTTGCTACGACCATCACATGCACTTGTGGGTAACCAGTAATAATTTTTTGCGTTTAAAAAGAATTATTACAATCACATATATAACTATGGAAGTGGAACACGGGTGACTGCAAGTGAATTATTCACATTGTTGGGTGGGCGCACTCCTTGTTGTTAGACAATTATGAAAGAAACTTAGTGAAAAAGTAACCAATATTAAGTCATCGTGATATCTTCTGGATAAGATCGAAGTTGAGTATATATCTCATTAACACTAGCACCACAAAATACATCCAATTTAAGGAGGGTTTTAAAGAGGAAAAGAGGTTTATGGAGGGTTTTAACGAGGGAAAAAATCCCTCGTTAAAATGCTCGTCGGTAAATATTTAACGAGGGGAAAAAAATCCCTCGTCAAATAGCGAGGGATTGACATGTGTTAGTTTACTGAGGGCCCGCAGCCCTCGCTATTTTCCAGACAAAAAATCTCTCGGCAACACCCTTGTTGAGTTTAACGAGGGCCAACTGGCCCTCGCCTTCTGACACCCTCCTTTTACCGAGGGTTAGGTGGCCCTCGCTAAATAGGTGAGCAGTTTGCCGAGGGAAATAGCCCTCGCAAACTTAATTCGCGTATTAAAAATGTCACGGCCAGGTTTCGAGCCCGGACTGGGGAGACTCCGAGTGCACCCACGAACCACTGGGACACGCGAGCCCCCCACAGTAGTAGCATATATAGGCAAAATTTTGCCCCCCATCTGATTCGAACACGCGACCTCCCGGTATATGGAGGTCTTACGTGTACCGCCTAACCGTTTGGGCTAGACGAGTTATTGATTAAGAATGTATTTTTAATTGTATAGGTATTATATATTGTGTTTTATTAAATTTTTTTCTTCTATCATTTAATCTAATTGTTTGTCATGCATATATACTTTGATTTTAATTAAAATATTTATAATAAAATTCTGAAATAAATAATTTATATTCTTTTACATCATTTATTATTTTGAATATATTTATATATATACTTATATTAATTAATTTTATTAAAATATTTTCAATAAATTTTAAAATAATTAGTTTTATAATCTTTTTCACTATTTATTATTATGAATACATTTATATATATACTTATATTAATTATTTTTATTAAAATATTTTCAATAATTTCTAATAATTAATTTTATATTCTCGCATAGTATTTTCAATAACAATTTAAATAATCATCCTTACATAGTATTTTCTAAGACATGTATATGATCATTATTTTTTAAATATTTTCAATAAAATTGCAAAATTATTATTTTTGTATTAATTTTCACTATTTACTAACACGTGTATATAGATTCACCTATAATAATTTTTTTTATAAAATTTTAAAGCGTTCTCACAAACTAATAGTAGAGATTTATTAATCAACAATATTCATAACAAATAAACATAAAACACACATGTGGCGTTCAAATATTCTAAATAAAACATAACAAAATATTTGGCGTTCAAAATTAACATAAAACATAACAAAATATTCAGTCAAATGTTTAATGCATATAACACACACAAATGTTTAATGCATCACATCATCACCATCATCATCATCATTGTCATTTGCCGGGGGAAATTGATTAGGAGGAAACATATTGGGATCGAATGTACCCACACCTCTGAGCATTTCAGTGAGACCTTGAGTACTGCCGGAAGAGTTGATGGAACAGCGTCGAACACGAGCGGTAGAACCACTAGGACCTACAGGAGCACGAAACTGAGGGAATGGAGGAACAAAAAGACCAGAATGTGGTACGGGATCAGAATAACCACCGGTCGGCAGGGGAAGCTGTGAAAAAATACTGGCCTGGTTGGAACTACCCCACTGTTGGGAACCACTGATTCCCTGCAACCCTTGTTGGGGAGTAACACCCATCTGTGGAGCACCGGTTCCCTGTCACGTCTGCTGAGGACCACCGGTTCCTTGCCACGACGGTTGCTGGGGACCACCGGTTCCTTGCCACGACGACACCTGGGAACCAACAGTTGCCTACCATATCGAGAAAAATTGGCTCATCTGGTTCATTTAACTTTGCATTTATGACATCTGTCTGGCCATCTCCTCTCTTTGTTGTCTTTCTCTCGAGAGAGCGCGCTCCTGTGCCAAAAAGTGCTCTTGATCAAATTGGGAGTAGCCGCCGATAGAGGTGCCCCCAGATGTCCCGTCTGGGCCAGATTGAATGCGCCCCAACTCCGACATTTGCCCCAAATCCCTGAATTTTCCGTGGGAGTACGACACCTGCTGTGTATAGTACTGGCTGGCTTGTTTACTGTGCTCGTACTCGTCTACATTCTGGGGTAGCTCAGAATTGATCCGTGCCTCCACTTCTCGCTGACATACAAATATTTTGACATTTAAAATTATATATACTATTAATTAATTAAGTTATATATTGGACCGTGGAACGTTACTTCAAGCACTTACAATTATGGCTTCCATCTCAGCATACGTTGAAAATTATTGTGAAAATTATTCACGAGTTCCCATGCCGTTGGGAGGCGTCTATTTTTCTGCCACTGCCAATTTTGCATAATTTTGTTAATTATTATTAATTATTATGTATTAAAGTAATTGAAATATCGATTTGTGGTGATGCAAAAACTACTTACAAAGTCATACGCAAAATCAACCGCTCCTTTTGATCCTCCATGATGCATAGATTTTTTGGATGCACGATTTTTGTGGCACTGATCGCTTTTTGCTATGACTTCCGGTCGGATCCAGTAATCTTTCAATGTTGTCCACACATCATCATCCCATGGGGGCACCTTTCCCTTTTTTCGGTACAGGGTCTTCCAGTTATTGAGAAGATCAACATACCGCATGCTAGCCCTCAGCATAAACATATCTTTAATCTGTCTTGTGTCCTCTCGGCGTTGATCCTAGGTAACATCCCTCAAACAAAAAAATGAACATTAAACGTTGATCGGCGTATAAGTAACAATATAATGAACGAGCTACTTAAATTAATCAAACGAATGCATACCTGGAATGTTTTCCACCACCTGTTTTTCCGATCTTCAGAAACCAATGCCCATGTGAATCCGCCCAACTCCATATGTCGGGACATTATGTTCCTGATGATCCTCGAACATTTATTCGAGGGATGCAACCTGTAAAATTAAAAGAGTGTTACACACGTATATATTATATAATATATAAATAAAAGACAAAGTGGTATAACATACTTCCCATTCCACACTTGTATATGTAATCGGATTTGTGGTGGATCATGATCGGCGAGTTCCTCGGCGTCAACCTCCCGATTCCTAGAAGAATCATCATCGCCACCTTCAGTTGATTCATCATGGTGGTCATATTCAGTACTCGCCGTCTCGTGTTCGGGTATCGGGACCCGATTTTGCTGTTCATCTTCGTTATTTTCACGACTTTAGCGAGTGTTTTCGCCCTCGTTGAATTTGCCGAAGGTGCTTCCCTCGTTAAAACCCTCGTTCAGCTTATCCCTAGTTAAAACCCTCGTTAAATAACGAGGGTTATTCTCCCCTCTTTAATTTCCCTCGTCAAAACAGTGTTTTTTTGTAGTGTAGTTAGATTTTTAGTTTATCTTAGACACGTGTATTTAATTCATGATTAGTCATTGCCACTTACTTAACAGTTTATTTTAACAACTTCCACATTCCTTGTAGAATTTTTGTTGAGGTGTATGAATCCCCTCATGAGTAGACGTATTTCAACACCCCTTTTACCACATTTTTACTCATTATCTGCATAATTAAATTAATTAACATTATATATTACATATTTCAATTTTCATAAAAACTAAAAGAAAACAATCAAAAATGATAAATCGCATGTCTAACCTCAAACCCCGTCATTTCTTTTCTCTCGGTTCGAGAAGTGGTTGTTGCCATGAGTGTCCCTTGAGTTTTATGGTACCATGATGAGTGATAATTTCAAGACGTTATTTTTTATGTACATGACGGTAATGTGAGAGAATATACATCTTTCATGATCATTTACCCAAATTAGATCAAGTTAGCTCTTGATTATCATGTTAATGTTAATGATTTAAACATTCACCGTAAGAATGGAAGGTTACATCATCATCATTAATCAAGAGATATTCTGCTCTAATTTGGGTGCAAGACCATGAAAGGCACACATTCTCTCACGTGGCAGTCGTGCATAGAAGAACGAACATCCTAAAACTTAACCTTGTGATGATATCATGTAATCTTTGGTTGATATCTCAAGGGACACTAAGACACCATACTTAGCAGCGAAATTATCGTGTTAATGAATGGAAATACAATCATTCCTCAAACTGAGGAAGAAATGTTTAGTTTGAGGTTAGAAATATAATTTATTACTGTTAATTGTTTTGCCTTAATTATTATGAAGATTAAAATATATATATTGTCTATTAAACATGTGGCAAAGAAGTGGATGAAGATGACTAATAATGAGGGAATTACACTTCGCAAAGGTTCTACAAAGAACATAGGAACAATCGATCAAATATGTATGACACTGACTAATCATGATGAAAATACAAGTACAGAGATAAACATGCTGACCAAAATCTTAAAAATAGTCAATTTTTCAAATATATAAAGATTATTATCTGCAAATAACCCAAAACATGAGCTCAACAACTAAATAATACGATTTATTCCTATAAGCATGATACACACCATTATATTTTCATATCTCAAACTAGAGTACATAATGCATACTTAAAGTATAACCAAATATATAAGTTCATCAACCAAACTATACAATTTATTTCAAGAACAAAGCACACATTACTGTATATTCAGACCTAAAGGAACACAATGCATACTTAAAATATAAAACACACAAGCTCATTAAACAAATAATACAATTATTCCAAGAAACAAAATCCAAACTACCATACATTCATATCCCAAATTAGAGGAACATGATACATAATAAAATTTTAGATGTACTTACCATATAAATTTGAAATAGATCGAAGAACCCATGTTAAGAAACAAGGTTGTCCATTTTCTGCACTTCTGACACGTTTTCTGCACTTCTAACGCATTTTGACTTTTTGTACTTTAAAAATAATTAATTCAGTAAATAATTTTTTTAAATTCTGCACTACTAGGCAAATTTTGGAGTGCATTTTTTTTTAAAAAAAAAATCAACTTTTAGTAGTTTAGTTTTTTTAATTTTCTACACTTTTGTCTTTTTTATTTCATTTTTTATTAGTTGTAATTTTTTATATAATTTAATTTAAATTTCAGATTTTATAAAATTTGTATTTCGAATCTGCATTTTTTCAAAAAAAATATGTATTTTCCCAAAATGTGCACTTGATCAAAACAAAAAAATAAAATTATAAATACATACAAAAATGAGATGACGGGTATTTTTGGTACAAATTGTATCTTAGAGTCACTTTAAAGATACTTTGTACCTTAGAGTCTTTCTGTTAGAAACTTTATAGTGGAGAGTCATTAACTCAATTTTCTAATATCGACATTATTCAGAATGTACCATCATATGATGAATTTGAGGAACAAGAAAGAGGAAAAAGAATACATTGATGATGATAGACTAATAAAAATCTTAATTGTTTTTTTAAAAAAAAAATATTTTATTGTTGTGATTTAATATGGAAATACTCCCTCCGTCCTATTTTTTATTATTCGGTTACTGTAGACACATAGATTAAGAAAAAGTAGGAGATAATAGTATTAAATGGTGTAACATGGGTAAAGTGAGTTTGGTGGAGGAAAATAATAATATTAAATGATGTAAAGTGCGTTTGGTGGAGAGAAATAATAGTATTAAATAGTATTGAAAGTTGTTTTATTTCTTTTTTAGAAAATGACCAAACAAAATTAGAACAGCTATTCACGGAAATTGGACAATCAAAATTAGGATAGAAGGAGTGCAATGGGAATATAAAATGATGTTTAGGAAAAAAAGGACATCATTCATCAACTGCTAAGTTCTAGTACAATTAGATATATATTCAACATTATTTAACCTATCAACAATCTCATCCATGGTCATAAATGTTGTTTTTGAAGATAAGAATATAATTAATCTAATTGGTTATTCACTAATTATTGTGTATGGAATTAATGAATCACTCAAGGCGATTCAATTCTTTTTAGGAGTTTTATCAATTTAGGGACTGAAAGATGGTAAAACTATCAATTTAAGGTCTGAAAGATTTTTCCTATCAATTCAAGGTCTGGAAGATAGAAAACTATCAATTCAGGGCCTGAAAGATAGAAATAAATTGTATAGTTTGGTTGATGAACTTATATGTTTTGTTATACTTTAGTTTGATGAACTTATATGTTATGTATGTTTTAGTTGATGAAACTATCAATTCGAGACTTATAAATTTTAAGGTCATGTTTGACACTAAACCCTAAACTCTGAACACTAAACCCTAAACGTTGAACCCTAAACCTTGAATCATGAACAATAAACCCTTCTGAATCGTAAATCCTGAACCTTAAACTTTAAAAATAAAAAAAATTAAGAACATGAAATAAGAACATGAAATGTAAGTTGCAAACGTGATCTTAAAATGTGTGAGCCTCAAATTGATAGTTTTTATCTTTCAGGCCCTGGATTGATAGCTTTCTATCTTTCAGGTCTTGAATCGATAGAAAAAATCTTTAAGGTCTTAAATTGATAGTTTTGTCATCTTTTTGTTAGAAACTTTATAGTGGAGAGTCATTAACTCAATTTTCTAATATCGACATTATTCAGAATGTACCATCATATGATGAATTTGAGGAACAAGAAAGAGGAAAAAGAATACATTGATGATGATAGACTAATAAAAATCTTAATTGTTTTTTAAAAAAAAAAATATTTTATTGTTGTGATTTAATATGGAAATACTCCCTCCGTCCTATTTTTTATTATTCGGTTACTGTAGACACATAGATTAAGAAAAAGTAGGAGATAATAGTATTAAATGGTGTAACATGGGTAAAGTGAGTTTGGTGGAGGAAAATAATAATATTAAATGATGTAAAGTGCGTTTGGTGGAGAGAAATAATAGTATTAAATAGTATTGAAAGTTGTTTTATTTCTTTTTTAGAAAATGACCAAACAAAATTAGAACAGCTATTCACGGAAATTGGACAATCAAAATTAGGATAGAAGGAGTGCAATGGGAATATAAAATGATGTTTAGGAAAAAAAGGACATCATTCATCAACTGCTAAGTTCTAGTACAATTAGATATATATTCAACATTATTTAACCTATCAACAATCTCATCCATGGTCATAAATGTTGTTTTTGAAGATAAGAATATAATTAATCTAATTGGTTATTCACTAATTATTGTGTATGGAATTAATGAATCACTCAAGGCGATTCAATTCTTTTTAGGAGTTTTATCAATTTAGGGATTTGAAAGATGGTAAAACTATCAATTTAAGGTACGAAAGATTTTTCCTATCAATTCAAGGTCGGAAGATAGAAAACTATCAATTCAGAACCGAAAGATAGAAATAAATTGTATAGTTTGGTTGATGAACTTATATGTTTTGTTATACTTTAGTTTGATGAACTTATATGTTATGTATGTTTTAGTTGATGAAACTATCAATTCGAGACTTATAAATTTTAAGGTCATGTTTGACACTAAACCCTAAACTCTGAACACTAAACCCTAAACGTTGAACCCTAAACCTTGAATCATGAACAATAAACCCTTCTGAATCGTAAATCCTGAACCTTAAACTTTAAAAATAAAAAAAATTAAGAACATGAAATAAGAACATGAAATGTAAGTTGCAAACGTGATCTTAAAATGTGTGAGCCTCAAATTGATAGTTTTTATCTTTCAGGCCCTGGATTGATAGCTTTCTATCTTTCAGGTCTTGAATCGATAGAAAAAATCTTTAAGGTCTTAAATTGATAGTTTTGTCATCTTTCAGACCCTGAATTGACATTTTTCCTTCTTTTTATGAAAAAAAAGAAAAGTTAATTTGCCAACTGATCTATCCTATGCAAAATGGTAAAATTAATTTAATTTAATGAACCTTTTGCATCATTAGAAAAACTATGACTCTCACATATAAATGTACAATACATACCGCAACGAGGGCATTGGACCCGAGTCCTCAATCATCTCTTTTTTTATATTTATTTTAATTTTAACTTCTTCTTTTTTAACTTTTGTTCTTGGGTTTCATTTCTAATAATCTATTTTCTCTTTTTAACTTTTCTTTAATTAAAAAAAACTATTTTAATAGCTTCTTGTTCTTGTTCTTTTTTTAATTTTTTTTTTAACAATTTGAGTGCTATTCTAAATATAGTTTTAAGTGGAAAATAATTGTAACATTTATAAAATTTTGTGTATTAAAATTCAATCATAAAATTGTAGAATGGTAGCATTTAGATTCGACTGGAACAAAAAATTTCGATATCCATTCTTCTTAATTACTTAAAATTAATTATTCTTGAAAAGAATTTTGAACCGATAAATAAAATATTTATTTTTTTGTAAAAGATTTATGTATTAAAATATTGATGTCTTAATTATAAATAAAAATGAAGTATAGAAAAAATGGACCAAATAGTTTACAAAGGTAAATATAGATTAAAAGAAAAACAATAATAAAAGTTAGAATATAGATGTTTTATTCCACATTTTAACTAAAACTAGTGTTGCAATTTATTTCACGTATCAATTAAAAATAATGGTCTCTTGTTTTACACCATTGCATAATTACATACTGGAACTGGTGTATAAGAGACGGACTAATTTTTTTTTAGTTCTAATTACCTTGTACAAAGCTTTCCATTCGCTTTGTACAAATAACAAACTAATAAAATTGCAAATTATTAAAAAATAAAATCTTCAATTGGGAGCTTAAGTCCAAACGTGAACATCTTAATACCTTTTGCCAAGAATAACGCCAATAATAACTAAAACAAGAGCCACACCCAAAATGAAGTTGATGTTCAAAGATGGAGATGCATGTGTTTCTGCTGGGGCCACTGCTGGAGCTGAAGTTCCCTCTGACTTCTTCTTGCTCCTCCTTTTTGGAGTGGATGTGAGTGAATCAATCTCCAGTGATTTTATAGTCGTTTCGTCCTTGAGTTCAGAAGTATCACCTCCAATGTCCTGCATCATAGTTGAGAAAATAAGAGATTATATAGATGAAGCAGTTTACTACATGTTCCTTAAGTGGAATGCATGAAAAGCCATTGATCTTTCAAGTGCAGTCGGATAATGAAAAGGTTCTATTCCAAGATTATAGAGCTGATGATTTTGGAATGAATGAAGAATCTGTGGGATCGAAATATCCATTCTAGATCACATGATCGTTTATGCATGTACTAGGAATATACAACTGAAAATGATACGAGGAAGAAAAGGGGAATCATTTGATATTACACTTCAGCATGGACAGTGTGTCATGTTCATTGTTAACACAAAAGTTTAAGAATATGTAGCCTTGATGATTCATGGAATAATTTGCATCATTTTTCAATTTATTATTCATATATTTGGGGGTGTAGTGAATCAGGAACGAGACGTGTGTCTCTGCAAGTCGATATAAAGAATAAAGCGAACCTTTTCTTTGGATTTGGAATCAGCTAATTGCAACTTTTGCTCTAGATCTTTCACTTGGTTCTCCAAGAGAAGGACATCTTTTTTCTTAGCTTCCAAATGAAGTCCAGAGACACTTTTCTTGTCTAGCAAGCTTATTTGCTCTTCAAGCTCCTTAATCCTGTACTTCTCTGTCTCGAGCAGTAGATTCAGCTCGCTCGCCTTTTTGTTGGCTTCTTCCGCTTTGGAATCTGATGTCTGAATAAAACTCTCGAGTTCCAAGTTGCGTTGATGAATCGTGTTGGCTCGTTCTTCGTGCTCACCACTTTTGTCCACCGCATTCTTTAATTCAGTCTCGAGCTCATAATTACGACCTGTTAACTTAAACAATTCCAACGTAAATTCTTGCTTCTCTTCCACCTCCTCCTTAAGCTTCAACCTCAAATCTTCAAGATGGGAAGCTTTCTCTTGAAGCTCGTTCTCGGTTGCTGCTAGCTCGTTCTTGGTTGCTGCTAGCTCGTTCTTGGTTGCTGCTAGCTCATTCTTGGTTGCTGCTAGCTGGTTCTTAAGTGATTGAATATAAAATATACTAAATAACATCATCACGCAATATGCTACATTTACAAAATAAAATGCAAAATTAGAATAGATCTACATAACCATGGAAAAGATTAGTATTATTTCTAATTTACTATAAATATTCTTGAACTCTGACAATATGCAAATGTTGTTGGATAATATACAGGGCCCACAGGCCCAATAAATAAAAGCCACAAAATACTGGGCCAAAGTTATAAAGCCCACATTCATCCTTTTCTTTCTAGTCGCCATCCCCCAACTGTTTTAGTCCAGTGGAGGTGCTGGAGGGCCCTAAACTCTATGTAATCCTAAAAAATATAGCTAAATTATAGGCCCAGTGTCAAAATCAACACCTCAATTTCAATATAAATAGTGGATATCAAAGCAACCAATTGTTGAGGCATAATATTCCAAAATATTTATTGCTTCAAGAGTATTTTTTATCATCTGACTATTTGATTGGGACAACTCGAACATTTGGTAGACCTAGATGTGGTATTTAATTTTCTCTTTCCTTCATCTTCCGGCAAAACATCATCTCATAGATAATTCGACTTTGTCTATGTTTAATAAGAATTTTAGAAAAATAAACTTCTGGTTTTATTGAACGATATTGGGCCGAAGAATTTAGTTGCAGAGACCTACGATAAATTCTGAAACCAAACATATGGGCTTTTTCTCAAAACATCTATTGATAGTTGGGATAAAATAAACACAAAATTAGTATCTCGAGACAGCACGCATTCATTTGTACACATCGAAAAAAGAACATTGAGCTAAGATTTCCCCATCTTTGTCGAGAACCTAATTTCACAGATCTTCGACAAGGCGGTACCCAAATTTCCGTCTCCCCTCCATCTTTTCCTGTTTGGCTGTTTCGATTCGCGCACCCATTTCCCTTATATCAAACCGAGATTAAATTCGTGCAAGAAGACTCAACCTTAAACACTCTTTCATTTTTTTCTCTATCAAAATATGATTCATGTTCTCGGTGAAGTACTGGAGTGGTGTCTTGTATAGTAAATATGTTCAAGGACCAACTTCGAAAAAGATTCCAGTTTCTAATTACTATTCGCAGTTTTACCGATCAATTTATTTTTACTATATGCAGTTTTTACTTTTACCCGTATCTGCGATAAAAAAAAAATTACATAGATTTTTTCTTAAGCCAGAAATAATTGAATTCAAAGAATAAAATTAAGCTGGAAATAATACAAAAATATTTTTGAGAAAAAAAGCAAATGGATCCCACAAAAGTAAGGTGGGGGTCACACTCTCTTTAAGAAAATTATATCCCTTTTCTCTTTCAAGCTGTTTTCAGTGGCAAATCCAATTACAAGACAATAAAAATTGAATTGGCAACTGGCAAAACAATGGGCTGCTGATTCCGATTGCAGGAAGGAAAAAAATGATTAAACATCAATCTTATTTTTTCAAATATATATATATATATATATATATATAGACTATGTCTTGTATGCACCCAAATGCACTTATAGTACATTTTAGAAGCGTGCAACTTGTTATACAAAAAAATGTGACTTATTAACACAGAAAAGTGCAACTGTTAATATGGGAACATAATTAAAAGGTGAAATGAAATAGATCGAATGGAGGAAAGTGGAGACTTGCCTGAGAGAAGAGATGAGCTGATATTGGTGCGCAGGGACTTTTTATTTGATTTAGAGAGAGAGAGAAATGGAGGATAGAGAATATTAGCGGTGGGTTAGAGAGATGAAACGATTGAAAATTTGGAATTAATAGTGAGGAAGGGAAGGAAAGGAGCATATAGAACAGGTTATGAATCCCCTTGTATTTTACGTGACGTGTACATCTTATTAACGAATTGCAACTTTTGCGTTGATAACACTTAATTCTCATGAATTTTTTAATGTATAACCTTACAAGTCATGTTTTATTCCACATTTTAACTAAAACTAGTGTTGCAATTTATTTCACGTTTCAATTAAAAAAAATGGTCTCTTGTTTTACACCATTGCATAATTACATACTGGAACTGGTGTATAAGAGACGGACTAATTTTTTTTTAGTTCTAATTGCCTTGTGCTAAAACCTATTTCTTTAAATCCAATTTTAATTCGATATATTATTTTCCCCATATTTAGCGTTGTTTCTGTCCATCAAGATTTGAGTTTTAAAAATTTAATATGAGTGTAGCTAAGCATCTTGAAAATCGACTTTAAAAAATCACCATGCATATTTTACGAGCAAAGTCTTGAAGCATCAATGAGTATCTCTCATCACTCACATGGATCGTACATCTTTCATTTGTAATTAAAGAGTTATGTGCACCATGTTCACTGTACATCACTATTACAACTATATGTAAGAATCAAAACTTTATAATACATTCTCTCATTTGTAATTTCGAATTATGTAACTACATCTTTGAGTATTAAGAGAAAATCCTCTTTGTTCCTTTATCTTTCTCATACACCAATTTACATATTTATTCAATCAATTATCTCGATCAATGAATTTCACGTAGCCTTTTCAGCAATATCTATATACTGGTATAATACTATTTCCCTTTTCTATATACCGTCTCATGCAAGTGTGCCTCATATATTTTATATAAAAAGAAAAAAGAATAGTAAAAAATCAATTTTACAACGTGTGTGCCTATGATGTTTCATATGAAAAGAAAAAAACAGGACTTAGGCAAAGATGATAGTATAACATGCAATGTGTTTTAATTGAGTGGACATTACGCGATGGGATGATGGGAAAGATATTAGAGATGTTGATACGAAGTTGTTCGAGACCGAAAATTTGCATAAATAGTCACAAGGTATGGCTCCAACTTAGTTAAGATTTACCAAAATTGTGTTCACATTACACATTATATTATTTCCATGTAAATAGGATTTAGATTGATATTCTTTCCATGCAAAAATGATTTAGATTGATACTCTCTCCATGAAAATATGATCTATATTGTTCCATTACTAGTTGTACAAGTCCAAAACCTTGTATATAATGAGCAGAAATAATATCACCACAATTGTGCACCAATAGTACTCTTTCTACATGGTATCACTTGCCTCAAGACCCTAAACCTAATACTTCCTTCATCATGTCCACACCCAAAGCATTCAACTCCACTTGAACTTCGTTGAAGTTAGTCTAATTTGCTATGTAGTTTGATTATTTGATTAAATCTTGCTTAAACATTTACTTAGGATAATTGAGAACCATGAACTATAATTGTCATCACATAATCTTAGGGATTCACACTTAAAAAAAGACGGTGTTTTACGACGGATTTAGCGACAGTTTAAACCGTTGCAACAAGAATTTGCGACGGTTTTAGCGACCGTTTATCATCCGTCTGGAAAACGAGGGTAGCTAACATTTAGTGACGGTTTTCCCAGTCCCTCGCTAGGTAGCGACGGCTAATTTCCATCGCACAAAATATCGACGACTATATTCCGTCGCAACATAGCAACGGGTTTGTCGACGGTTATGTGGGTCCGGGCACGGGTCCGAAAATCCGTCGTTACGCCGTCACTAAACCGTCGATATATTGTCGACGGGGTATGACGTCATAATACCGTCGTTAATAGCGACACCTCTCCATTGGTATTCGAAACAGAATTTTTTGTCGACATTTGCGACGGTTATCACCGTCGGTATTAGCGACGGTTATCACCGTCGGTATTAGCGACGGTGAAAGTCGTCGCTAATACCGTCACTAAATCGTGAATTTTCTTTTAAAAAATGGCTCATTGTTGTTCGAACCCGGGTCCGGGGGGAGCCCGGGCCACCCGAGCCACGAACCATCTCGAACTCAACCACCAAACATCTCATATATAAGCCACCAAGCCTCCCAATTAAATTGAGCATTTATTCGCTCCCATGGGGGACCGAACACGGGACCTTGGGCGCCCAAGCGGGGATCAATTCATTTCGGGACACTTTTCTTTTATTTACTTAATGAATTTAATTCTATATGTCCTAAAATTCATTTTTTTTTTCTATTTTTTTTTTAAATTCTTTATTTCAATTATCTTATTTAATAATTCAATTACATTTTAATATAATAATTTATATTTTTTATTTAGAAATTATAATTAAATTAAAATATATTAAATTTGTATTTTTTTAACTTATTTTTAATAAAATTAATTTCTATATTAATTTACAATTCATTTTTTTTCATTTTTTTAAATTCTTTATTTCAATTATCTTATTTAATGATTCAATTACATTTTAATATATTAATTTATATTTTTATTTATAAATTTAAAAGAAATTGTATTTTTTTAATTATTTTGAATAAAATTAATTGTATATTTATTTAACATTTATTTTTTATTTTTTTTAAATTTTTTATTTCAATTTTCTTATTTAATTATAGTTTTTGTATTGGATAATTAGCAAAAAATAAATTATGTTAAGCAATGTCAAATAAGTTATACTTTTCTATCTAAACAAGTAATACTTTTCTGTGTAAACAAGTAATATTTTTCCATCTAAACAAGTTATATATACTTTTCTATCTAAACAAGTCATACTCTCTATATAAACAAGTAATACTTTTCTATTTAAACAAGTTATATATACTTTTCTATCTAAAAAAGTAATACTATCTATATTAATAAGTAGTACTTTTCTATTTAAACAAGTTATATATACTTTTCTATCTAAACAAGTGATACTTTTCTATGTAAACAAGTAATACTTTTCTATCTAAACAAGTTATATATACTTTTCTATCTAAACAAGTAATACTATCTATATAAACAAGTAATACTTTTCTATTTAAACAAGTTATATATACTTTTCTATCTAAACAAGTTATATATACTTTTCTCTCTAAACAAGTAATACTCTCTATATAAACAAGTAATACTTTTCTATTTAAACAAGTTATATATACTTTTCTATCTAAACAAGTAATACTATCTATATAAACAAGTAATACTTTTCTATCTAAACACGTTATATATATTTTTCTATCTAAACAAGTAATACTATCTATATAAACAAGTAATATTTTTCTGTCTAAACAAGTTATATATACTTTTCTATCTAAACAAGTAATACTATCTATATAAACAAGTAATATTTTTCTATATAAACAAGTAATATTTTTCTATTTAAACAAGTTATATATACTTTTCTATCTAAACAAGTAATAATATCTATATAAACAAGTAATATTTTTCTATCTAAACAAGTATTAATACTATCTATCTAAACAAGTAATAATTTTCTATCTAAACAAGTTATATACTTTTCTATCTAAACAAGTTATATATACTTTTCTATCTAAACAAGTAATACTATCTATATAAACAAGTAATACTTTTCTATTTAAACAAGTTATATATAATTTTCTATCTAAACAAGTTATATGCACTTTTCTATCTACACAAGTAATACTCTCTATATAAACAAGTAATACTTCTCTATCTAAACAAGTAATACTTTTCTATCTAAACAAGTAAAAAAAATGAAAAATATAATATACATAAATAAACATTATATATAAACGATAAATAAACGATAAACATTATACATATATAAAAAAAACAGAGTTTCATAAACGACTTTAAACGAAAAAAAAAGTGTCGCCTCATGAATAAATTTAAAAAAAAAAGAGTTTCATAATAAACGGTTGGGATAAAAATCTTCACCCTCATCCCCCAAATTAGCTTTATAAAGAAAATTACTATCGAAACCGATTTCATCACCGCCGCCGGCTCTTATGAACCCGGCCACGCTGCCACCACCGTCGTTGCCACCACCGCCGCTGCTACCACCACGACCGCTGCCACCACCACGACCGCCGCCTCCACCAGCACCGCCGCCACCATGACCAATGACCAGGCCACCGCTACCACCACCACCACGACCGCCACCGCCACCACCACCGTTCTCGAAATTAATGGTGTCAAGAAAAAAATCCGGTGAGCAGCCCATTTGAACGGCCAGAGCGGATGCAAACCGTTGCCATTTCCGTTGATTTTCTTCTCTGATCTCGGCCGTCACCTGCTCTCTAATATGTCAACCGTCTGTTGTGGCTGTTGCGGTTGCTGCGGTGGTCGCGGTGTTGAAGTAATAGAGGTTTGAGACGAGTTGGGTTGTGTCTCCGCTATAATGGCGGAAGACAACCTACCGTACCCGAGAACCCGCTGTCTATGGATGTCGGCCTCCTCCACATAGATCTAATTCAAAGTAATTGGAGGAACTGGTGGATTTGAACCTGACGGTTCACCCACATGGGCCTGGCTGGCAGCTTCGATCCTATCTCGCACTGCTCTCTGTAAAAATTAAATATTATAATTAAGATCAGGTGTAATAATTACGAAATACAACATTAATTACTTACGTGCACGTGAGTGCTGCGGTTGTAGGTGGAGGTCCTCGTCTCCTCTTCGTAGGGGTGGCCGAGTGCAAGAGTCTCAAGAGCATCTAGAGGGCGTCCGATCCGTAGTTCTTATTAGCAAATAAAAATATTAATATTAATTATGAACTTAATTATTGTAGAATTGAATAAATTATATTACTTACTTCCGCCATGCGGTGCTCCAGAATCGGCTGGGATTCGGCCTTGTGCGCAACGACGCCCCCATCCTCTCCTTGCTGGCTCAGGCGATTTTGGCGATTCTTCCGGCACATCTCCTGGTATGCGGGATCGCTCCAAACCGCCACAATTGACGCTCACACGCCCGGGTCCATGTCATCCGTCATATCCAACCCTTCATCCCTCCACCCGACATGCCAGCTGTAAAGCATGTCCTTGAACCGGGCAGCGGCAAGCTTATAGAATGGCCGGTAGAAATCGGTCGGTGACATACCATCCGCCCACTTCGTCTATTTCTGCATTTCATTAACACAAACTTTATTAAATTTATATATAACAATATATATTATATATTAAATTAAAATAAGTAATCAATTATTGTACGTACCCTAAACTCGTCGAAGTAGAGTTGGCGTTGTTCTTTCAACACGCCTCTCCAACTGTGGGCCCCCATTGTAATTCCAACTCGCAAGATGGAGTTGGTGGCTAAAGTGGAAGCCTCATGACCGGGTATGATGCTGAAACATATTAAAAAATTAATAAGTATAATTAATAATTAATTTTATAATTACTAAATAAATTAATAAGTCATTAAAAATTATAACTTACTTTCCCTGACTCAAATCGATCGCTAATCGAGCAGTGGGAGCTGAGCCACGATGAATAGAGGCCGAGCCTGAGCTCGACCCCGCTGGAGATGACCCTGCCGGTGATGATTGCTGCTAGCTGGCGGCGCCTCTGTTCAGGTTCACCGTCGGTCTCAGAACCCTCTTCTTCCTGGTGCTCAAAGGAATGGAGCCGTCGTCCCGACCACCACCTCTGCCTCAACCATTTCCACTGCCTCGTCCACCGCTGCCTTGGCTAGTACTCATCTGCATTATATAAAATAAATTCATTATATTTTTTAATAATTTAATTAAAATTGCGCCTAAATTTTGACAGAATTTTGACTATATTATTACATATTCATCCTAGTCAACCATCAATCGAACAATTTTAACCAAATTAACATATATATATATATCACATAATTATAAAATAATTCTAACCATTCTAGTCAACCATCAATCTAACAATTCTAACCATTCTATCCCATATATATATCACGTATATAATCATAAAACAATAGTCAATCATCAATCTAACAATTCTAACAATTCTAGCCAATCATCAATCTACCAATTCTATCACATATATAATCATAAAACAATTCTAACCATTCTAGTCAACCATCAATCTAACAATTCTAACCATTAATCTATCATATAATTACATATAAAATATCATAATCAACCAAATTACACTAACATGCATATACGTAATTGAAATAAATATACGTAATTGACTAATTAAACTAAAATACATATATATATATATATAATATCGAATATATATATAAACGTACGAAACGAGAAAATAAACGGTTAAAAATTAGAAAAAATACCATGAAAAGGAAGAATATGACGATACGAATTGAACCACATGCACCGAATGCTCAGGACGGCGACAACGAACGGTGTACGGTGATGGCGGAGGACGATTTTTTTGCGAAAAGAATCGCGTCTGAATGCTAAAATCGCAGGTTATATAATCGAAATTTTGCGACAGATACTTAATTGTCGTCGCTAATAGCGACAGAAAAAATCGTTGTTTTGTTCAAAAAACCGTCGCTAAACTTGGCTGGGGGTGGTGGTCCAAGTGCCAAGATGCTTCGTGCTCCGGGTCCGACTTTAACGACGGTTATAACCGTCGTTAAATGCCCCGATTTGACCATATTCGAAAAAACCGTCGCTAAACAAATATTATTTGTGGCGGATACTAAAATCGTCACTAAAAACCGCCTACTAGCGATGGTAGTTGATCCAAATCACTAAATTCCGTCGTTAAAATCCGCCTTTTTTGTAGTGTCATCTCATTAGTCCACCTTTTTGGGGTTCAATATTTTATTACTTTGTCAATTTATCTATTTGCTACGACCATCACATGCACTTGTGGGTAACCAGTAATAATTTTTTGCGTTTAAAAAGAATTATTACAATCACATATATAACTATGGAAGTGGAACACGGGTGACTGCAAGTGAATTATTCACATTGTTGGGTGGTCGTGGGCGCACTCCTTGTTGTTAGGCCATTATGAAAGAAACTTAGTGAAAAAGTAACCAATATTAAGTCATCGTGATATTTTCTGGATAAGATCGAAGTTGAGAATATATCTCATTAACACTAGCACCACAAAATACATCCAATTTAAAGAGGGTTTTAACGAGGGAAAGAGGTTTATGGAGGGTTTTAACGAGGGAAAAAATCCCTCGTTAAAATGCTCGTCGGTAAACATTTAACGAGGGGAAAAAAATCCCTCGGCAAATAGCGAGGGATTGACATGTGTTAGTTTACTGAGGGCCCGCAGCCCTCGCTATTTTCCCGACAAAAAATCTCTCGGCAACACCCTTGTGTTGGGGAATGAGTTGCACAGATCTATTCGGGGTGAATATTTAAATACAAATTTAATTCTTTAATTATTACTAGCATGAATTAATCCTATATTAATTCAAATAATAATTGCAACAACATATCATGCATATAAAAAGCCACGTAAAACCTACGCATGCGGAATCTACGGGTTTACGTGAACGTACCTCTCGGGATGGCAGTGGCTTTGGTCGGACGGACTAACCAAAAGGACTTCTCAAGTATTCCCTTAGCCCTTGCTCGACAATCCGGTGGAAGGATACTCGCGAACAATTAACAAAAGGAAAAAATAAACTTTGTTGCACCACTTATGTGGATTTGCTAATATTTCCAGCACATGGAATTGTACTTGGGAATGAACTAATCATCCCCTATTTATAAGTGTGAGAGTGGCCGAAATTCTTGTGATATTTCTATGTGGGAAAAGACTTTTTTTGGTCACCAAGAAATCTTGAATATATCTCATATATTCTTTTTCTCATAATTAAAATATTCCACAAAAAACCCACCTCCTCTATTATGGTGTAATTTTCGAAAATCATAGTGCAAGAATCCAAGATTTGGATCTTCTTGAATTTATGAGATATTCTTGTATTTCAAGAAATACATATCTTCCATAATATCTTTTCAAGAAAATCAAGAAAATCTTTCTTGCCCACTATATTTTCTATTTTTTCAAAAATTTCTATATAGACAATCTAGTGGGAGATTTCTTGAATTTAATGAGATAATCTTGTATTCCAAGAATACATATCTTCATTCCATAACAAAATTCAAAGAAAATCTTTCTCCCATCATATCTATAAATTTCAAAAATTTTAGGGAAATATAAGCAACAATATTTATTTTATTTTAATCACCTTTCAGTTATTGGACTATATGTTGGGCTACTCAGGGGGCCTTTAGGAAAATTAAGATTGGACCTTCTAATGGATCTTGAATATCTAATATTGAGCCACAATATAATTCAAGCCCATAAATATTAATTAATCCCACTACATAATTAATATCAAGACTATCCATCTTAACCCATATTACAAATCAATATGGCTCCGGTCATTATTTCCGTGTTTAAGATTATCTAGCCCATTAATTAATTCAAGCCATTTGAAATAGCTTTCCGTTAATTAATATCTTTTGTCCTTGGTCAAGGAACAGTTCAACATTATTATCCATCTGGGAAACTAATTCCACTTGCAAGATTTGGTATGATAAAACTTATGAACCTCCCAAGGGGCAAATCAAGCAAGCGTGCTTGCACACGATTCTTCAGATTAAATCTTAGCAATCACATGTGACCAATAATATTGCCCAAGATAAAAAGTATTGAATCTCTCTCGATTCGCTACCCATGATAAGTCAAAGCAATAGTTACCAATCCCACGTGATCCTATTTAAGGAGCGAAGGTTAAGAAACAACGAACCACCGAGGTCTAATTCTTCCTTGTTCGATTCAAGAATTTATCCTCCCTGAGGTCCTATTCAACAAGATCGGTCATGCACTAGTGTAATCTCTTGGTCAAGACAAACCAATCCCGAGCCTTACACCTCAACCTTTCGCGATGGTTGTTCATTTCCATCTAGGTCGTGAATGGCGTACTTTTTAGTTACAAGGGATCGTTAATTTAATCTTTTGTGATCCGGTATCACTAAATTAACTCTGATGTAACACGCATTTAATTATTGAACGATTATGCGGTAAATATATATAACATTCAATCATATTTAAAGCATCGGTGATAAACAATTTATTTCAATAAATAAAGTCGAGAATAGGTTCGATTATACAAAGTAAAAAGCATACTTTTCAAGATAATCCCAACAATCTCCCACTTATACTCAAAGTCCGCTTTTAAGTATACTACAACACGTCTCGAGTAGTCCGTGACATCTAATGTCACCTACACTAACCTAATAATTTCTCCCACTTATACTCAAAGCAGATTGGCAATGGTCTTGACACCCATTCCACTCACATGTCGCTCGAATGTATTGAGAGGCGACGCTTTGTGAATGGATCTGCTAGTCATTTGTCCTCGGACGCTATCTTTGCCACATCTATATCTCCTCTCTTAACGATTTCTCGATAAGATGTCTTTCCTTTAATGTGTTTGTTTGACTCGTGGACTCTTGGTTCTCTTGAATTTGCAACCGCCTCTCAGCACAGATATTGCTAGACAAATTGAGAACACCATCCAAGTCCACTAAGAAGATCTAGAGCCCAATCGGTTCTTTTCATCGCTTCACAAGCGACTACTTACCCGAGTCCCATGGTTGAGTCAGTGATGCATTTCTGCTTCACACTCGTCCATTTGATGGCTACACTTCCCAAATGGAAACACACTAACTGAGACAGATAATTTCTGGAATCTAAATCTGATTGGAAATCCGAGTCCATGTAGCCGATGGGGATTGGAGTATCTGACTGATAAATCAACATTCTATCCTGAGTTCTTTTCAGACACTTCAGAATGTTTTTAACTGTCGTCCAATTCGCTTTCCCTAGGTTACTCTGATATCTTGCTACCATGCCTACGGCAAAGCATATATCCGGTCTCGTACACAGCATTGCATACATAAGGTTTCCTACAGCCGAAGCACAAGGAATGCCTTTCATGTCATCTATCTCCTTTTGCGTCTTAGGGGACATTTTCTTGGATAGATGGATTCCAAGTCTGAAAGGTACGAATCCTCTCTTGGAATCTTGCATGCTGAATCGTTTTAAAACCAGTTTCAATGTATGAATACTTGCGATAACCCGATCATCATTTTCTTGCGATCTCGAGTAATCTTGATCCCAAGGATGTGTCCGGCTTTCCCTAAGTCTTTCATATCAAACTGTTTTGAAACGCCATGCCCTTACGTCTGACCACACCTTCACATCGTTCCCGATGATCACAATGTTATCTACGTATAGTACTAAGAATACCAATGCAGTTCCGAAATGCTTTTTATACACACAACTTTCAAACTTGTTTTGATCAAACCCATAAGACTTTATAACATGATCAAAACATTGGTTCCAAGCTCTGGATGCATGTTTGAATCCGTAAATGGACCTATTGAGCTTACAAACTAGGTGTTCTTGGCCTGTTTCATTGAAGCCTTGGGGTTGTTTCATATGGATTTCTTCATCAAGACTTCCGTTAAGGAAAGTTGTCTTGACATCCATTTGCCAGATTTCAAAGTTGAAAATGCGCAGCAATCGATAAGAGAATACGGATGGACTTAAGCATGGCTACGGGCGAAAAATTTCCTCATAATCGATCCCTTCTTTCTGAGTATAACCTTTCGCCACTAGTCTTGCTTTAAAGGTTTCAACCTTCATGTCCAGTCCTCTTTTCCTCTTATATACCCACTTGCATCTAATGGGTTTGACCCCATTAAGTGGTTCGACTAGCTCCCACACTCTATTATGAAACATAGAACCCATTTCGGCTTTCATTCTTTGTTTGCCAAGCTGATCCTTATCTTGGAGTGCCTCGTCATTTGTCCATGGGTGCGATTAGGGAATCAAGTCCGAGGACTCTCCTATTCCCATGAATCTCTCGGGCTGTCTAACAACCCCTCCCACTACGACGAGGCTCGGTTGCCAGAAAGCGTATCGTTTGGTACATCATCTAAGACGATTGCACCGAGGTTTGCCCTCTAAGCTCATTTAAGGTAATCTCTCACGGGTTTCCTTTGGTTCATATAGTCTTCTTCCAAAAATCTAAAGTGGGTGCTTATGACCACCTTTTGATCTTCGGGACCATAGAACATACACCTTTTTTGTTCCCTGGGGTATCCTACAAAACAAATTTTAATTCGATCGAGGATCCAATTTACGGCTTCCTTGTCCAACACGTGGGCGGACACCCCCAAATTCTCATGTGTCTTAGACTAGGCTTCATACCGCTCCACAATTCTTTGGGAGTTTTGGGAATCGATTTGGATGGCACCAAGTTCGAGAATGTAAGCCGTTGTTTCCAAGGCATGAATTTAATCGACTTGGGAAGATCCGCGATAACTCATCATTGATCTAACCATTTCCAAAAGAGTTCTTTTTTTCGCTCTGCAACCCCGTTTTGTTGAGGGGTTAAGGGGCGAGAAGTCGGGATACAATCCCTTCATCGATAAGTAGTTCAAAAACTCATATTTGAGGTATTCGCCTCCACGATCGATCGTAGAGACTTGATACGTTTTTTCATATGATTCTCTGCTTGAGCCTTAAATTCTTTGAATTTCTCAAAGGTCTCAGATTTATGCTTCATAAGGAAAATATAACCGTACCTTGAGTAATCATCAATGAAAGTGACGAAATACTCATAACCTCCTCTTGCTTTGGTTGACATTGGACCACATACATACGTGTGAACGATCTCTAACACTTCTTTGGCCCTATTCCCTTGGCTCCAAATGCCCTCTGGTCATTTTCCCCTCCAAACATGATTCGCGGGGTGGAAAGCGGTTCAACTTGGAGAAGTTCTAGTGAACCGTCTTTCACCAACCTTTGGATCCTCTTTGGATTTATATGACCCAATCTTAGATGCCAAAGAAGTGTCTCGTTCACGCGTCGATGAACGTTTTCTTTTCTCGGAAATAGTTGATGTGTTATAGGATGCATTTCTTGAGTGGTGTGCATGATTAATTGTATAGAGATTATTCGCTAACGTTCCATGACGTATAAATTTATCATAAAGAGAAATGGTAACAACTTTATTAAAAGTAACCGAATATCCATCATGAAAAAGTTTAGAAACCGAAATCAAATTCTTTCTAAAACTTGGAACGTCTGAACATCTCTTAAAATTAAAACTCGTCTTCAAAAGACGGTGCACTTCTCCCATCGCAAATTTGCCACTCTGAAAGAAGATCGCCCGGTGTGATGAGGATCTCACTTCCACTTAGTTTTGGTCCTTTTGAACCCCTGTAACGTGAAACAAACATGATCGGTGGATCCCGTATCCACCACCCATAAATGGGAGGCATCGCCGCTAAACAAGTTTCAACAACTAGTGAGTGAGGATTACCTTTCTTTTCCTTTCCTTTTTTGGGATTGGAGCAGCCGACCTCCAATGTCCTTTCTCCCCTTGGTTGAAACATATTCCTTTTGGTTCTTTCTTGACACCCAACCAGCCTAACCGTCTTTTTTCTCACTTTTCTTAATGATGAGCTTGCTTTTGGTTCGACCACTTTCCTTTTCTTGAGACTTGCCTTCCCTCGCGCCTAGATCTCGAGAAAAGGCTTTTGGTCACCAATGCTTCGCGTCTTTCTTTCCTAAATGCTTCTCCACTTTCTCCAAGGCTTCTTGAAGATCATCCATGGTAAACATGTGATCACTCATCACAAAACCACAGTAAAATTCATCGAAGCCTCCTTGGCAGAGTAAGCAACAGAAATTCGATTTGGGCCTCATCACAATACTTAGTTTAGAGATAAGCCGGTTTGAGAAAATGGTTTTTGACTCGAGAACATGCTCCCTCACAGTGTTCCTCAACCATTTTCGGCCCTTTAGCCACGTCGTCGTTTTTAAACTGATCGATCATGCGGTCTTTTGTTGAAAACATTTCTTCAAGACTTTGCATAATTTCCGCAGCGGACTCAACACCTTCATGAACGTGTTGCAAATCATCAGACAATGAAGTCAAGATTACACGTTTCATGGGTTCATTGGCCTGCTCCCAAATATTATACTCATGTCTTGCCGCATCAGTTGATTCATCAGTAGGCTTACGTGGCTTGGGTACATCAAGAATCCAATAATGTTTTTGTGCAGGTAGGACATGCATCATATTTCGTTTCCAAACATTATAGTTTTCTCCAGATAATTGGTGTTCTTTGAGTGTATATAACAGTGGATTAAAAGGTTGCGACATGATGAACTAAAATAAACAATAATATGCATAAGCACAAATATATCACAAGGTTTGATCACATGCATCATATTTAAAATCTCAAAAAAATATGAACATGCATCAGCCAACATCTCAAAACAGTTTAAATAAGCCACGTTGGGTGGGTCATTATTTAAACACATTCAAGCAGGTTACAAACAAGAACAGTTACAAACCCTTAATATCCAGATTAATAGTTGGCTCCCACTTGACCAATATAAAATTGACAGGGACTCCGGAGAAGTATATGCATATCAATTTTATACCTAAGTAATAACCATGATTAAATACAAGATTACTATTTCGCTTTGATCGAGCCTCGTTGGGAGGGTCATCGTCGCCACTAGTAATAACCCACAATCATCCGTTTGGAATTCATTCATGTGAAACCTATCTTTTTGACGTCCCGTTGGGGGAATTTCTCCAAAAGAATTCACAAATAAATAAATCATGGAGGTCAAAATTAATTCAATTTTATTATCCGGAATAAAATTGTCAATTAATTATTTAAACATACTTAGTAATTTTGAATTTGAGATTTTTTCATTTTGGCAACCCTCATGCAAACACATTTAAACAAATTAAATAAAGCATAAGATAGCACAAAATAAATCAAGCAAAACAGAAAAATAAACATATTGGGCACAAATTATCCAATTGTCATGGTTTTGATTTTTTCGCTTGATCTTGAAGAAACACGTCTCGAATTTCTCCCCTCGTTAAATCTCGAAAAAATACTTGTCTCGAACCGCCACGCCAGAAAGCGGCTTCGCGGCCGGGATGCACGCGCATCATCCGGTGGCAGCAACCCTCAGATGTTTCAACCTGCCTTGTATCTCCTTTGATGCCTCTGCTCTAAGACGTTGTCGGCATTGCCTTCAAGCCGGATCTCCTCAGTAACACGCTCGCCCGCCTCGGCCGCCGCGACCCGGCTTCACCGCGTCGCCAAGGCGCGTGTCTTGGCCATGACTTCCGCCCGTCCGATTCGACTGGAACGCATCGCCGTGCCGTGTTCATCATCCTCCCCAAGCGCTCGACGCCGAAGCCGCCCTGCGCCCAAACGTGCGGCCCAGGCGCCTTACGCCTGATTCGGATTTCGTCCTTTAATTCTTCGTCTCTTCGTTCCGATCCGGTTACAATTTATTTACAAAAAATAAATAAACCTAGATCTAGACTAGTCTATTACATTGATCAAATCAAACAAATCCTAGTCTACTCGTGGATTTTCTCACGAGGCAAAAACAAATCCGAAACGAATCAAATTAAAAAACCACGATTTATATGCATGCAAAATAAAACATTAAAATCCATGACAATTGGATACCGCAAAAACAGATCTAATGAGTTCTACTATTCAATTTCAAATTTAATGTCCATTTAATTAAATTACAATTTAAAAAATTGAGAGTCTTAAACAGTGGCTTTTGATACCGATTGTTGGGGAATGAGTTGCACAGATCTATTCGGGGTGAATATTTAAATACAAATTTAATTCTTTAATTATTACTAGCATGAATTAATCCTATATTAATTCAAATAATAATTGCAACAACATATCATGCATATAAAAAGCCACGTAAAACCTACGCATGCAGAATCTACGGGTTTTCGTGAACGCATTTTCTCTCGGGATGGCGGTGGCTTTGGTCGGACGGACTAACAAAAAGGACTTCCCAAGTATTCCCTTAGCCCTTGCTTTCGACAATCCGGTGGAAGGATACTCATGAACAATTAACAAAAGGAAAAAATAAACTTTGTTGCACCACTTATGTGGATTTGCTAATATTTCCAGCACATGGAATTGTACTTGGGAATGAACTAATCATCCCCTATTTATAAGTGTGAGAGTGGTCGAAATTCTTGTGATATTTCAATGTGGGAAAAGACTTTTCTTGGTCACCAAGAAATCTTGAATATATCTCATATATTCTTTTTCCCATAATTAAAATATTCCACAAAAAACCCACCTCCTCTATTATGGTGTAATTTTCGAAAATCATAGTGCAAGAATCCAAGATTTGGATCTTCTTGAATTTATGAGATATTCTTGTATTTCAAGAAATACATATCTTCCATAATATCTTTTCAAGAAAATCAAGAAAATCTTTCTTGCCCACTATATTTTCTATTTTTTCGAAAATTTCTATATAGACAAGCTAGTGGGAGATTTCTTGAATTTAATGAGATAATCTTGTATTCCAAGAATACATATCTTCATTCCATAACAAAATTCAAAGAAAATCTTTCTCCCATCATATCTATAAATTCGAAAATTTTTAGGAAATATAAGCAACAATATTTATTTTATTTTAATCACCTTTTTAGGTTATTGGACTATATGTTGGGCTACTCAGGGGGCCTTTAGGAAAATTAAGATTGGACCTTCTAATGGATCTTGAATATCTAATATTGAGCCACAATATAATTCAAGCCCATAAATATTAATTAATCCCACTACATAATTAATATTGCACTATCCATCTTAACCCATATTACAGTCAATATGGCTCCCGGTCATTATTTCCTGTGTTTAAGATTATCTAGCCCATTAATTAATTCAAGCCACTGAAATAGTTTTCCTTTAATTAATATCTTTTGTCCTTGGTCGAGGAACGGTTCAACATTATTATCCATACCGGAAACTAATTCCACTTGCAAGATTTGGTATGATAAAACTTATGAACCTCCCAAGGGGCAAATCAAGCAAGCGTACTTGCACCACGATTCTTCAGATTAAATCTTAGCAATCACATGTGACCAATAATATTGCCCAAGATAAAAAGTATTGAATCTCTCTCTGATTCGCTACCCAAGATAAGTCAAAGCAATAGTTACCAATCCCACGTGATCCTATTTAAGGAACGGAGGTTAAGAAACAACGAACCACTGAGGTCTAATTCTTCCTTGTTGGTTCTCAAGAATTTATCCTCCTCAGAGGTCCTATTCAACAAGATCGGTCATGCACTAGTGTAATCTCTTGGTCAAGACAAACCAATCCGAGCCTTACACCTCAACCTTTTCGCGATGGTTGTTCATTTCCATCTAGGTCGTGAATGGCGTACTTTTTTAGTTACAAGGGATTTGTTAATTTAATCTTCGTGATCCGGTATCACTAAATTAACTACAAATGTAACACATACTGAATTATTGAACAGCTTATGCAAAGAAATATATATAACATTCAATCATATTTAAAGCATCGATGATAAACAATTTATTTCAAGAATAAGTCTCGAGAATAGGGGCCGATTATACAAAGTAAAAAGCATATTTTTCAGTATAATCCCAACACCTTGTTGAGTTTAACGAGGGCCAACTGGCCCTAGCCTTCTGACACCCTTCTTTTACCGAGGGTTAGGTGGCCCTCGCTAAATAGGTGAGCAGTTTGCCAAGGGAAATAGTCCTCGCAAACTTAATTCGCGTATTAAAAATGTCATGGCCAGGTTTCGAGCCCGGACTGGGGAGGCTCCGAGTGCACCCACGAACCACTGGGACACACGAGCCCCCCCACAGTAGTAGCATATATAGGCAAAATTTTGCCCCCCATCTGATTCGAACACGCGACCTCCCGGTATATGGAGGTCTTACGTGTACCGCCTAACCGTTTGGGCTAGACGAGTTATTGATTAAGAATGTATTTTTAATTGTATAGGTATTATATATTGTGTCTTATTAAATTTTTTACTTCTATGATTTAGTCTAATTGTTTGTCATGCATATATACTTTGATTTTAATTAAAATATTTATAATAAAATTCTGAAATAAATAATTTATATTCTTTTACATCATTTATTATTTTGAATACATTTATATATATACTTATATTAATTAATTTTATTAAAATATTTTCAATAAATTTTAAAATAATTAGTTTTATATTCCTTTTCACTATTTATTATTATGAATACATTTATATATATACTTATATTAATTATTTTTATTAAAATATTTTCAATAATTTCTAATAATTAATTTTATATTCTCGCATAGTATTTTCAATAACAATTTAAATAATCATCCTTACATAGTATTTTCTAAGACATGTATATAATCATTATTTTTTAAATATTTTCAATAAAATTGCAAAATTATTACTTTTGTATTAATTTTCACTATTTACTAACACGTGTATATAGATGCACCTATAATAATTTTTTTTATAAAATTTTAAAGCGTTCTCACAAACTAATAGTAGAGATTTATTAATCAACAATATTCATAACAAATAAACATAAAACACACATGTGGCGTTCAAATATTCTAAATAAAACATAACAAAATATTTGGCGTTCAAAATTAACATAAAACATAACAAAATATTCAGTCAAATGTTTAATGCATATAACACACACAAATGTTTAATGCATCACATCATCACCATCATCATCATCATTGTCATTTGCCGGGGGAAATTGATTAGGAGGAAACATATTGGGATCGAATGTACCCACACCTCTGAGCATTTCAGTGAGACCTTGAGTACTGCCGGAAGAGTTGATGGAACAGCGTCGAACACGAGCGGTAGAACCACTAGGACCTACAGGAGCACGAAACTGAGGGAATGGAGGAACAAAAAGACCATAGATCCGTGCACTCACTTTGATCTGTCATTTTTTTTATTGTGGATCCTCCTTTTCACTAATAACAAGGTCTCATTTTTTTAATGGGTCACTTTTATACCCGAGTGCACGGTGCACTTGGTGCACAGGAGACTCACTCCTTGTGTAAACCTAAATTCACCGTAAACTCGAGCTTTTTAATATCAATTTAGACAAAAACTTGTGTAAACCTAAATTCACCGTAAACTCGAGTTTTTTAGTATCAATGTTATTTATAAAATCTATTACAGATATGTATAAAAATTATTATTGTTAATGCACAATATTTTATATTTGTTTCAAAAAAAAAGTTTTATATCATGGGATGCTTAGTAAAATTGTAAAGAAATGAATGAGAAAGGGAATGGAAAGCAAAAGTCATACCTCACTTATTTGATACATTTGATAGATTCTTTACTTTGAAGGAATCAAAGTTATAGTAGTGTGATTTCAAACCCACGCTATGACTTTGATTCTAATAGTATACCTTCAAACCCTCCTAATTTGCAGTAGTGTAACTCGTATATTTATTGTGTCACTTTATATAAATTACTATAAGTAATAAAATTACTATTCGTCCTCAAAAAAAAAAAAAAAATTACTATTCGAATGAGAGAGATTTCCGGAGTACTTTGCTTAGATCGATCCTACCATATCAATAGTAACTAGACTAATGTACTCGCACAATCTAATGAAATAGCTGAGGCAAATGTCTCCGATTTTCATGGAGAGGAAGTTTGAATTACATCATCTTCTATAACACGAGCCATATAAGTGAAAAAATGTAGTGAAGAAGGGCAAATACACCCCTCTAATAACAAAAAATATATATATATACATATATATTTATACTCATCTCAATATAAAAAAAGAAATATACACATTATATATTTTTTTATACAAAATTATCCTCACCCACCACTACCCCATCATCTACATTTATACATATATATAAATAAATCTATAAATATTTGTTAATCAAAATATTACATTTAAATGTAATTAAAATACAAAATTTAAAATTAATTAAAGATATGAGGTCAATACATTCATACATATATATAAATAAATCTATAAATATGTGTTAATCAAAATATTACATTAAAAGTAATTCAAATACAAATTTTAAAATTAATTAAAGATATGAGGTCAATAAAACAGAATTATGAGGTTTAATAAAAATCATTATTAGAAAAGACTTATTAAATTTTTGAAGTGTAATTAACGATATTTTAAAGTGTTAAAATAACTGGTCCACATTATTAAATTTATTTATCAAATAATTATTAATTTATTTATTCCATTGATGTAATATATTAAACATATATTATAATAAAATTCTATTGATATAATATATTAAATACATATTATAATAAATTATTTGATTTTTTTTTACTTGATTTATAAAATAAGATATACTAAAAATAAATAAAGATAGATATATCTAATAAAATTAAACAAAAGAGAAATAGTCTATCATTTAATTTTTAAGAAATTAAGACGGGGTTGTGGGTCATGTGAGTGTAAATCTTTTTTTAATAAGGATATATATGTATTTTTATTAGGAAATGGGTAGATATCTTTTTTCTTATATGAAATGGGTAGAACACTTTATTTATGAATGAAAGTGAGTATATTTCTTTTTCAACAAAAAAGGTAAGTAAATATTATAGTTGTTAAAAGCTACTGAATAAGAAAACATTGTATATCATTAAAACTATTTTTTAAATATTATTTTATTAATTACATTAACACAAGAAGTAATATATTTTGACAATAACTCATATGAGACGGTCTCATGTATGAGACGGAGTATAACTTAGCACAAATTACACCCATCCCTTCCAAAGTGTTAAAGCGCCAATGCCCAAATTATGCCCCGTCTCACCGTGGGACCGTCTCATGCAAGTGTGCCTCATATATTTTATATAAAAGAGAAAAAGAACAGTAAAAATCAATTTTGCAACGTGTGTGCCCAAGCGGGACTTAGGCAAAGATGATAGTATAACTAAACCACCAAGCCTCCCAATTAAATTGAGCATTTATTCGCTCCCATTGGGGACCGAACACGGGACCTTGGGTGCCCAAGCGGGGATCAATTCCGCTCGGGCACTTGCTCTTTTGCGTTTACTTAATGAATTTAATTCTATATGTCCTAAAATTCATTTTTTTTTCTATTTTTTTTTAAAAAATTCTTTATTTCAATTATCTTATTTAATAATTCAATTACATTTTAATATAATAATTTATATTTTTTATTTAGAAATTATAATTAAATTAAAATATATTAAATTTGTATTTTTATAACTTATTTTTAATAAAATTAATTTCTATATTAATTTACAATTCATTTTTTTCATTTTTTTTAAATTCTTTATTTCAATTATCTTATTTAAGGATTCAATTACATTTTAATATATTAATTTATATTTTTATTTATAAATTTAAAAGAAATTGTATTTTTTTAATTATTTTGAATTCAATTAATTAAATATTTATTTAACATTTATTTTTTTATTTTTTTTAAATGTTTTATTTCAATTTTCTTATTTAATTATAGTTTTTGTATTGGATAATTAGCAAAAAATAAATTATGTTAAGCAATGTCAAATAAGTTATACTTTTCTATCTAAACAAGTAATACTTTTCTATGTAAACAAGTAATATTTTTCTATCTAAACAAGTTATATATACTTTTCTATCTAAACAAGTCATACTCTCTATATAAACAAGTAATACTTTTCTATTTAAACAAGTTATATATACTTTTCTATCTAAACAAGTAATACTATCTATATAAACAAGTAATACTTTTCTATCTAAACAAGTTATATATATTTTTCTATCTAAACAAGTAATACTATCTATATAAACAAGTAATATTTTTCTGTCTAAACAAGTTATATATACTTTTCTATCTAAACAAGTAATACTATCTATATAAACAAGTAATATTTTTCTATATAAACAAGTAATATTTTTCTATTTAAACAAGTTATATATACTTTTCTATCTAAACAAGTAATAATATCTATATAAACAAGTAATATTTTTCTATCTAAACAAGTATTAATACTATCTATCTAAACAAGTAATAATTTTCTATCTAAACAAGTTATATACTTTTCTATCTAAACAAGTTATATATACTTTTCTATCTAAACAAGTAATACTATCTATATAAACAAGTAATACTTTTCTATTTAAACAAGTTATACATAATTTTCTATCTAAACAAGTTATATGCACTTTTCTATCTAAACAAGTAATACTCTCTATATAAACATGTAAAGTTATATGCACTTTTCTATCTAAACAAGTAATACTCTCTATATAAACAAGTAATACTTCTCTATCTAAACAAGTAATACTTTTCTATCTAAACAAGTAAAAAAAATGAAAAATATAATATACATAAATAAACATTATATATAAACGATAAATAAATGATAAACATTATACATATATAAAAAAAACAGAGTTTCATAAACGACTTTAAACGAAAAAAAAAGTGTCGCCTCATGAATAAATTAAAAAAAAAAGAGTTTCATAATAAACGGTTGGGATAAAAATCTTCACCCTCATCCCCCAAATTAGCTTTATAAAGAAAATTACTATCGAAACCGATTTCATCATCGCCGCCGGCGCTTATGAACCCGGCCACGCTACCACCACCGTCGTTGCCACCACCGCCGCTGCTACCACCACGACCGCTGCCACCACCACGACCGCCGCCTCCACCAGCACCGCCGCCACCACGACCAATGACCAGGCCACCACTACCACCACCACCACGACCGCCACCGCCACCGTTCTCGAAATTAATGGTGTCAAGAAAAAAATCCGGTGAGCAGCCCATTTGAACGGCCAGAGCGGATGCAAACCGTTGCCATTTCCGTTGATTTTCTTCTCTGATCTCGGCCGTCACCTGCTCTCTAATCTGTCAACCGTCTGTTGTGGCTGTTGCGGTTGCAGCGGTGGTCGCGGTGTTGAAGTAATAGAGGTTTGAGACGAGTTGGGTTGTGTCTCCGCTATAATGGCGGAAGACAACCTACCGTACCCGAGAACCCGCTGTCTATGGATGTCGGCCTCCTCCACATAGATCTAATTCAAAGTAATTGGAGGAACTGGTGGATTTGAACCTGACGGTTCACCCACATGGGCCTGGCTGGCAGCTTCGATCCTATCTCGCACTGCTCTCTGTAAAAATTAAATATTATAATTAAGATCAGGTGTAATAATTACGAAATACAACATTAATTACTTACGTGCACGTGAGTGCTGCGGTTGTAGGTGGAGGTCCTCGTCTCCTCTTCGTAGGGGTGGCCGAGTGCAAGAGTCTCAAGAGCGTCTAGAGGGCGTCCGATCCGTAGTTCTTATTAGCAAATAAAAATATTAATATTAATTATGAACTTAATTATTGTAGAATTGAATAAATTATATTACTTACTTCCGCCATGCGGTGCTCCAGAATCGGCTGGGATTCGGCCTTGTGCGCAACGACGCCCCCATCCTCTCCTTGCTGGCTCAGGCGATTTTGGCGATTCTTCCGGCACATCTCCTGGTATGCGGGATCGCTCCAAACCGCCACAATTGACGCTCACACGCCCGGGTCCATGTCATCCGTCATATCCAACCCTTCATCCCTCCACCCGACATGCCAGCTGTAAAGCATGTCCTTGTACCGGGCAGCGGCAAGCTTATAGAATGGCCGGTAGAAATCGGTCGGTGACATACCATCCGCCCACTTCGTCTATTTCTGCATTTCATTAACACAAACTTTATTAAATTTATATATAACAAAATATATTATATATTAAATTAAAATAAGTAATCAATTATTGTACGTACCCTAAACTCGTCGAAGTAGAGTTGGCGTTGTTCTTTCAACACGCCTCTCCAACTGTGGGCCCCCATTGTAATTCCAACTCGCAAGATGGAGTTGGTGGCTAAAGTGGAAGCCTCATGACCGGGTATGATGCTTAAACATATTAAAAAATTAATAAGTATAATTAATAATTAATTTTATAATTACTAAATAAATTAATAAGTCATTAAAAATTATAACTTACTTTCCCTGACTCAAATCGATCGCTAATCGAGCAGTGGGAGCTGAGCCACGATGAATAGAGGCCGAGCCTGAGCTCGACCCCGCTGCAGATGACCCTGCCGGGGACGATTGCTGCTAGCTGGCGGCGCCTCTATTCAGGTTCACCGTCGGTCTCAGAACCCTCTTCTTCCTGGTGCTCAAAGTAATGGAGCCGTCGTCCCGACCACCACCTCTGCCTCGACCATTTCCACTGCCTCGTCCACCGCTGTCTTGGCTAGTACTCATCTGCATTATATAAAATAAATTCATTATATTTTTTAATAATTTAATTAAAATCGCGCCTAAATTTTGACAGAATTTCGACTATATTATTACATATTCATCCTAGTCAACCATCAATCGAACAATTTTAACCAAATTAACATATATATATATATATATATCACATAATTATAAAATAATTCTAACCATTCTAGTCAACCATCAATCTAACAATTCTAACCATTCTATCCCATATATATATCACATATATAATCATAAAACAATAGTCAATCATCAATCTAACAATTCTAACAATTCTAGCCAATCATCAATCTACCAATTCTATCACATATATAATCATAAAACAATTCTAACCATTCTAGTCAACCATCAATCTAACAATTCTAAACATTAATCTATCATATAATTACATATAAAATATCATAATCAACCAAATTACACTAACATGCATATACGTAATTGAAATAAATATACGTAATTGACTAATTAAACTAAAATACACATATATATATATATATATATATATATATATATATATATATATAATATCGAATATATATATAAACGTACGAAACGAGAAAATAAACGGTTAAAAATTAGAAAAAATACCGTGAAAAGGAAGAATATGACGATACGAATTGAACCACATGCACCGAATGCTCAGGACGGCGACAACGAACGGTGTACGGTGATGGCGGAGGACGATTTTTTTGCGAAAAGAATCGCGTCTGAATGCTAAAATCGCAGGTTATATAATCGAAATTTTGCGACAGATACTTAATTGCCGTCGCTAATAGCGACAGAAAAAATCGTTGTTTTGTTCAAAAAACCGTCGCTAAACTTGGCTGGGGGTGGTGGTCCAAGTGCCAAGATGCTTCGTGCTCCGGGTCCGACTTTAACGACGGTTATAACCGTCGTTAAATGCCCCGATTTGACCCTATTCGAAAAATCCGTCGCTAAACAGTCGCTATTTGTGGCGGATACTAAAACCGTCACTAAAACCGTCGCTACTAGCGATGGTAGTTGGATCCGTCACTAAATTCCGTCGTTAAAATCTGCCTTTTTTGTAGTGTCATCTCATTAGTCCACCTTTTTGGGGTTCAATATTTTATTACTTTGTCAATTTATCTATTTGCTACGACCATCACATGCACTTGTGGGTAACCAGTAATAATTTTTTGCGTTTAAAAAGAATTATTACAATCACATATATAACTATGGAAGTGGAACACGGGTGACTGCAAGTGAATTATTCACATTGTTGGGTGGTCGTGGGCGCACTCCTTGTTGTTAGGCCATTATGAGAGAAACTTAGTGAAAAAGTAACCAATATTAAGTCATCGTGATATTTTCTGGATAAGATCGAAGTTGAGAATATATCTCATTAACACTAGAACCACAAAATACATCCAATTTAAAGAGGGTTTTAACGAGGGAAAGAGGTTTATGGAGGGTTTTAACGAGGGAAAAAATCCCTCGTTAAAATGCTCGTCGGTAAATATTTAACGAGGGGAAAAAAATCCCTCGGCAAATAGCGAGGGATTGACATGTGTTAGTTTACTGAGGGCCCGCAGCCCTCGCTATTTTCCCGACAAAAAATCTCTCGGCAACACCCTTGTTGAGTTTAACGAGGGCCAACTGGCCCTAGCCTTCTGACACCCTCCTTTTACCGAGGGTTAGGTGGCCCTCGCTAAATAGGTGAGCAGTTTGCCGAGGGAAATAGTCCTCGCAAACTTAATTCGCGTATTAAAAATGTCATGGCCAGGTTTCGAGCCCGGACTGGGGAGGCTCCGAGTGCACCCACGAACCACTGGGACACACGAGCCCCCCCACAGTAGTAGCATATATAGGCGAAATTTTGCCCCCCATCTGATTCGAACACGCGACCTCCCGGTATATGGAGGTCTTACGTGTACCGCCTAACCGTTTGGGCTAGACGAGTTATTGATTAAGAATGTATTTTTAATTGTATAGGTATTATATATTGTGTTTTATTAAAAAATTTTCTTCTATCATTTAGTCTAATTGTTTGTCATGCATATATACTTTGATTTTAATTAAAATATTTATAATAAAATTCTGAAATAAATAATTTATATTCTTTTACATCATTTATTATTTTGAATACATTTATTTATATACTTATATTAATTAATTTTATTAAAATATTTTCAATAAATTTTAAAATAATTAGTTTTATATTCTTTTTCACTATTTATTATTATGAATACATTTATATATATACTTATATTAATTATTTTTATTAAAATATTTTCAATAATTTCTAATAATTAATTTTATATTCTCGCATAGTATTTTCAATAACAATTTAAATAATCATCCTTACATAGTATTTTCTAAGACATGTATATGATCATTATTTTTTAAATATTTTCAATAAAATTGCAAAAATATTACTTTTGTATTAATTTTCACTATTTACTAAAACGTGTATATAGATGCTCCTATAATAATTTTTTTTATAAAATTTTAAAGCGTTCTCACAAACTAAATGTAGAGATTTATTAATCAACAATATTCCTAACAAATAAACATAAAACACACATGTGGCGTTCAAATATTCTAAATAAAACATAACAAAATATTTGGCGTTCAAAATTAACATAAAACATAACAAAATATTCAGTCAAATGTTTAATGCATATAACACACACAAATGTTTAATGCATCACATCATCACCATCATCATCATCATTGTCATTTGCCGGGGGAAATTGATTAGGAGGAAACATATTGGGATCGAATGTACCCACACCTCTGAGCATTTCAGTGAGACCTTGAGTACTGCCGGAAGAGTTGATGGAACAGCGTCGAACACGAGCGGTAGAACCACTAGGACCTACAGGAGCACGAAACTGAGGGAATGGAGGAACAAAAAGACCAGAATGTGGTACGGGATCAGAATAACCACCGGTCGGCTGGGGAAGCTATGAAAAATTACCGGCCTGGTTGGAACTACCCCACTGTTGGGAACCACTGATTCCCTACAACCTTTGTTGGGGAGTAACACCCATATGTGGAGCAGCGGTTCCCTGTCACGTCTGCTGAGGACCACCGGTTCCTTGCCACGACGGTTGCTGGGGACCATCGGTTCCTTGCCACGACGGCACCTGGGAACCAACAGTTGCCTACCATATCGAGAAAAATTGGCTCATCTGGTTCATTTAACTTTGCATTTATGACATCTGTCTAGCCATTTCCTCTCTTTGTTGTCTTTCTCTCGAGAGAGCACGCTCCTGTGCCAAAAAGTGCTCTTGATCAAATTGGGAGTAGCCGCCGATAGAGGTGCCCCCAGATGTCCCGTCTGGGCCAGATTGAATGCACCCCAACTCCGATATTTGCCCCAAATCCCTGAATTTTCCGTGGGAGTACGACACCTGCTGTGTATAGTACTGGATGGCTTGTTTACTGTGCTCGTACTCATCTACATCCTGGGGTAGCTCAGAATTGATCCGTGCCTCCACTTCTCGCTGACATACAAATATTTTGACATTTAAAATTATATATACTATTAATTAATTAAGTTATATATTGGACCGTGGAACGTTACTTCAAGCACTTACAATTATGGCTTCCATCTCAGCATACGTTGAAAATTATTGTGAAAATTATTCACGAGTTCCCACGCCATTGGGAGGCGTCTATTTTTCTGCCACTGCCAATTTTGCATAATTTTGTTAATTATTATTAATTATTATGTATTAAAGTAATTGAAATATCGATTTGTGGTGGTGCAAAAACTACTTACAAAGTCATACGCAAAATCAACCGCTCCTTTTGATCCTCCATGATGCATAGATTTTTTGGATGCACGATTTTTGTGGCACTGATCGCTTTTTGCTATGACTTCCGGTCGGATCCAGTAATCTTTCAATGTTGTCCACACATCATCATCCCATGGGGGCACCTTTCCCTTTTTTTCGGTACAGGGTCTTCCAGTTATTGAGAAGATCAACATACTGCATGCTAGCCCTCCGCATAAACATATCTTTAATCTGTCTTGTGTCCTCTCGGTGTTGATCCCAGGTAATATCCCTCAAACAAAAAAATGAACATTAAACGTTGATCGGCGTATAAGTAACAATATAATGAACGAGCTACTTAAATTAATCAAACGAATGCATACCTGGAATATTTTCCACCACCTGTTTTTCCGATCTTTAGAAACCAATGCCCATGTGAATCCGCCCAACTCCATATGTCGGGACATTATGTTCCTGATGATCCTCGAACATTTATTCGAGGAATGCAACCTGTAAAATTAAAAGAGTGTTACACACGTATATATTATATAATATATAAATAAAAGACAAAGTGGTATAACATACTTCCCATTCCACACTTGTATATGTAATCGGATTTGTGGTGGATCATGATCGGCGAGTTCCTCGGCGTCAACCTCCCGATTCCTAGAAGAATCATCATCGCCACCTTCAGTTGATTCATCATGGTGGTCATATTCAGTACTCGCCGTCTCGTGTTCGGGTATCGGGACCCGATTTTGCTGTTCATCTTTGTTATTTTCACGACTTTAGCGAGTGTTTTCGCCCTCGTTGAATTTGCCGAAGGTGCTTCCCTCGTTAAAACCCTCGTTCAGCTTATCCCTAGTTAAAACCCTCGTTAAATAACGAGGGTTATTCTACCCTCTTTAATTTCCCTCGTCAAAACAGTGTTTTTTTGTAGTGTAGTTAGATTTTTAGTTTATCTTAGACACTTGTATTTAATTCATGATTAGTCATTGCCACTTACTTAACAGTTTATTTTAACAACTTCCACATTCCTTGTAGAATTTTTGTTGATGTGTATGAATCCCCTCATGAGTAGACGTATTTCAACACCCCTTTTACCAGATTTTTACTCACTATCTGCATAATTAAATTAATTAACATTATATATTACATATTTCAATTTTTCATAAAAACTAAAAGAAAACAATCAAAAATGATAAATCGCATGTCTAAGCTCAAACCCCGTCATTTCTTTTCTCTCGGTTCGAGAAGTGGTTGTTGCCATGAGTGTCCCTTGAGTTTTATGGTACCATGATGAGTGATAATTTCAAGACGTTATTTTTTATGTACATGATGGTAATGTGAGAGAATATACATCTTTCATGATCATTTACCCAAATTAGATCAAGTTAGCTCTTGATTATCATGTTAATGTTAATGATTTAAACATTCCCCGTAAGAATGGAAGGTTACATCATCAACATTAATCAAGAGATATTCTGCTCTAATTTGGGTGCAAGACCATGAAAGGCACACATTCTCTCACGTGGCAGTCGTGCATAGAAGAATGAACATCCTAAAACTTAACCCTGTGATGATATCATGTAATCTTTGGTTGATATCTCAAGGGACACTAAGACACCATACTTAGCAGCGAAATTATCGTGTTAATGAATGGAAGTACAATCATTCCTCAAACTGAGGAAGAAATGTTTAGTTTGAGGTTAGAAATATAATTTATTACTGTTAATTGTTTTGCCTTAATTATTATGAAGATTAAAATATATATATTGTCTATTAAACATGTGGCAAAGAAGTGGATGAAGATGACTAATAATGAGGGAATTACACTTCGCAAAGGTTCTACAAAGAACATAGGAACAATCGATCAAATATGTATGACACTGACTAATCATGATGAAAATACAAGTACAGAGATAAACATGCTGACCAAAATCTTAAAAATAGTCAATTTTTCAAATATATAAAGATTATTATCTGCAAATAACCCAAAACATGAGCTCAACAACTAAATAATACGATTTATTCCTATAAGCATGATACACACCATTATATTTTCATATCTCAAACTAGAGTACATAATGCATACTTAAAGTATAACCAAATATATAAGTTCATCAACCAAACTATACAATTTATTTCAAGAACAAAGCACACATTACTGTATATTCAGACCTAATGGAACACAATGCATACTTAAAATATAAAACACACAAGCTCATTAAACAAATAATACAATTATTCCAAGAAACAAAATCCACACTACCATACATTCATATCCCAAATTAGAGGAACATGATACATAATAAAATTTTAGATGTACTTACCATATAAATTTGAAATAGATCGAAGAACCCATGTTAAGAAACAAGGTTGTCCATTTTCTGCACTTCTGACACGTTTACTGCACTTCTAACACATTTTGACTTTTTGTACTTTAAAAATAATTAATTCAGTAAATATTTTTTTTAAATTTCTGCACTACTAGGCCAATTTTGGAGTGCATTTTTTTTTTAAAAAAAAATCAACTTTTAGTAGTTTAGTTTTTTTAATTTTCTACACTTTTGTCTTTTTTATTTCATTTTTTATTAGTTGTAATTTTTTATATAATTTAATTTAAATTACAGATTTTATAAAATTTGTATTTCGAATCTGCATTTTTTTTAAAAAAAATATGTATTTTCCCAAAATGTGCACTTGATCAAAACAAAAAAATAAAATTATAAATACATACAAAAATGAGATAGGGGGTATTTTTGGTACAAATTGTATCTTAGAGTCACTTTAAAGATACTTTGTACCTTAGAGTCTTTCTGTTAGACACTTTATAGTGGAGAGTCATTAACTCAATTTTCTAATATCGACATTATTCAGAATGTACCATCATATGATGAATTTGAGGAATAAGAAAGAGGAAAAAGAATACATTGATGATGATAGACTAATAAAAATCTTAATTGTTTTTAAAAAAAAAAAATATTTTATTGTTGTGATTTAATATGGAAATACTCCCTCCGTCCTATTTTTTATTATTCGGTTACTGTAGACACATAGATTAAGAAAAAGTAGGACATAATAGTATTAAATGGTGTAACATGGGTAAAGTGAGTTTGGTGGAGGAAAATAATAGTATTAAATGATGTAAAGTGGGTTTGGTGGAGAGAAATAATAGTATTAAATAGTATTGAAAGTTGTTTTATTTCTTTTTTAGAAAATGACCAAACAAAATTTGAACAACTATTCACGGAAATTGGACAATTAAAATTAGGATAGAAGGAGTGCAGTGGGAATATAAAATGATGTTTAGGTAAAAAAGGACATCATTCATCAACTGCTAAGTTCTAGTACAATTAAATATATATTCAACATTATTTAACCTATCAACAATCTCATCCATGGTCATAAATGTTGTTTTTGAAGATAAGAATATAATTAATCTAATTGGTTATTCACTAATTATTGTGTATGGAATTAATGAATCACTCAAGGCGATTCAATTCTTTTTAGGAGTTTTATCAATTTAGGGACTGAAAGATGGTAAAACTATCAATTTAAGGTTTGAAAGATTTTTCCTATCAATTCAAGGTCTGGAAGATAGAAAACTATCAATTCAGGGCCTGAAAGATAGAAATAAATTGTATAGTTTGGTTGATGAACTTATATGTTTTGTTATACTTTAGTTTGATGAACTTATATGTTATGTATGTTTTAGTTGATGAAACTATCAATTCGAGACTTATAAATTTTAAGGTCATGTTTGGCACTAAACCCTAAACTCTGAACACTAAACCCTAAACGTTGAACCCTAAACCTTGAATCATGAACAATAAACCCTTCTGAATCGTAAATCCTGAACCTTAAACTTTAAAAATAAAAAAAATTAAGAACATGAAATAAGAACATGAAATGTAAGTTGCAAACATGACCTTAAAATGTGTGAGCCTCAAATTGATAGTTTTTATCTTTCAGGCCCTGGATTGATAGTTTTCTATCTTTCAGGTCTTGAATCGATAGAAAAAATCTTTAAGGTCTTAAATTGATAGTTTTGTCATCTTTCAGACCCTGAATTGACATTTTTCCTTCTTTTTATGAAAAAAAGAAAAGTTAATTTGCCAACTGATCTATCCTATGCAAAATGGTAAAACTAATTTAATTTAATGAACCTTTTGCATCATTAGAAAAACTATGACTCTCACATATAAATGTACAATACATACCGCAACGAGGGCATTGGACCCGAGTCCCCAATCATCTCCTTTTTTATATTTATTTTAATTTTAACTTCTTCTTTTTTAACTTTTGTTCTTGGGTTTCATTTTCTAATAATCTATTTTCTCTTTTTAACTTTTCTTTAATTAAAAAAAAACTATTTTAATAGCTTCTTGTTCTTGTTCTTTTTTAAAAAATTTTTTAACAATTTGAGTGCTATTCTAAATATAGTTTTAAGTGGAAAATAATTGTAACATTTATAAAATTTTGTGTATTAAAATTCAATCATAAAATTGTAGAATGGTAGCATTTAGATTCGACTGGAACAAAAAATTTCGATATCCATTCTTCTTAATTACTTAAAATTAATTATTCTTAAAAAGAATTTTGAACCGATAAATAAAATATTTATTTTTTTTAAAAGATTTATGTATTAAAATATTGATGTCTTAATTAAAAATAAAAATGAAGTATAGAAAAAATGGACCAAATAGTTTACAAAGGTAAATATAGATTAAAAGAAAAACAATAATAAAAGTTAGAATATAGATGTTTTATTCCACATTTTAACTAAAACTAGTGTTGCAATTTATTTCACGTATCAATTAAAAAAAATGGTCTCTTGTTTTACACCATTGCATAATTACATACTGGAACTGGTGTATAAGAGACGGACTAATTTTTTTTTAGTTCTAATTGCCTTGTACAAAGCTTTCCATTCCCTTTGTACAAATAACAAACTAATAAAATTGCAAATTATTAAAAAATAAAATCTTCAATTGGGAGCTTAAGTCCAAACGTGAACATCTTAATACCTTTTGCCAAGAATAACGCCAATAATAACTAAAACAAGAGCCACACCCAAAATGAAGTTGATGTTCAAAGATGGAGATGCATGTGTTTCTGCTGGGGCCACTGCTTGAGCTGAAGTTCCCTCTGACTTCTTCTTGCTCCTCCTTTTTGGAGTGGATGTGAGTGAATCAATCTCCAGTGATTTTATAGTCGTTTCGTCCTTGAGTTCAGAAGTAGCACCTCCAATGTCCTGCATCATAGTTGAGAAAATAAGAGATTATATAGATGAAGCAGTTTACTACATGTTCCTTAAGTGGAATGCATGAAAAGCCATTTATCTTTCAAGTGCAGTCGGATAACGAAAAGGTTCTATTCCAAGATTATAGAGCTGATGATTTTGGAATGAATGAAGAATCTGTGGGATCGAAATATCCATTCTAGATCACATGATCGTTTATGCATGTACTAGGAATATACAACTGAAAATGATATGAGGAAGAAAAGGGGAATTATTTGATATTACACTTCAGCATGGACAGTGTGTCATGTTCATTGTTAACACAAAAGTTTAAGAATATGTAGCCTTGATGATTCATGGAATAATTTGCATCATTTTTCAATTTATTATTCATATATTTGGGGGTGTAGTGAATCAGGAACGAGACGTGTGTCTCTGCAAGTCGATATAAAGAATAAAGCGAACCTTTTCATTGGATTTGGAATCAGCTAATTGCAACTTTTGCTCTAGATCTTTCACTTGGTTCTCCAAGAGAAGGACATCTTTTTTCTTAGCTTCAAGTTCTTCACATGAATGTTTCAAAGCAGCTTCTTGTTCCAAGTCCTTTTTGGAGACTAGCTCTTTCTGTTGTAAATCAAACAAAAAGGGTAAGTCAAGACTCAGAACTGCATTCAGAAGTTTAGCAGGCAATTTGGTGACACAATACGAGAAAAGGATATTGATTATCGTTTCAGCAAGCTTTACAGATCAATTTCAGGCTCTAGACGCCAAACAAGTTATAATATCAGATTGTTTAACCATCTGAAATTGCATGACTTACCTCTTCTTTAAGCCGAGCTTCTGCAGTTGCTAACTGTTCTTCAATCGCCTTCAGATTATTTTGCAACTCAGATTTTTCTCCAACTTCAGAGTTGAGTATTTCCAACTTAGCTTTCAAGGCATCTTCATTTGATTTCTGTTCTTTCAACTGCTCTTCAAGATGTACTATCATTTCTTGAAGATCCTTTTTAGAACTTTGGAACGTCTCATTGAGCAAAGTGTTCTCTTCCATTACAGAAGATATCTGAAAGATGAAGATGAGCAAATATATCAACATTTGAGTTAAACATGGAAAGAAAACTCATAATAAGGAAATATAGATTTGTGAAATATGTTGATGTAAAAATTACTGACCTGGGATTGTAGCTTTCCGCCTTCAGAAGCAAGCCGCTGAGTCAGCTCTTCTATTTCTTTTCTTGCAGAACTTAGTTCCTTAACTGTGTCATCTTTTTCTGATGAAACAGTGGACCATTTCATCTGCAATTCATTGAGCTCAGATTTATACAAATCCAGATCCTCAGTGAGTTTCGAGTTAGCTTCAGCTAGAGCTTTAGCCTCCTTCTTAAACTGGCTAGATTTTCCGTCCAATTCGCTCTCAAGATCCTTAGATCTTGTCAAAATACTTTCCAGTTCCACTTCACGGGTTTTCAGATTCGTGGAAGCTTCCTGAGCCTGTTCCTCATAAGTTTTCACCTGTGTTTCATAAGCTTTTATCTTCTCATATAAGTCCTTAGCTTCAGACTCCTTTAGGCTCGATTTTTGTATAGCTTCCTCCAACTCTTCTTCTGCTTTCTTAAAGCGGGCTTCAGCTTCCAAATGAAGTCCAGAGACACTAGAGTGCTTATCCGTCAGTTCTGCGATGGTGCTCATGTGAGACGCCAGCTGCTCTACAGACATATCCCTCTCAGAAGAAAGACCACTTATCTTTTCTTCAAGATCTTTAACCTTGTCATTGCACAGCTCCTTCATTTGGATAGCATTATTGTTTAAATCAGAAACAGCTTCTTCCAGCCCTTGTTTTTCTTTCTTCACTTTTTCAAGTTCTTCCTCGATGGTTTTCGTCTTCGTTTCCTGGCTTCTCAACGCCTCCTCGGCCCCTTCTTTTGAACTCACCTCCTCCTTAAGCTTCAACTTCAAATCTTCAAGATGGGAAGCATTCTCTTGAAGATTCTCCTTGGTTGCTGCTAGCAAGTTCTCAAGTGATGCAATATCATCTTTAGCCTTAGATTCCGAAGCTTTTGCAAGCTCCAATTCATGATTTACTTCACTCAAAAGTGCTTCTTTAGAAGCTAGCCTCTGCTCCACATCTTGCACCAATGATTTTGATGCCTCTAATTCGCCATTAACAGCAGCAAGCTCCGAAGTTGAACTCTTCAGCGCCTCTTCTACTTTCTTATTTTCATTGATCTTTTCGTTCAAGCTTTTCACCTCTTCCTTCAAAGAAACTATCTGATCTTCCATCTCTTTCGCACTAGCTTTCGCCACCTCGAGCAACCTCTCGAGTTCCAAGTTGCGTTGATGAATCGTGTTGGCTCGTTCTTCGTGCTCACCACTTTTGTCCACCGCATTCTTTAATTCAGTCTCGAGCTCATAATTACGACCTGTTAACTTAAACAATTCCAACGTAAATTCTTGCTTCTCTTCCACCTCCTTCTTAAGCTTCAACCTCAAATCTTCAAGATGGGAAGCTTTCTCTTGAAGCTCGTTCTCGGTTGCTGCTAGCTCGTTCTTGGTTGCTGCTAGCTCGTTCTTGGTTGCTGCTAGCTCATTCTTGGTTGCTGCTAGCTGGTTCTTAAGTGATTGAATATAAAATATACTAAATAACATCATCACGCAATATGCTACATTTACAAAATAAAATGCAAAATTAGAATAGATCTACATAACCATGGAAAAGATTAGTATTATTTCTAATTTACTATAAATATTCTTGAACTCTGACAATATGCAAATGTTGTTGGATAATATACAGGGCCCACAGGCCCAATAAATAAAAGCCACAAAATACTGGGCCAAAGTTATAAAGCCCACATTCATCCTTTTCTTTCTAGTCGCCATCCCCCAACTGTTTTAGTCCAGTGGAGGTGCTGGAGGGCCCTAAACTCTATGTAATCCTAAAAATATAGCTAAATTATAGGCCCAGTGTCAAAATCAACACCTCAATTTCAATATAAATAGTGGATATCAAAGCAACCAATTGTTGAGGCATAATATTCCAAAATATTTATTGCTTCAAGAGTATTTTTTATCATCTGACTATTTGATTGGGACAACTCGAACATTTGGTAGACCTAGATGTGGTATTTAATTTTCTCTTTCCTTCATCTTCCGGCAAAACATCATCTCATAGATAATTCGACTTTGTCTATGTTTAATAAGAATTTTAGAAAAATAAACTTCTGGTTTTATTGAACGATATTGGGCCGAAGAATTTAGTTGCAGAGACCTACGATAAATTCTGAAACCAAACATATGGGCTTTTTCTCAAAACATCTATTGATAGTTGGGATAAAATAAACACAAAATTAGTATCTCGAGACAGCACGCATTCATTTGTACACATCGAAAAAAGAACATTGAGCTAAGATTTCCCCATCTTTGTCGAGAACCTAATTTCACAGATCTTCGACAAGGCGGTACCCAAATTTCCGTCTCCCCTCCATCTTTTCCTGTTTGGCTGTTTCGATTCGCGCACCCATTTCCCTTATATCAAACCGAGATTAAATTCGTGCAAGAAGACTCAACCTTAAACACTCTTTTCATTTTTTTTCTCTATCAAAATATGATTCATGTTCTCGGTGAAGTACTGGAGTGGTGTCTTGTATAGTAAATATGTTCAAGGACCAACTTCGAAAAAAGATTCCAGTTTCTAATTACTATTCGCAGTTTTACCGATCAATTTATTTTTACTATATGCAGTTTTTACTTTTTTACCCGTATCTGCGATAAAAAAAAATTACATAGATTTTTTCTTAAGCCAGAAATAATTGAATTCAAAGAATAAAATTAAGCTGGAAATAATACAAAAATATTTTTGAGAAAAAAAGCAAATGGATCCCACAAAAGTAAGGTGGGGGTCACACTCTCTTTAAGAAAATTATATCCCTTTTCTCTTTCAAGCTGTTTTCAGTGGCAAATCCAATTACAAGACAATAAAAATTGAATTGGCAACTGGCAAAACAATGGGCTGCTGATTCCGATTGCAGGAAGGAAAAAAATGATTAAACATCAATCTTATTTTTTTCAAATATATATATATATATATATATATATATAGACTATATCTTCAGATGCACCTAAACGCACTTTATAAGACATTTTAGAAGCGTCAAGAACTTGTTATATAAAAAAAAATGCGACTTTTATTAACAGAAAAGTCAAGAATTAATATGGGAACATAATTAAAAGGTGAAATGAAATAGATCGAATGGAGGAAAGTGGAGACTTGCCTGAGAGAAGAGATGAGCTGATATTGGTGCGCAGGGACTTTTTATTTGATTTAGAGAGAGAGAGAAATGGAGGATAGAGAATATTAGCGGTGGGTTAGAGAGATGAAACGATTGAAAATTTGGAATTAATAGTGAGGAAGGGAAGGAAAGGAGCATATAGAACAGGTTATGAATCCCCTTGTATTTTACGTGACGTGTACATCTTATTAACGAATTGCAACTTTTGCGTTGATAACACTTAATTCTCATGAATTTTTTAATGTATAACCTTACAAGTCATGTTTTATTCCACATTTTAACTAAAACTAGTGTTGCAATTTATTTCACGTTTCAATTAAAAAAAATGGTCTCTTGTTTTACACCATTGCATAATTACATACTGGAACTGGTGTATAAGAGACGGACTAATTTTTTTTTAGTTCTAATTGCCTTGTGCTAAAACCTATTTCTTTAAATCCAATTTTAATTCGATATATTATTTTCCCCATATTTAGCGTTGTTTCTGTCCATCAAGATTTGAGTTTTAAAAATTTAATATGAGTGTAGCTAAGCATCTTGAAAATCGACTTTAAAAAATCACCATGCATATTTTACGAGCAAAGTCTTGAAGCATCAATGAGTATCTCTCATCACTCACATGGATCGTACATCTTTCATTTGTAATTAAAGAGTTATGTGCACCATGTTCACTGTACATCACTATTACAACTATATGTAAGAATCAAAACTTTATAATACATTCTCTCATTTGTAATTTCGAATTATGTAACTACATCTTTGAGTATTAAGAGAAAATCCTCTTTGTTCCTTTATCTTTCTCATACACCAATTTACATATTTATTCAATCAATTATCTCGATCAATGAATTTCACGTAGCCTTTTCAGCAATATCTATATACTGGTATAATACTATTTCCCTTTTCTATATACCGTCTCATGCAAGTGTGCCTCATATATTTTATATAAAAGAGAAAAAGAATAGTAAAAATCAATTTTACAACGTGTGTGCCTATGATGTTTCATATGAAAAGAAAAAAACAGGACTTAGGCAAAGATGATAGTATAACATGCAATGTGTTTTAATTGAGTGGACATTACGCGATGGGATGATGGGAAAGATATTAGAGATGTTGATACGAAGTTGTTCGAGACCGAAAATTTGCATAAATAGTCACAAGGTATGGCTCCAACTTAGTTAAGATTTACCAAAATTGTGTTCACATTACACATTATATTATTTCCATGTAAATAGGATTTAGATTGATATTCTTTCCATGCAAAAATGATTTAGATTGATACTCTCTCCATGAAAATATGATCTATATTGTTCCATTACTAGTTGTACAAGTCCAAAACCTTGTATATAATGAGCAGAAATAATATCACCACAATTGTGCACCAATAGTACTCTTTCTACATGGTATCACTTGCCTCAAGACCCTAAACCTAATACTTCCTTCATCATGTCCACACCCAAAGCATTCAACTCCACTTGAACTTCGTTGAAGTTAGTCTAATTTGCTATGTAGTTTGATTATTTGATTAAATCTTGCTTAAACATTTACTTAGGATAATTGAGAACCATGAACTATAATTGTCATCACATAATCTTAGGGATTCACACTTAAAAAAAGACGGTGTTTTACGACGGATTTAGCGACAGTTTAAACCGTCGCAACAAGAATTTGCGACGGTTTTAGCGACCGTTTATCATCCGTCTGGAAAACGAGGGTAGCTAACATTTAGTGACGGTTTTCCCAGTCCCTCGCTAGGTAGCAACGGCTAATTTCCATCGCACAAAATATCGACGACTATATTCCGTCGCAACATAGCGACGGGTTTGTCGACGGTTATGTGGGTCCGGGCACGGGTCCGAAAATCCGTCGTTACGCCGTCACAAAACCGTCGATATATTGTCGACGGGGTATGACGTCATAATACCGTCGTTAATAGCGACACCTCTCCATTGGTATTAGAAACGGAAATTTTTGTCGACATTTGCGACGGTTATCACCGTCGGTATTAGCGACGGTGAAAGTCGTCGCTAATACCGTCACTAAATCGTGAATTTTCTTTTAAAAAATGGCTCATTGTTGTTCGACTATATGTAAGAATCAAAACTTTATAATACATTCTCTCATTTGTAATTTCGAATTATGTAACTACATCTTTGAGTATTAAGAGAATATCCTCTTTGTTCCTTTATCTTTCTCATACACCAATTTACATATTTATTCAATCAATTATCTCGATCAATGAATTTCACGTAGCCTTTTCAGCAATATCTATATACTGGTATAATACTATTTCCCTTTTCAATACAATTAATTTTGTCTTCATATACTTTAATATATTTAAATTATAATTTACATCGTCTAATCATTCAATTATTTCAATCACAAGTAATATAATATTATAATACAAATACATTCACTCTTGAATATTAATTTGTCTTGAATATTAATTTGACGTAAAGTTAAATCACATCATAATCAAAATTCCAAAAATAAAAACACTTGCACCTTACAGTATTTAGGTGGTGTTTTCAAACACTAATCCACCCATAGAAACACTTTTTTTTTTTCAAAAAAAATTAGATCTAATCAACTTCTAAAGTAAGCGTCTCTACACTATTCAAATAAGTGTGCAAGTTGTTGGGAATAAGTTGCACAGATCTATTCGGGGTGAATATTTAAATACAAATTTAATTCTTTAATTATTACTAGCATGAATTAATCCTATATTAATTCAAATAATAATCCAACAACATATCATGCATATAATAATTCACGTAAAACCTACGTATGCGGAATTCTACGAGTTTACGTGAACGTACCTCTTGGGATGACAACTGTATGGCTGATTAGACTAACCGCAAGGACTTCCCAAGTATTTCCTTAGTCCTCGTTCTACTATCCGGTGGAAGGATTCTTGTGAACGATTTAACAAAAGGAAAAATAAATATGTTGCACCACCTTTGTGGATTTACTAATTTTTCCAAAGACATGGAATTGTACTTGGGAATGAAAAGAATCATCCCCTATTTATAGGTGAGAGGTGGTCGAAATTTTTGATGAAAAATCAATGTGGGAAAAGACTTTTCTTGATCACCAAGAAATCTTGAATATATCTCCTATATTCCTTTTCCCATAATTAAAATATTCCACAAAAATCCCACCTCCTCAAATTATGGAATTTTCGAAAAATATAGTCTTGCAAGATTCCAAGATTTGGATCTTCTTGAATTTATGAGATATTCTTGTATTTCAAGAAATACATATCTTCCATAATATCTTTTCAAGAAAATCAAGAAAATCTTTCTTGCCCTATATTTTCTAATTTTCGAAAATATCATCATGAGTAACCAAGTGGGAGATTTGTTGAATTTAATGAGATAATCTTGTATTCCAAGAATACATATCTTCATTCCATAACAAAATTCAAAGAAAATCTTTCTCCCTACCTTACCCATAATTTTCGAAATATTTAGGAAAAATTAAACAACAATATTTATTTTATTTTAATCATCTTTTCAGTTAATGGACTATATGTTGGGCTACTCAGGGGGCCTTTAGGAGAATTAAGATTTGACCTTCTAATGGACCTTGAATATCTAATATTGAGCCACAATATAATTCAAGCCCATAAATATTAATTAATCCCACTACATAATTAATATTGCACTATCCATCTTAAGCCATATTACAGTCAATATGGCTCCCGGTCATTATTTCCCGTGTTTAAGATTATCTAGCCCATTAATTAATTCAAGCCACTGAAATAACTTTCTAATTAATTAATATCTTTTATCCTTGGTCAAGGAACGGTTCAACATTATTATCCATACCGGAAACTAATTCCACTTGCAAGATTTGGTATGATAAAACTTATGAACCTCCCAAGGGGGCAAATCGAACAAGCGTACTTGCACACGATTCTTAGCAATCACATGTGACCAATAATATTGCCCAAGATAAAAAGTATTGAATCTCATTGATTCGCTACCCATGATAAGTCAAAGCAATAGTTACCAATCCCACATGATCCTATTTAAGGGACGAAGATTAAGAAATAACGAACCACTGAGGTCTAATTCTTCCTTGTTCAGTTCTGAAGAATTTATCCTCCTGTAGGTCCTATTCAGTGCATCAGTCATGCACTAGTGTAATCTCTTGGTCAAGACAAGCCAATTTGAGCCTTACACTTCAACCTTTCACGATGGTTTGTTCATTTCCATCTAGGTCGTGAATAGCGTACTTTTAGTTACAAGAGACTGTTAATTTAATCTTCTGTGATCTGGTATCACTAAATTAACTACAATGTAACACGTACGACTTATTGAACAATTATGCAGTAAATATATGTAACATTCGATAATATTTAAAGCATCAGTGATAAACAATTTATTTCAGTAAATAAGTTTGGAAATTCAGTTTCGATTATACAAAGTAAAAGCATACTTTCCAGTATAATCCCAACAATCTCCCACTTATACTCAAAGTCCACTTTTAAGTATACTACAACACGTCTCGCGTAGTCCGTGACATCTAATGTCACCTACACGAACCTAATAATTTCTCCCACTTATACTCAAAGCAGATTGGCAACGGTCTTGACACACATTCCTTCCACATGTCTCTCGAATGTATTCAGAGGCAGACTCTTTGTGAATGGATCTGCTAGGTTGTCCTTAGACGCTATCTTTGCCACATCTATATCTCCTCTCTTAACGATTTCTCGTATAAGATGTATTTCCTTTAGTGTGCTTGTTTGACTCGTGGACTCTTGGTTCCTTTGAATTTGCAACTGCCCCTAGCAAATATTGCTAGACAAAGTCGGAACTCCATCCAAGTCCACTAAGAAGGTCTAGAGCCAAATCGGTTCTTTCACTGCTACACAAGAAGCTACTTACCCGATTTCCATGGTTGAGTCAGTGATGCATTTCTGCTTCACACTCGTCCATTTGATGGCTACACTTCCCAAATAAAACACACTAACTGAGGCAGATAGTTTCTGGAATCTAAGTCTGATTGGAAATCCGAGTCCGTGTAGCCGATGGGGATTGGAGTATCTGACTGATAAATCAACATTCTATCCCGAGTTCTTTTCAGATACTTCAGAATGTTTTTAACTGTCGTCCAATGCGCTTTCCCTGGGTTACTTTGATATCTTGCTACCATGCCTATGGCAAAGTAGATATCCGGTCTCGTACACAGCATTGCATACATAAGGTTTCCGACAGCCGAAGCACAAGGAATGCCTTTCATGTCATCTATCTCCTTTTGCGTCTTAGGGGACATTTTCTTGGATAGATGGATTCCAAGTCTGAAAGGTACGAATCCTTTCTTGGAATCTTGCATGCTGAAGCGTTTCAAGACAGTGTCTATGTATGAAGCTTGCGATAAGCCGATCATCCTTTTCTTGTGATCTCGAGTGATCTTGATCCCAAGGATGTGTCCGGCTTCCCCTAAGTCCTTCATATCAAACTGTTTTGAAAGCCATGCCCTTACGTCTGATAACACCTTCACATCGTTCCCGATGATCAAAATGTCGTCTACGTATAGTACTAAGAATACCAATGCAGTTCCGACACGCTTCTTATACACACAACTTTCCAACTCGTTTTGATCGAACCCATAAGACTTTATAACATGATCAAAATATTGGTTCCAAGCTCTGGATGCCTGTTTGAGTCCGTAAATGGACCTCTTGAGCTTACAAACTAGGTGTTCTTTGCCTGTTTCAATGAAACCTTGGGGTTGTTGCATATAGATCTCTTCATCAAGACTTCCGTTAAGGAAAGCTGTCTTGACATCCATTTGCCAGATTTCAAAGTCGAAATGCGCAGCAATCGATAAGAGAATACGGATGGACTTAAGCATGGTTACGGGCGAAAAAGTTTCCTCATAATCGATCCCTTCTTTCTGAGTATAACCTTTCGCCACTAGTCTTGCTTTAAAGGTTTCAACCTTCACGTTCGGTCCTCTTATATACCCACTTGCATCCAATGGGTTTGACCCCATTAAGTGGTTCGACTAGCTCCCACATTTTATTATGAAACATAGAACCCACTTCGGCTTTCATTGCTGTTTGCCAAGAATCTGCATCCTTATCTTGGAGTGCCTCGTCAAATGTCCATGGGTCTGATTCGTCTTGTCCGGGAATCAAGTCCGAGGACTCTCCTATTCCCATGAATCTCTCGGGCTGTCTAATAACCCTCCCACTACGACGAGGCTCCGGTTGTGAAAGCGTATTGTTTGGTATATCATCTAGTACAGTTGGCAATGAGGTTTGCCCTCTAAGCTCATTTAAGGTAATCTCACTTCTGGGTTTTCTTTGGTTCATATAGTCTTCTTCCAAAAATCTAAAATGGGTGCTGATGACCACCTTTTGATCTTCGGGACTATAGAACATACACCCTTTTGTTCCCTCGGGGTATCCTACAAACAGCCTTAATTCTGATCGAGGATCCAATTTACCGGCTTCCTTGTCCAACACGTAGGCCGGACACCCCCAAATTCTCATGTGTCTCATACTAGGCTTGCACCCGGTCCACAATTCTTTGAGAGTTTTGGGAACCAATTTGGCTGGCACCAAGTTCAGAATGTAAGTCGCTGTTTCCAAGGCATGACCCCAAAATGACTCGGGAAGATCCGCGTAACTCATCATTGATCTAACCATTTCCAAAATAATTCGGTTTCTTCGCTCTGCAACCTCGTTTTATTGAGGGGTTCTGGGTGCAGTGAGCTGGGATACAATCCCTTCATCAGATAAGTAGTTCAAAAACTCATCGCTGAGGTATTCGCCTCCACGATTAGATCGTAGAGACTTGATACGTTTTTCCCTATGATTCTCTGTTTGAGCCTTAAATTCTTTGAATTTCTCAAAGGTCTCAGATTTATGCTTCATAAGGAAAATGTAACCGTACCTTGAGTAATCATCAATAAAATTACTCATAACCTCCTCTTGCTTTGGTTGACATTGGACCACATACATCTGTGTGAACGATCTCTAACACTTCTTTGGCCCTATTCCCCTTGACTCCAAATGCCCTCTTGGTCATATTACCCTCCAAACATGATTCGCAGGTTGGAATCGATTCAACTTGGAGAAGCTCTAGTGAACCGTCTCTCACCAACCTTTGGATCCTCTTTGGATTTATATGACTCAATCTTAGATGCCAAAGAAGTGTCTCGTTCACGTCTGATGAACGTTTTCTTTTCTCGGAAATAGTTGATGTGTTATAGGATACATTTCGTGAGTGGTGTGCATAGTTAATTGTATAGAGATTTTCCATCAATGTCCCGTAACAGATACACTCATCATTTCAAAAATGATGTCATTCTTATTAGAAGAAACTTAGTGTCCTTTAATCGAATTTTAGAAACTGAAAGTGAATTTTTTCTAAAACTGGGAACATAAAGATAATCTCAAAAAACTTTATCTTCAAAAGATAGGTGCACTTCTCCCACTGCTTTAACTACTACTCATGTAGTATTGCAATGTCTGCTACTTGCGTAGTATTGCAATAATCGTTACTATCGTAGCATTGCAATATCCGCCACTTACGTAGCATTGCAATGACTTCTACTTTAAAGAACGTCACCCAAGCAGGATGATGAGGATCTCACTCCCACTAAGTTGCCGGATCATTTTGAACCCGTGAAGCCAACATGATTAGTGGATCTCGTATCAACCACCCACGAATGAGAAGTATACGCCGCTAAACAAGTTTCAACAACTAGTGCGTGAGAATTACCTTTCTTTCCGTCCTTTTTTTGGGGTTGGAACTGGCAAAACCTCCATTGTCCTCTCTCACCGCAGCTTAAGCACTTCCTCTTTGGATTTTCCTTGACACAACAAGCATTCCTCATCTTACCATTGCCCTTGGCAACAGTTGAGTTTTATTGCTTATGGCCTTTGGTCCTCTTCTTTATCTTGCCTACCCTTGGCCTAGAAGATGAAGACGGACTACTTGCCGTCAAAGCTTGAGTTTGGTGCCTTATCATCATTTCTGCCGAGACCAAAAGCTTGCAACAAATTAGCTAGCGAGGCCAAAATACTCAAAAACTTTTTGGGCAGAGAGTGAAGTACCGAATTCATATTAGTCTCCAGATCATAATCTGCACTCAGAATCTCAAGTTTGTTCAGATGGGCCATCTATTTTGAGGACGTAATCCCTTACGGGTTTGCCCTCCACCATTTTCAAATGACGACATCTCTCAAGCAAGGTGATCCGACGAGTCCCGCATGTTTTGACTTTCGTCGGTTTGGCTCATCCGATTTTGGTGTGTCAAGAATCCACTTGTGCTTTTGTGCAGTTAGGACAATTATAATTTTTTCGTTTCCAATCAATATAGTTTCCATACATATTGTATTGACTTTAAGTATAATAACAGTGGATTAAAAGGTAACGACATGTTGAACTGAAATAAACAACTATATGCAATAGCACAAGTATATCACAAGATTCGATCACATGCATCATATTAAAATCTCAAAAAAAATATGAACATGCATCAGCCAACATCTCAAAAAGCAGTTTAAATAAGCCCACGTTGGGTGGGTCATTATTTAAACACATTCAAGCAGTGTTACAAACAAAACGATTTGCAAACCTTTAATATCCAGATTAATAGTTGGCTCCCTCTTGACCAATATAAAATTGACAGGGACTTCGGAGAAGTATATGCATATCAATTTTATACCTAAGTAATAACCATGATTAAATACATGATTATTATTTCGCTTTGAACGAGCCTCGTTGGGAGGGTCATCGTCGCCACTAGTAATAAACCACAATCATCCGTTTTGGAATTCATTCATGTGAAAGCTATCTTTTGACCGTCCCGTTGGGGAAATTTCTCCAAAAGAATTCACAAATAAATAAATCATGGAGGTCAAAATTAATTCAATTTTATTATCCGGAATAAAATTGTCAATTAATTATTTAAACATATTTAGTAATTTTGAAGGTGAGATTTTTCCATTTGGCAACTCTCATGCAAACACATTTAAACAAATTAAATAAAGCACAAGATAGCACAAATAAATCAATCAAAACAGAAAAATAAACATATTGGACACAAATTATCCAATTGTCATGGTTTGATTTTTCTTTGCTTGATCTTGAAGAAACACGTCTCGAATTTCTCCCGCTCGATCGTCTCGAAAAATACTTCGTCTCGAAACGCCACGCCAAGTAGCTTCCTTGTAAGGATGACGCCAAGATCCGGCCGGCCGTAGCCTAGACCAACCTCAGCAGCCTTTGCACCGCCTCGGCCGAATGCGTCGCTTGCGTCTCGGCTAAGCGTCTCGGCGAGCTTTCGGCGATGCGTAACAGAATCCATCAGATTCTTCGCCCGCCTCCGCCTCGCCCGCGTAAGGTAGTGCCCCGCGTCTCGCGCATACCCGCGTCTTGGTGGCGTCCCAAGCTTCGGTCCGATCGCGCATACGGTTGCAGCGTGTTGCCCTACGCCCCGCCCGTCTTGTATGATACGCTCCTCTCGCTTCGCTCTCGGCGTATCGGCCTCGCCCTGCCGCCCCATGCGTGCCGGTAGCGGCGCCCCATCTTTCTACGCTGACCAGTTACGGATTTTGTCCTTTAATTCTTCGTCTCGTCCTCGTTTTCGATCCGGTTACAATTTATTTACAAAAATAAATAAACCTAGATCTAGACTAGTCTATTACATTGATCAAATCAAACAAATTCTAATCTACCGTGGATTTTCCGAGGCAAAAACGAATCGAGCTAATCGAATTAAAAACACGGTTTATATGCATGCATAAACAAACACATTAAAATTCATGACAATTGGATACCGCAAAATAGATCCAAAGAATTCTACTATCCAATTTCAAATTTAATGCCAACTAATTAAACTACAATTTAAAAATTTGAGTCTTAAACCGGCTCTCGATCTGGATTGTTGGGAATAAGTTGCCGCAGATCTATTAAGGGTGAATATTTAAATACAAATTTAATTCTTTAATTATTACTAGCATGAATTAATCCTATATTAATTCAAATAATAATCCAACAACATATCATGCATATAATAATTCACGTAAAACCTACGCATGCGGAATTCTACGAGTTTACGTGAACGTACCTCTTGGGATGGCAACGGTATGACTGATTAGACTAACCACAAATACTTCCCAAGTATTCCCTTAGTCCTCGTTCTACTATCCGGTGGAAGGATTCTTGTGAACGATTTAACAAAAGGAAAAATAAATATGTTGCACCACCTTTTTGGATTTACTAATTTTTCCAAAGACATGGAATTATCTTGAGAATGAAAGAATCATCCCCTATTTATAGGTGAGAGGTGGTCGAAATTTTTGATGAAAAATCAATGTGGGAAAAGACTTTTCTTGATCACCAAGAAATCTTGAATATATCTCCTATATTCCTTTTCCCATAATTAAAATATTCCACAAAAATCCCACCTCCTCAAATTATGGAATTTTCGAAAAATATAGTCTTGCAAGATTCCAAGATTTGGATCTTCTTGAATTTATGAGATATTCTTGTATTTCAAGAAATACATATCTTCCATAATATTTTTTCAAGAAAATCAAGAAAATCTTTCTTGCCCTATATTTTCTAATTTTCGAAAATATCATCATGAGTAACCAAGTGGGAGATTTCTTGAATTTAATGAAATAATCTTGTATTCCAAGAATACATATCTTCATTCCATAACAAAATTCAAAGAAAATATTTCTCCCTACCTTACCCATAATTTTCGAAATATTTAGGAAAAATTAAGAAACAATATTTATTTTATTTTAATCACCTTTTCAGTTAATGGACTATATGTTGGGCTACTCAGGGGGCCTTTAGGAGAATTAAGATTGGACCTTCTAATGGACCTTGAATATCTAATATTGAGCCACAATATAATTCAAGCCCATAAATATTAATTAATCCCACTACATAATTAATATTGCACTATCCATCTTAACCCATATTACAGTCAATATGGCTCCCGGTCATTATTTCCCGTGTTTAAGATTATCTAGCCCATTAATTAATTCAAGCCACTGAAATAGCTTTCTAATTAATTAATATCTTTTATTCTTGGTCAAGGAACGGTTCAACATTATTATCCATACCGGAAACTAATTCCACTTGCAAGATTTGGTATGATAAAACTTATGAACCTCCCAAGGGGGCAAATCGAACAAGCGTACTTGCACACGATTCTTCGTATTAAATCTTAGCAATCACATGTGACCAATAATATTGCCCAAGATAAAAAGTATTGAATCTCATTGATTCGCTACCCATGATAAGTCAAAGCAAATAGTTACCAATCCCACGTGATCCTATTTAAGGGACGAAGATTAAGAAATAACGAACCACTGAGGTCTAATTCTTCCTTGTTCAGTTTTGAAGAATTTATCCTCCTGTAGGTCCTATTCAGTGCATCAGTCATGCACTAGTGTAATCTCTTGGTCAAGACAAGCCAATCTGAGCCTTACACTTCAACCTTTCACGATGGTTTGTTCATTTCCATCTAGGTCGTGAATAGCGTACTTTTAGTTACAAGAGACTGTTAATTTAACCTTCTGTGATCTGGTATCACTAAATTAACTACAATGTAACACGTACGACTTATTGAAAAATTATGCAGTAAATATATGTAACATTCGATAATATTTAAAGCATCAGTGATAAACAATTTATTTCAGTAAATAAGTCTGAAAATTCAGTTTCGATTATACAAAGTAAAAGCATACTTTCCAGTATAATCCCAACACAAATTATTGTAGGATGTTTAAAAAAAAAAAAAAAAGTGTTCAAGTTATTATGGGACGAAGGTAGTAGTAACTAGTAAACTTCGAAAAAACAGAGCAGCATCTATTGAAACCGAACAAGTAAAACTTGAAAAGGAAGAAGTTAAATACAGACGGACCTGATTACAGAAAGAACAACATAAATCTTGTTTTTGATTCCCTTCTATAATTAGACATCAGGATTCAAATAAAACCAATCTCCTGACTATTAACTCCAAACCCCAAACCAAAACTGCAATACCATCAAAGCTTTCCATTCGCTTTGTACAAATAACAAACTAATAAAATTGCAAATTATTAAAAAATAAAATCTTCAATTGGGAGCTTAAGTCCAAACGTGAACATCTTAATACCTTTTGCCAAGAATAACGCCAATAATAACTGAAACAAGAGCCACACCCAAAATGAAGTTGATGTTCAAAGATGGAGATGCATGTGTTTCTGCTGGGGCCACTGCTTGAGCTGAAGTTCCCTCTGACTTCTTCTTGCTCCTCCTTTTTGGAGTGGATGTGAGTGAATCAATCTCCCGTGATTTTATAGTCGTTTCGTCCTTGAGTTCAGAAGTAGCACCTCCAATGTCCTGCATCATAGTTGAGAAAATAAGAGATTATATAGATGAAGCAGTTTACTACATGTTCCTTAAGTGGAATGCATGAAAAGCCATTGATCTTTCAAGTGCAGTCGGATAATGAAAAGGTTCTATTCCAAGATTATAGAGCTGATGATTTTCGAATGAATGGGATCGAAATATCCATTCTAGATCACATGATCGTTTATGCATGTACTAGGAATATACAACTGAAAATGATATGAGGAAGAAATGGGGAATCATTTGATATTACACTTCAGCATGGACAGTGTGTCATGTTCATTGTTAACACAAAAGTTTAAGAATATGTCGCCTTGATGATTCATGGAATAATTTGCATCATTTTTCAATTTATTATTCATATATTTGGGGGTGTAGTGAATCAGGAACGAGACGTGTGTCTCTGCAAGTCGATATAAAGAATAAAGCGAACCTTTTCTTTGGATTTGGAATCAGCTAATTGCAACTTTTGCTCTAGATCTTTCACTTGGTTCTCCAAGAGAAGGACATCTTTTTTCTTAGCTTCAAGTTCTTCACATGAATGTTTCAAAGCAGCTTCTTGTTCCAAGTCCTTTTTGGAGACTAGCTCTTTCTGTTGTAAATCAAACAAAAAGGGTAAGTCAAGACTCAGAACTACATTCAGAAGTTTAGCAGGCAATTTGGTGACACAATACGAGAAAAGGATATTGATTATCGTTTCAGCAAGCTTTACAGATCAATTTCAGGCTCTAGACGCCAAACAAGTTATAATATCAGATTGTTTAACCATCTGAAATTGCATGACTTACCTCTTCTTTAAGCCGAGCTTCTGCAGTTGCTAACTGTTCTTCAATCGCCTTCAGATTATTTTGCAACTCAGATTTTTCTCCAACTTCAGAGTTGAGTATTTCCAACTTAGCTTTCAAGGCATCTTCATTTGATTTCTGTTCTTTCAACTGCTCTTCAAGATGTACTATCATTTCTTGAAGATCCTTTTTAGAACTTTGGAACGTCTCATTGAGCAAAGTGTTCTCTTCCATTACAGAAGATATCTGAAAGATGAAGATGAGCAAATATATCAACATTTGAGTTAAACATGGAAAGAAAACTCATAATAAGGAAATATAGATTTGTGAAATATGTTGATGTAAAAATTACTGACCTGGGATTGTAGCTTTCCGCCTTCAGAAGCAAGCCGCTGAGTCAGCTCTTCTATTTCTTTTCTTGCAGAACTTAGTTCCTTAACTGTGTCATCTTTCTCTGATGAAACAGTGGACCATTTCATCTGCAATTCATTGAGCTCAGATTTATACAAATCCAGATCCTCAGTGAGTTTCGAGTTAGCTTCAGCTAGAGCTTCAGCCTCCTTCTTAAACTGGCTAGATTTTCCGTCCAATTCGCTCTCAAGATCCTTAGATCTTGTCAAAATACTTTCCAGTTCCACTTCACGGGTTTTCAGATTCGTGGAAGCTTCCTGAGCCTGTTCCTCATAAGTTTTCACCTGTGTTTCATAAGCTTTTATCTTCTCATATAAGTCCTTAGCTTCAGACTCCTTTAGGCTCGATTTTTGTATAGCTTCCTCCAACTCTTCTTCTGCTTTCTTAAAGCGGTCTTCAGCTTCCAAATGAAGTCCAGAGACACTAGAGTGCTTATCCGTCAGTTCCGCGATGGTGCTCATGTGAGACGCCAGCTGCTCTACAGACATATCCCTCTCAGAAGAAAGACCACTTATCTTTTCTTCAAGATCTTTAACCTTGTCACTGAGTTGTGCATTAGTTTCAGATAAGAGTGCATTCTCTGAGAACTGTGCATCAGCTTTACCTTCAACTTCAAGGATCTTCCTTTTCAGGTCGTCGTTGATTTCCTCAGAAGAAGCCAGCTTCGCCAAAATCTGATCAACCTCTTTGGTTACAGTTTCATGTTTCTCTGCTGCTTCTACAATCTGTGCTTGATAGCTTTTGACTTGATTTTCAAGATCCTTTACTTTCTCATGCAAAGATTTTGCCTCAGAATCTCTGTTGTTGAAACTTGCAATTGCCTCCTGAAGTTTAGAATCTGTGTCCCTTGTTAGTGTCTCGTGAGATGACTCGAGTTCTGCACTTCTTGTAGTCACTTTCTCCAAGACTATGCTTTGCTGCTCTAGTTTTTCCTCGGCCAACTTAAGCTTCTCGATAACTTCAGCTTCCTTCAATACAGTAGCTTTAAGGTCGTTTTCGATGCTCTCCAACCTCTTCTGTGAATCGCTGAGTTCGTTTTGCAGGACGCTGATTAGATTTTCTGCCTCGGATATCTTTTCATTAGATGTTCTTGATGCTTCTTTCAAGCTGTTGTTTTCATCCGTTGCTAAATTCAAGGATTCAGTCAATTCCTTTTCCTTATCAGTGGATGCCTGAAGTGCAGCCTCTAGACTTGATGCTTTCAACTGAAGCACCTCAACTTCTGCTTCGAGTTCAGAAGCTCTTTTACTGCTTTTCGAGTATTCTGCTTCCACAACCTCACTTTTCTTCTCTAGCAAGCTTATTTGCTCTTCAAGCTCCTTAATCCTGTACTTCTCTGTCTCGAGCAGTAGATCCAGCTCGCTCGCCTTTTTGTTGGCTTCTTCCGCTTTGGAATCTGATGTCTGAATAAAACTCTCAAGTTCCAAGCTGCGTTGATGAATCGTGTTGGCTCGTTCTTCGTGCTCACCACTTTTGTCCATCGCATTCTTTAATTCAGTCTTGAGCTCAGAATTACGAGCTGTTGACTTGCTCAATTCCGACTCAAATTGAGCTACTTTAGCCTGGAATTCTTGCTTCTCTTCCACCTCCTTCTTGAGCTCAGCATTGAGTTCAGATACTTTTTCTGATACCTCTCTCAAGTCTCTTAAATACTCATGGCTTTTAAGTTCTTCCAAACTCACTAGCTGCTCGAGCTCGACCACCCTCTGTTCTGCTGCAATACAACGGGTTTCAAATTCACTCAGCTGAGACTTTGCTTCTTCTGCTGCCGCCTTCAAGGACTCCAGCGAGCCCTCAAGCTCGACATTTTTCTGGGTAGCTGTTGTGGCAGCATGCCCAGTTTCGCTGTGAAGATCTTCGAGGGTCTTTAATTTCTGTTCAAGCTCTTTGCTGTTAGCTAATGCTTCTGATAAAAGAGAATCAGCTTTGCCGAAATTCTCATCCGATTTCTGCAACTTATCCTCGAGATCATTGCACAGCTCCTTCATTTGGATAGCATTATTGTTTAAATCAGAAACAGCTTCTTCCAGCCCTTGTTTTTCTTTCTTCACTTTTTCAAGTTCTTCCTCGATGGTTTTCGTCTTCGTTTCCTGGCTTCTCAACGCCTCCTCGGCCCCTTCTTTTGAACTCACCTCCTCCTTAAGCTTCAACTTCAAATCTTCAAGATGGGAAGCATTCTCTTGAAGATTCTCCTTGGTTGCTGCTAGCAAGTTCTCAAGTGATGCAATATCATCTTTAGCCTTAGATTCCGAAGCTTTTGCAAGCTCCAATTCATGATTTACTTCACTCAAAAGTGCTTCTTTAGAAGCTAGCCTCTGCTCCACATCTTGCACCAATGATTTTGATGCCTCTAATTCGCCATTAACAGCAGCAAGCTCCGAAGTTGCACTCTTCAGCGCCTCTTCTACTTTCTTATTTTCATTGATCTTTTCGTTCAAGCTTTTCACCTCTTCCTTCAAAGAAACTATCTGATCTTCCGTCTCTTTCGCACTAGCTTTCGCCACCTCGAGCAACCTCTCAAATTCCGAAGCCTTCTTCGTCTCCAACTCAGCATGCAAACCGCTTTCTTTGTGCAACTCCTCAAACTTCCGCGCCTCTGCAGACGAGTTCTGCAACTCCACCTCAAGCTCTTCTATCTTCTTGCTCGACGTCTCTATCTCAAGACTGAGACGGTCAAACGCCTCCTTCACATTGGTCAACTCCTTCAGCTTGCCATCTTGAGCTTCTAAGGCCTCCTGCAAAGTTTTGAGCTGTTCCTTGTATCTCTCCTCTCCTTCAGAGCTCCGCTCGAGCAGCTTCTTGTGGTTGAGTTCAAGTTCCTCGTGTTTCTTCGCCCCTTCTTCGAGCTTTTCTTTCGTCTGCAAGAGTTCGTCCTTTAGATGCACGTTTTCGGCTTCAGCTTCCTTTACAACACCAGAAACTCTCGTCAACTCGCTTTCGAGCTCTTTGACTTTCTCTTGGGATTCGAGCAATTCCCGAGTCACCTCAGGATTGACAGACGGTTTTTCCACTGCGGAAAGATTCGTCTCGGATGACTCTTTCTCCACCTTGACGAATTCTCCTTCAAGTGTGGCTTCTTCTTCTTTCTTTCCTTCATTAACATCTGTTTTTTTTTCTTCTATAATCTGAAATGAAATGAAGAATGAAAATCATCAAACTGAGCTTACTGTTTTTAGGCCAGGTTGGGCTCATTCATCACCATAGCTACCATGATCACTACATAAGAGTACGGATATTACCTTAGCTGGTATTTCCTGAATTGCAATTGTCTCGTCTGCCATTTCTGAATGAATTGCACTTTTCTCTAATCTGCGTCCTTAGGATCTGTACAAAATTAAAACAAAAAAACACAAGAAATAAATGAATACTTGGGGGTCTAGTCCTTAAATATGAAGTTTAAAATACAAAACTTTCAGCTTCTTAAATGATTTTTGGGGTTAAAAATTCCCTATTCCACTTCAATTTCGTGTTTCAATTACCTTTCGCATACGTTATGTTAATTTATGATGTCATTTAATACGTATAGCTATGTTAAAAGTAACATCATATTAGATGAAAGTTGAAACACCATCATCTCCTGTTACATTTTGACGTTTCATCTTAATTTTTGGTGTCTTTAATATGTCAGGTGTATTAAATAACATCATCACGCAATATGCTACATTTACAAAATAAAATGCAAAATTAGAATAGATCTACATAACCATGGAAAAAATTAGTATTATTTCTAATTTACTATCACAAATATTCTTGAACTCTGACAATATGCAAATGTTATTGGATAATATACAGGGCCCACAGGCCCAATAAATAAAAGACACAAAATACTGGGCCAAATTTATAAAGCCCACATTCATCCTTTTCTTTCTAGTCGCCATCCCCCAACTGTTTTAGTCCAGTGGAGGTGCTGGAGGGCCCTAAACTCTATGTAATCCTAAAAATATAGCTAAACTATAGGCCCAGTGTCCAAATCAACGTATGAAGTCATTTTTTTTTTTTTTAGGATTATTTAGTAAAATTATAAAGAAATGAATTAGTTAATTGAATAATTACCTGGATTATCAACATTTTTAAAATAAGATTTTCTCTCAAGTCGTAAATTCTGATTTCCGGATTAGAGAAAACAATACTAAATTACGAAATACTACCTTATTTTATTTACTTGAAAAATGAAAACTAGATAGATTTGTCTACTTATTTATTTAGAATCATTATTTTTCAATACAGACATTCTAGGGCCCACAAAAAGTAAACCACGCCAAATCAGCAAATGATGAGCCTAAGGACCAACTTCGAAAAAGATTCCAGTCTCTAATTACTATTCGCAGTTTTACCGATCAATTTATTTTTACTATATGCAGTTTTTACTTTTACCCGTATCTGCGATAAAAAAAAAATTACATAGATTTTTTCTTAAGCCAGAAATAATTGAATTCAAAGAATAAAATTAAGCTGGAAATAATACAAAAATATTTTTGAGAAAAAAAGCAAATGGATCCCACAAAAGTAAGGTGGGGGTCACACTCTCTTTAAGAAAATTATATCCCTTTTCTCTTTCAAGCTGTTTTCAGTGACAAATCCAATTACAAGACAATAAAAATTGAATTGGCAACTGGCAAAACAATGGGCTGCTGATTCCGATTGCAGGAAGGAAAAAAATGATTAAACATCAATAATTTTTTTCCAAATATCAAATCGAACACCCTAAAAATAAATATATACCACTTTTTACTTAATAAAAAATTCATAATACATGGAAAAGTAACGGTAGATAATCAAGAAGTAAAAATTGAGTAAACGTCAGGGAATCCACATTTAATTAAAGAGGCATCTTCGCTAATTACGCTAAACGTCAGCAGCCTGGTGGATCAAAGGTTTTCTTTTAGTATTAATCTGACGTTGCAGCTTAGCTGCATATTCTCTCAAAATTCAAAAACCAAATTAATGCCAGCTAAAATTACAATTCAACCAGTGATAAAAAAAATGGAAAATAATAATAAACTGAATTCCGATCATCAGTATTCAGTAATTCCCAAAAAAAAAAAAAACAGGGGAAACATTTGCTTACAGAGAGATATACGATCAAGCAAAAAATCAGAGTCTAAATCGAAATCAACGTGATTCGGTTACGTATAGCTCGATCGGTGATAACAAACTAAGATTTCAGGTATCAGTAATCGAATAGCGATCAGAGTAAGAGAATCAAAAGCAGTAATAAAGCATAAATCACCAAAATTAAACAGGAAAAGAGAGATGCGAACAGTTAAAAGGTGAAATGAAATAGATCGAATGGAGGAAAGTGGAGACTTGCCTGAGAGAAGCGATGAGCTGATATTGGTGCGCAGGGATTTTTTATTTGTTTTAGAGAGAGAGAGAAATGGAGGATAGAGAATATTAGCGGTGGGTTAGAGAGATGAAACGATTGAAAATTTGGAATTAATAGTGAGGAAGGGAAAGAAAGGAGGTGCAACTGTGGGGGGGCAGCGGGCCCCACTGCCGTTTTAAAGCACCCACACCCACCCTCACACTTTTGACTCTTCGCCAAATATAATTTTTAAAAATATTTTGTTTTTGTAATCCATAAATGTCTATTTTGTAGTAATAATTATACTACGTAGTAATGTTAAACGGGTTGACCCTAACCCATTAGGACCAGCCCTACAGGGCTGAGGGCTAAACGGTCCCGGGCCTTAAGCGGTTCATTTTAAACGGGTCTCTAATAGTTGAGACCTAACCCTAACCCTAGCGGGTTACGGGTTAAACGGGCCCCCTAACGGGCTCCCAAAAAAATTTAAAAAAAAATCAAAAAATGTTCAAACATTAATATTACATAATGACAAAAATTTGATCCAGACTGCCCCATCATCTTTAATAACTAATGTCCAAAAGTTCAAACATTAACATAATAACAAATGTTCAAAAAAAATAAAAACATAACATAATGACAAAAGTTCAAACATTAATAAATCATAATCGGAAAATGTCTCCAGACTCTTCACTCTTCGGCATTCGATCCTTCCATGGACAAAGACAGGGCATCATCTTCCAACTCATCATCATCATCATCATCATCATCATCATCTATAACAATTAACACATATATATATAAAATCATATATTAATATTGATGAAATTTTATGTAACTACATGAAAATAAATAATCTATGAAAATAAATAATTTACCAACAACAAAGCCTTGCAACCAACTGCGAGTACATATAAGGGCTTCCACATGTTTCCCAAGAAGTCGACTCCTATACTTGTTAAGAACACGAGCACCAATGCTGAAAGCAGATTCAGAAGCTACTGTGGTGATTGGGATGCTAAGAATATCACAATACATAACAGATAATGTTGGGAATTTGATTTTGTTGCTTTTCCAAAACTCCAACACATTCAGATTTGGATTGTATCTTGTTTCCATAATCGGATCATCCAAATACTGATCCAATTCAGATTTTTCAACATTAACATCGCTTGTTTGACTTTGCCAATCTTCCATAGCCTAAAATAATAATAATAGACAATTAACAAATGTATTTTGCAACTAAGGACATAATAATGAATTCATAAAGCAAAAAATAAAGATTAAGACTTACATAGATATCTTCTACTTGCATTTTTCCTTTTCCACCAAGTGTTGGTGTAGTCGAAATTGATGAATATGAAGAGCTTTGGTGACTACTTCCACTTGTGATCATTCTTCAAGGACATCCATTTCACATAATCACCAAAAAGTTCTTCAGATTTTACTTCTTACAAGATCAACCTTCACTTGACTTGTATTAGGATCAAGTTGAGTGTAATAATGCTTGATCATTCCTAATTTTCCTCGAGGATCAAGCGCAGCCCCCATTGCAAGCACGGTACTGTAACCACTCCAATACTTATCAAATTTTACTTGCATTTTCATAGCCATAGACTTAATGATGAGATCTTCACTCAAAACATTTGTTTTCAAGAAACATTCTATCTTCCATACTTGCATAAAATACAAATTGGAAGTAGGATAAGATGAACCAGAAATCAGATTTGTAATCACAAAAAATGGGCGCAATAACTCACACATTTTTCTCCCTTGCCCACTCTTCATTCGTTGGAGCAAACTTGAACCCTTGATCGTTCAATTGAAGCAAACTAAAAGCTCGCTTATATCTAATTGAACTTTCAAGCATAGTGTAAGTAGAATTCCATCTTCCATGCGCAAACCAGCTTTATCATCAATACCACCAACTTGAGTCACACTTTCAAGAAAATTTTTCATTCTTCCCTCCGAACTCTTAACATATTTGATACTTTGCCTAATCTTTTTTAAAGCCTCATGAGCCACTGTCAAGCCCTCTTTAACTATAAGATTTAACACATGGGCACAACATCTCACGTGAAAAAACTCACCATTGCAAAGAAGACTATTCTGTAAGGAGAGTCTTTCTTTCAAGTTGTCTTGCATATTATCATTGGCAGAAGCATTATCTAAAGTAAGAGAGAACACTTTTTTCTCAATTCCCCAATCTTTCAAGCAAGCAAACACCTTATTTGTCAATTCAAGCCCAGTATGTGGAGGCTCCATTCTACAAAAAATGATTATCTTGCTATTTAACTTCCAATTACGATCTACAAAGTGTGCTGTCAAAGTAATGAAACCCGCACCAGTACAAGCAGTCCAACAATCAGATGTTAAACAAATTCTACCCGAACACTCGATCATCACACGTTTTAGTTTTTCTTTTTCAACATTATACAAGTTCAAGACATCAGTAGTAGCTGTTAATCTACCAAAATTTTTGATATCAGGATTCAAGTATTTGTGCAACTCTCTAACATATTTGTATTCAACAAAGGAAAGCGGAAGATCATGTGCAATAATTATCATACTAAACAATTCACGCACATGATTTTGATCAATACTCCTAGATCTTAGCTTCCCTTCACCATCTAACATTAAACCAACATCTTTATATTTTGGACTATTCACACAAACTTTAATATGACGGTTAAGTGTAGAAGTCCCATGACGGGAATCACGCCAAACATATTCTTTAGGACAATGATGGCATTTCACCTTACCATTAGGGAGATTAGCAAAATGTGACCATACCTCGGAGGTCGTTGTTCTAACCCTTTTTGATTTATTTTTTGTACCGTCACCATCATTTATATTCTCAGCAGCAGGAGCTCTAGATTCTAAAATCTCCATATCATTGTCGGTGTCACTGTCAATTAATTGCCCTTCAGATTCCATGCTGGCTGCTGCAATATATATTTAAACATATTTAGAAACATACATTAATTATTCATATAAAACAGATGATGAGGAAAAGAAAAGCCAGGCCATATTTAAACATATTTAGAAACATACATTAATTAAGTTGGCCCAGCTTGGCCATATTTCGGACTTTAAGGTTGCAGATGATGAGGAAAAGAAAAGCCAGGCCAACTAGAGATTCTAGAAGACTCTACCTGAATTGATTAGCTGACATTTGTTCTCAGCCAAGTACAACAGGAGAATCAACAGAAGCTTAGAAGTAAACATTCACTTTCCAGAAAGATCTTCAAGCTCAAATAATTCATTTCTTATGTTGGTTGATGATTAAATAAACTCTCCGCAACATCAAAATATTTCTAAATAACTTGATTTACAATAAAAAATAAAAATCTCAATAGCATTAAGGAGTGACTTAAGAGATACATATAATCCTACAAGATTTCGTGACTCGTAATCAATTAAATTAAACAAGACTATGGAAATTGCTAAATTATCTCAATAGCATTAGGAAACAATACCTTTAAAGTGGCGATGGCGCTGCGGAGATGGAGAAACGCAGCGATGGCGCTGCGGAGATGGAGAAACGCAGCGATGGAGAGGCGGCGATGGAGAACCGCGACGATGGAGAGGCGGCGATGGAGAACCGCGACGATGGAGAGGCGGCGATGGAGAACCGCAATGATGGAGAGGCGACGATGGAGAACCGCGACGATGGAGAGGCGGCGATGGAGAACGGCGGCGATGGAGAATGGGCTGGCTGGAAGTGGAGGATGGCTGCGCAAGGAGGGATAAGGGATTTCTAATTTCTAACCTAATCGGCAATCGCACGGTAAATGTAATGTAAGTTTTTATTAATATACATAATATATTATTATATATATATTAATATAAACGGGCAAGCTAAATCGGTTAACTTTATGGTCGTCGATTAACTCATTGGGTTAGTTTAGCCTCAATTTGTCGGTCCAAGCTAAAAAAGCCCAATTTTAAACGGGCCTCCATTTGCTCGGCCCTAACCCTGCATATAATAGGTTTAAACGGGCCGGCCCGTTTAGCCCGTCCCGGATTAACAATGCTAATACTACGTGATATTGGAGGGGATTCTTGGCTCGTTACAATAAACGAAAATTTGAATAATAATTATAATAGTTAGGAATGATAGATATATGTTTCCAGTTCAATTCCTCTATGCACTTTTTCGTGTTTCACAATTATTTTTTCTCCTGAATCTTTAACATATGGATTCAGGATTATGGTGATCCGTTGGATATTTTTGTCCATTCCACATGTCATTAATCTAAATTATGGAATATCTTTTTTGGAACATGTGATATATATGGTGCTATATGTTTCTTATGATTAGAATTGTGGTGTTGGTTTGGTAATTAGAATGACTTTCATAACTAATTAATTTATTTGATTATCGAATTATTTAACAATGGATCCAGTTCACTTTTTACTATTAATTTGTTTCTTAAAAACAAGAAGAAAATTACATTATTAAGTTCTTATCTAACCCAAAAATAAATAATATTTTTTTATTTAAAATAGATATAATAAATATGAAATATTTTTATTTGTTTATTTGGGTATGGAATGAAAAGTATTCCACCTAAAGTATTCAGTGGTGTTTGGCCAGGGATGATGGTGGATGGGTGAGAATGAAGATATAAAAATGTGAATGAGGAAGATTCAATAAATAGTAAATCAATATTTGATTATGGATGGAAAAGTACGCGTGAATAAATTTTATGTCAAATCAAAAGCAATTATTTACAATTTAGGGGTGTTTGTAAAAATTTATAAGTGATTATAATCACTTAGAATTGTGTGCATAAATAATTTGAAATGTTTTATTTTTCTTTTAGTAGTTTAAATAAGTTTTTATAAGTTATAAGCTAGAAGCTTCAAAGATGGTGCTTTTAGTAGCTTATTAGTCTTTTTTAAAAACTTTTAATTTTTTTTTGCAATCACTATGAACTTTTCTTTTAATTATTTTACGAACACCATCAACTTATATTGTTTATCGCTTCTCTCAAATCGCTAATTTTAATCACTTCTTAAAATTATTATTGCAAACACCCCCTTAGTAAAATAGTGGGAAAAAAGTGTAAAATCATGAGCATTGGAGAGAAAAGCAGTACGCATAATAAGTGGTGATAGAAAAGTGATCATATGATCGTTTTAGGGGGTGTGAGAATATGTACAATGAGTTAATTTTAATTTAGAGATAAATGGATGTTGAATGTGACCTCATTCAAAATGGAATGAAATGGGGATGAACCATCACCGCCCGGGTGAGACCATTTCTAATAAGGATTCCTTAGAATTGAGGAATAATGAGTATAATACTCCTTATCAAATATTAATATTTGATTCATTTTTCATTGCTTACGTATATTTACCTTAAGGGCCCTTTCAAAAAAAATATATATATATATTTACCTTAAGGGTATGTTTTACTTGAGATTACAAAATCGGATTTGAGATTTCAAAATTTAAGTCTAATTTTGTTTTTTGAAATTTTAGAATTTGAATTTTAAAAACTCACTACATCTTATTTTATAAATCTTTATAAATTCTACACGTACCATTTTTTCCCTCTATCATATTCCCTAATTACTCATTAATGTAAGTAAGACTTTTATTATTCACACCCTTCTTTTATTAATTGCTTTTCAAACATTTTTTTTCTCAAATTTACAACATTCATTAAATCATATTCCATCTTTACAATTATAATCAATAATAATGTAATAATACATTATGAGTAGGTGTTTTAGTGAAACTTGTTCATAATATGAAATTTATACCACTACACTCATAAACTGATACCGCAACACTTATCAAATAATATTATTACACTTGTAAATTGATATCATAACATTAAATTCTATAGATATTAGTTTATAAAAATAGTAATATCAGTTTATAAGTGTAACTGTATCAATTTTATAGTATAAATAAATTTTACAATAGAATTTGTGATACATTATTACATACTCCTGCATATCAATTTTTACATGAGTTGTACTCTACTTAAATCTAGAAACAAACGCATATCATTATTATTTTATCAGGATTTTGAAATTCAATTTTCCAAAATCCACTAAATCCACCGAAAGTAATTTACATTTTGATAATGAAAAGTGTTTTTTTTTAATGTCTTATTATAAAACAATCTAATACAAAACTTGCTCAATTTAATTTTATAGAGTTTTGGTATATAGGAAGAGGTCTAAATCTGTATTAATTTCACCTCAAACTAAGTTTCTTTTATGAGTAATTTTTTTTATTACAATAATAAAAATGAGTATGTGGGTATGAGAAGTACCCAAAATATATTGAAGCTTAGATGAGTTGCCTAGATAAGAGAAACCATACTTAAGATTGCCAACCTATGCGTAAATAATCTGTCTTGGATTAGTAATCCAGTCAATGAAAGAAAATATAGATTTCGCAAGATTTTTTGCAATGAACTAACTCTAGCTAGAGTCTTGCCTTTAAACCGTTTGTGCACTTTTTCACTGAGAATATCTCATTATTTAAGATAATATTGCATTTCTCCACTTTAACATGGTCCAAACTACGCCGAGCCAAATACATACCGTCTCTTTTCTACCATACTTCCCTCTTACAATATCGCTGAAGATAAAGAGACAAATTAGTATATATGATCAAATTAGTTTCCAAAAAAAAATATATATATATACATATATATATATATACAGTTCTGATATGGAGCTTAATATTAGGCTCCTTATGGAGCCTAATAGCTTATGTGACATTCTCAAACTAAGTCCTAAACTATAAACCGTAAACCCTAAACCATCAACCGTTCGGGCCGGGTGAACCATGAACCACTTGGGCCGGTTTTGAGTTGGGTTCGGACCGGGTAAAAAATCTATCAAAATCATATATATATATATATATATATATATATATATATATATTTAAATAGATAGTAACTATTTAACATAGAAGTACAAAATTTTAATATATATTTTTTAAAAAATAAAAAACTATGATACATTTGTTGCGCTATAAATGGGCAGCAAAGCATGTCATTTGTCCAAGCTACGGTTTGAATCCACACAATTTTGGAGAAATATTTAAGATTAGTGCATATACGACATTGCATGAAAGTTTTGGTATACAGGAGGGGTCTAAATCTGTATTGGTTTCTTATTTCAATGCATGTAAGACACCGATTCAAAAACAAAAAAATTCATCAAGGGAAAAAAAAACAATGTCAAATAGACAATCGTGAATTTGGCATCCACAGTAACAACAATTGAGTTCAGAATTCGGACATAAGATAAGAAGGTAGAACTAAAAAAAGCAAGTGCAAGCTTATGAATAATAAATTTTCCATCTCTTCTAGTCCAAGAATAGGTAACACAATCAAAGGGTCATCAGTCAAGGAGGAACCCCGAAGCACCATAATATTACGATCGAGCAAATCAAATAGTCCACAAAGTAATACTTCCTCTGCCCTATTTTAAATTGTCCATTCAATTTTAACTCATGTGTTTAACGAACGGGTTGTTTATTAATTAGTACTTGAAATGATAAATTGACTTTTAAGGAGACGTAGGAAAGATGAGAGGTAATCAGGTGGCTTAGACCACCTGGCCACTGGACTCCTCATTTGAGTGGAAGACCCAAGTTCGATTCTCTCTCTCTAGGAACGAATTGGAGTTATGAAAGTTATAAGGTGGATTGACGATTTCGTGGAGTATTTAGGTGCTTGGTGTACTAACTACTAACTATTAACAACTAACTTTGTCCGATAAAAAAAAAAATAAAGATGAGATGTAGAACTATCATATCATACCTTAAAAATCTCTTTATCATTTCAAATACTAACTCGTTCGCTAAAACAACACAAAGTCTCATGCTAGATGGAGGGAGTAGCAAATAAACAAAAAGTCTCTTTATCGAACCGAGAGAGGACACAATTGATCCAAACAGGAACCGAATCCAAATGTATAGAAATTGGACATCGATCCCACACCTTACGAACCCAACAACAATCTCTGAAGACATGCTCTGCCGTATTTCATACTTCACATTGATATAAAAAGGGGAACGTTTTGTGCGAAACGGTGGGGATTTGATTGCCATATATTTTTTGTTGAGATTGAATCATATGTTCAAATTTTCAAATTAAATATAATATATATATATATATATATTACTATTTAAACTATCTATTTTTTTTATGTTACACTTAAAATAGCTTTTAGAATTATTAATTTTAAAATTTAAAAACACACACTTACGCAATCTCCAGTCCTCATTAACATGACGTAGTTTTCAGCGTGAAAATTAGAACTAATCATCCTTACTCTAGTAACTTTATCGCACCAAAGAATTATTTACAAAATTCCGTATTATTCTTATTCACAACTAATATTTATTTCATCAAACATCTTTACTAATGTAATTACATATTCCTATATGCATTGTTTGTTAATTTAACTAATGCGTATATTTGAATAACAATATACAAAAGTTATTTTAAAATTAGTATCTCATGTAACTTTTAAAAGAAAAACAATATGATATATTAATTTGTTACTATAAATGGTGCAGCAAATAGCATGCCATTCGTCCAAGCTGCGGTTTGGAATTCCCATGCAATGTTGGAGAAACATTTAAGACTTGTAAATATTTTATCTAACGAATTACAATAAGCAAAATTAATTCAGTTTGATTCCCCCTTCATTTTTTGTATTTCATTGATATTTCGTCCTTCTAAATTTTTAACATATGAATTTAAAAAAAAAAAAGTGGTTCGTTGAATATTTTTTATTATTTCATATATCATTCATCCATATTATAAAATATAAAGTGAAACATTATAATTGGTGATCGCGTTCCAAGTTAAGTAGATATGAAACTAAAAATTCTATTTTTATGACGTTTAATTGCATCAGTATAAAATTATTTATATTTTATTACTAGATATACATATTTTGTGCTAAAAATGACTTTGAAGTCAAAACTCAAAAGCATAACTAAAAATAGGTTTATTTATATATTGGTTTCAAAATGTTTATTTACATGTACTTGATGATTTTCTGTATTATATTAAGTGAATTCACCGGTATGGCATGATATTCAAATTAAATTCAGAAGTCCTTTTACTTACTCATACATACTTACCTTACCTTGTTTATGAATTTGTTTTGATTTGATATATAATATACATGCAAAGTTGGAAATAGGGGTGAAAACGGATCGGATATTTCCCGATCGATCCGGAGCCGTATCCGGTCGATTTCGAATTCGGTATAAAAAATTGGTATCCGGACGGATACGGATTCAGATAGTTGACTTCGGATTCGGGATACATAATATCCGACCGTATTCGAGTTTTACCATATTTTATCGGATATTATCCGAATAATAAATCCGGATATCCGGATTTTTTAATTTTTTTTTTACGGACAAAGTTAGTTGTTAGTAATTATTAGTTAGTACACCAAGCACTCAAATACACCACGAAATCACCAATTCACCTTATAACTCCTATAACTCCAAATTCGTTCCCAAAGGGAATCGAACCTGGGTCTCCTACTCAAATGGGGAGTCCAGTTACCAGGTAGGCTAAGTCACCTGATTATTTTATTTTATATTTTATATTAATATATATATATATATATAATATAATATTAGTACTTAATACTTATGTAATTTTATTAAGAAAATAGTCGAAAACTAAATAATTCAGCCGCACTTCTTCGCCGTTCGTCCCTTCTTCTTCTCCTCTCTACTTCTTCGTGGTCGTCCCTTCACCGCCGCTGGCCGCCGCAAATGGAAGGAGATCCACCGTCGCCCAATCACATTTTGATTATTTTCGTTTGAAATATATTCCAATTATAGTTATTCGAATCCGGTCCGGATTCGTCCGATATCCGTCCCGTATCCGTATACCAAATATTTCGAATTCGTATCCGAATCCGGCTTTTCCGTATCCGACTCCGAATTCGAGAAAAAAATATGATTTAGGATACGGTATAAGCACTATCTGTCCGTATTCGATCCGTTTTCATCCCTAGAAATTATTGTGAATGTTTTCATATATATTATTATACGTTAGGCTCATCACTTAAATACACTCTAGATTTATTTCGAAACATTTTTTTAAAATCAAACTGAAATTTTTCACTAATTAATTTAATTTACATTAAAGAAAGCAATGAGGCTCTTCTAATTATTTTTTTCCTCAAAAGTCAAAACACGACCAGACGTAAAATAAGACTGCCCTCCTATAACTTAATTAGTTTGTTAACTGACTCGCTTCTTAAACTAAATAAGGTGTCAATTTCTAGAAAATATTAAACATTAGTACTATCGTTTAGCATTTTTTTTAAATAAAAGCAATGAAAAAATAGAAAAAGGGGTGTTGTTTTGGTCAAGAGAAATAAAAAGGAAAAAATATAAAATAAAACTAGTTGAATTGTATAAAAAAATTGGAAAGGGTAATGGTGGTGGCGCCCACTTCAGACCGACCAAACCGTCCTAGTCTTGTAAACTTGCATTGCCTTGTCCCATCTGATTAAGACATAAACCCTCCCTTTTTAATTCATTTCTATATTTGTAATATTATAAAATTTTAGGAATTAATATTATTCTCGATATGAATCGATAACACCTAATACTCCTCCTCTAAAATACAAAGCTTTAAGTTTTACTTTTAGGTATAAAATTTAGGATAAAAAGTCCTAATTGTCCTTATGTAAATAATAGTGTGCAGAAATGGGAGTCATGCGTAAAATTTTACACATTTTTTTGTACCACTAACATAACGTGCTGACAGAATTTGAATTGTATTTTTTGAAGTTTTTTTTTTTCTTACCTCAAAATAAATTGTATATACATTGTAATTTTATACATGCATAAATTAAAAAGTGCAGATTTTGTACGTAAGTTTAAAGGTGCAACATTTTCTATTTTTCTAAAAATAAAAATGTTGGATATGAGTGTAATAGAAATACTTTATATTTTAAAGTGAAATAAAAAAAGTGATTGTATCTTAAAATAAAATTTGATGAGAAATTGTACATATGAGTACACTTCAAATATTTGTTAGGTAAGGTAAGATGCAAAGCTCATTTTGAGTTCAAATCACGTAAGATCGCATTAAGTTCTACCGATTTAGGTTTAAAAAAATAAAAAATTCAATCGATAGGGTAAATGTATAATCAAACAAACTAATATTCTTTTTACAATAATACAACTTACATGACTGGATTTTTTACTGTGCGAAATGGGCCAATTATTGCATAAAATTCAAGAATGAATAAGAATCTTAATAATATATAGCATAATTGCATGTTCAATTCCATTCAATTTTATTTTGTTTATGTCATTGTACTACGCATCCCAAGTTTCATCCACCATGTGTTTGGTGGAGAGATGAATGCTTTATTTCTTAATGAAATAAAATATTAATTTTCGCTTTTCTTGTCAAAAGAAAAACGGTATACTTCTCATCATTTTGTACTCAGCAATCCTGTTTGGGGGAATTAATGTGTTTTAGGGCAATGACTCAAGGGTTGTATTTTAATAATAATAATTTTACATATTCGTGAATGTAAGATAATATGTTTTGAAATTTATAAAAACAGGACAATTGAATTTGAAAAAGTTCAAATCGAACTGAAATGTCAAATGAGTTGCAACATTTTCCTAAATTTATAGATTTGAAGGCATAGTGTTTTACATTCATAAGTCCGTAAATTTGTAAAAAAAATTGGACAATCGTATAACTCACATGATATTTCAGCCCGACTTTTGCTTATTTGGGCTCAATTGTGTAAAAAAAATTTATCAGGAAAAAATAATATTATTAAAAGGGCACAAGGGATACCCTTAATACAGTACCAAGAGAGAGAAATCAGCAGCATAAAACTATCCTAGGATTGTTCAACCAATCATTGTAAGAGAAACAATTCTGAATCACAATTTTAACACAAAACCAACTCCAAAGTCTAGTTTTAATTTCATCCACAATTTTTTCAACTGAGAACGTAACCCCCTCGAAAATCGCAGCATTTCTTCCTTTCCAAATTAACCAAACCACTCCTTGCCATAATGCAATTGCCAAGAATTTTCTCATCTTCCCCTTTAAAATACGACTATGAGCAATGATGTTAGGAAAAGGTTGGGAGTGCATTACCATGGATATTCCGAGCCACTTGAAGCATCTCATCCAAATCTCGTGGAATATAACACACTCGAACAAAATATGCCTACCGGATTCTTCCTTCTCCCCCCAAGAACACAATTTAAATCTTGGTTTGAGCTTAACACATTTCTTCGAAGGAGATTGGTTTTGGTTGGTAACCGGTCCCAAAGTATCCTCCAAGAATGAGCAATAACCTTCAAAGGCATAACTTTGTTCCAAACCAGCTTGAATCCCGCCTCCTTTACAGCATCGATTTGGTTGGTTCCCTGGGCCCCGAGCAATGCAGCATATGTGTCTCTAGTACTATAGCATCCATTGGGTGAGCCAAGCCATTTCCATGAATCTTGAACTCCGAAGCTTAGAGGTGACCTGTTAATCAAAGATACGAGTGCATTAAGAGTAACCAATTCACGATCAAAGAGACTCCTTCTCCATCTCCATTTCCATCGTCAAACTCCCTCCTCCCACTCTCCCATTTTCCCAACTCTACCCTCCTTATCAAGACTAAGATGATAGAGCCTCGGAAACTTAATTTTCAGAGGCTCTTCCCCAACCCACGTCTCCTCCCAAAAACGTATCTCCCTCCCGTTCCCAACAACCCTTTCTAACCTACCTTTAATCCATTCCCCCCTATCTCTAAGAGAATACCTCACCACATCCCTCCAACATCCCGACCAACTCCCCCCCCCTCCCCCTCAATGGAGTCGTCAAATCTCTCCCCAAAACCTCACCATATTTTGACCTCACAATTTTCACCCACAAGTTGTTTTTCTCCCTCAAAAATCTCCACATCCATTTCCCAATGAGCGCCTCATTAAAAGATCCCAAGTCCCTTACCCCCAAGCCGCCTTTATTTTTATGATTACAAAGAACACTCCACTCAACCCAAGCAATTTTTTAAGAACACTCCCCACCCCCCAAAGAAAGTTTCTTTGGAGCTTAACAATCTCACGCACAATATTTTTAGGAATATGGTAGAAAGAAAGGTAGTATGTAGGTAGAGACGATAATACCGCATTTAACAAGGTGATTCTCCCGCCCAAAGAGATTTTATTATCCCCCCATCTTCTAAGCCGATTACTGATTTTTTGAGTTATATTGCTCCATTCTCCAAGGCTTCTATGGTTCATTCCCACTTTTATCCCAAGATAAGTGAAAGGTAGCGATCCCCTCTCACATTCCAAGATCGAGGCTAGCTCCCGTAGTTTTGCATCATTGACATTCACACCAAAGATACAACATTTATCAAAACTGATCTTGAGGCCAGATACAAGTTCCATATTTTTGAGAACTCGTTTCATGGTCCAAGCATTGCCTTCACTAGTTGCCCACATGAAAACTGTATCATCGGCGAACTGAAGGTGAGACACGTTAACTTCATTCCTCCCAATTTTGGCTGCTTCAAAGAATTCCATATCCGTTGCCTTAGACATCATGATGCTTAAGCCTTCAGCCACGATAAGAAAGAGGAACGGGGATAGAGTTGTTGGGGAATTATTAGCCCGGATCTATTCGGGGTGAATTTAAATACAAATTTAATTCTAACAATTATTACTAGCATGAATTAATCCTATATTAATTCAAATAGTAATTCAACAACAAATCATGCATACAAGTTCGTCACATAAATCCTACGCATGCGGAATAGCTAGGAGTTTACGTGAAATAACCTCTTGGAGTGACAACCGTTGAGAAGATGGATCTCGTTCGCACGAACACACCAAAAAGCCTTCCCAAGTATTCTCAAGTCCTTGCTCGTCAATCTGGTGGTAGGACACTCGCGAACAATTAACAAAAGGGAAAAATAAAAATTATGTTGCACCACCTTTGTGGATTTCTAATTTTTCCAACACATGAAATTGTCTTGGGGATGAAAAATTCATCCCCTATTTATAATACAAGGAGGGACGAAAATATTAGGGTTTAGGGGAGATTGGAAAATTTCATTGCTTCTTCTCCAAGAAGCAATCTTGAATATATCCAATATATTCTATTTCCCAATATATCTCCGAAATCAAATCTTCCCTCCTTATGTTATGGAATTTTCGAAAATTCATTTATGAATAGCCAAGTGGGAGATTTTTTGAATTTAATGAGATAATCATGTATTCCAAGAATACATATCTTCATTCCATAATAAAATTCAAAGAAAATATTTCTCCCTCTTTTATCCATAATTTTCGGGAAAAATGGAAAAATAGGCAACAATAATTTATTTTATTTTAAACACCTTTTTCAGTTATTGGACTTTATGTTGTTGGGGTTATACTGAAAAGTGATTTTACTTGGTATAACCAAATTGAAGTTTCTTATTTATTCACTGAAATAAATTATTTAATCACTGTTGCATTAAATATGAATGAATGTTATATATGTTTATCGCAAACCCGTTCAATAAGACAGTACGTATTACGTTGTAGTTAATTTGGTGATACCCGATCACTGAAGATCAAATTAACTGCCCTCGTAATTAAGTACAAATTCACAACCCATATAGAAATTAACGAACCATCATGAACGGTTGAAGTGTGAGACCCAGATTGACTTTTCTTGACCAAGGGATCACACTAGCGCATTTAGGTGCGTTGAATGAGGACCTACATGAGGACAAATTCTTTGGTACTGAATATACAAGAATTAGACCTTAAATAGGATCGTGTGAAATTAATAACTATTGCTTTGATTTATGATGGGAAGAGAGTCAATGCGATTCGATACCTTATATATTGGGCAATATTATTAATTACATGACGATTGCTGACATTTAATACGGAGAATCGCGTGCAAGTACGTCTTGCTTGATTTGTCCCCTTGGTGGGCTCATATCCTTTATCATACCAAATGTTGCAAGTGGAAATTTATTTCCGGTATGGATAATAATATTGAGCTGTCTAACTCCAAGGATAAAGATGTTAATAAATAAAGCTTGTTCAATGGCTTAATTAATTAATGGACTAATATAATCTTAAACGCTGGAAATAATGACCGGGAGCCATATTATATGTGAAATCGTAATATGGGTTAAGATTGATAGTTCAATATTAATTTTATAGTAGAGTAAATTAATATTAATGGACTTGAATAATATTTGGCCCAAAATATTAAAGCTTCATAGTCCATTGAAGGTCCAATCTTAACTCTCCTAAAGGTCCCCCAAATAGCCCAAAATAAAGTCCAATTAATGAGAGAGAGAAGAAAATATTCTTGCTATATTTCCATGTCTTAATTTTCGAAAATTTGTAGTTAAATAGGAAGAAAAGATTGTCTTGATTTTCTTGTAGATATTTTATGGAAAGAGATAATTATTGTAGGAATACATAATTATCCCATAAATTCAAGAAGTCAAATCTTGACTCCTAATTGTTTGTAATTTTCGAAAATATCAAGGTAGAAGAGGGAAAGAGATTTTTATGGAAAATTTAATTAAGGAGAAAAGAATATAGAAGATATATTCAAGATTTCTTGGAGACCAGAAAAAGATTTTCTTCCTTATTAATTTTGACCAAATTTTCGCCCCCCTCCTCCCTATTTATAGGGGATGAACTCTTCATTCCCAAGTGAAATTCCATGTGTTGGAAATATTAGAAATCCACAAAGGTGGTAGCAAAATATTTAATTTCTCTCCCATTAAAATCGTTCGTGCAAATCCTCCCACCGGATAACGTTCGTGGACGCGGGGATATATTTGGGAAGGCTCTTGGGTTGATCCATCGTCTAAAAGATTGTTTCTACAAGAGGTTAGTAATCCCGTAACTCCTAGTTCCGCATGTTTAGGATTTACGTGAATTACGTGTACGCATGTTGTTTAATTATTATGTTGAATTGATTTAGGATTAATTCATGTTAGTAATTATTTATTTAATTTAAATATGTATTTAAAAATCACCTCGAATAGATCCGGGCACCCTAATATCCCAACATATGTTTGGGTTACTTGGGGGGCCTTTAGGAGAATTAAGATTGGACCTTCCAATGGACTTTGAATTTTCAATATTGAGCCACAATATTATTCAAGCCCATAAATATTAATTAATCCCACTACATAATTAATATTGCACTATCCATCTTAACCCATATTACTGTTAATATGACTCCCGGTTATTATTTCCCGTGTTTAAGATTATCTAGTCCATTAATTAATTTAAGCCACTAAAATAGCTTTATATTAATTAACATTTTTTTCTTTGATTAAGGAACGGCTCAACATTATTATCCATACCGAAAATTAATTCCACTTGCAAGATTTGGTATGATAAATCTCATGAGCCTCCCAAGGGGACAAATCAAACAAGACGTACTTGCACATGTTTCATCGTATTAAATCTTAGCAATCGTCGTGTAAACAATATCATTGCCCAAGATACAAGGTATTGAATCTCAATGATCCTCTTCCCATAATAAGTCAAAGCAACGGCTATTGATTGCACACGATCCTATTTAAGGGACGGAGATTAAGAAATAATGAACCACTGAGGTCTAATTCTTCTATTTTCAGTGCTGAAGAATTTATCCTCCTGTAGGTCCTGTTCAGTGCATCATGATGCACTGGTGCAATCTCTTGGTCAAGACAAGCCAATCTGAGACTTACACCTCAACCTTTCGTGATGGTTTGTTCATTTCCATCTAGGTCGTGAATGTGTAATTTTAGTTACAAGGGACTGTTAATTTAATCTTCTGTGATCTGGTATCACTAAATTAACTACAATGTAACACGTACTTCTTATTGAACAGTTATGCAGTAAATATATGTAACATTCGATGATATTTAAAGCATCAGTGATAAATAATTTATTTCAGTAAATAAGACAGAAACTCAGTGTGATTATACAAAGTAAAAGCATACTTTCCAATATAATCCCAACAATCTCCCACTTATACTCAAAGTTTGCTTTTAAGTATACTACAGCATGTCTCGTGTAGAATCTACATTACACCTACACGAACCTAATAATATCTCCCACTTATACTCAAAGAAGATTGGCAACGATCTTGACACCCATTCCTTCCACATGTCTCTCGAATGTATTCCGAGGCAGACCCTTTGTGAATGGATCTGCTAGGTTGTCTTCTGACGCGATTTTTGCCACCTCTATATCTCATCTCTTAAAGATTTCTCGTATAAGATGGTATTTCCTTTCAATGTGTTTGCTGGCCTTGTGGGCTCTCGATTCCCTTGAATTTGCAACTGCTCCGGCATTATCACAATAGACCGTGATGGTGCTGGGCAAATTCGATACTACGTCCAAGTCCACTAGGAAGTTCTTGAACCAAACCGCTTCCTTCCCTGCCTCGCAAGCAGCTACATATTCGGCTTCCATGGTAGAGTCCGCTATGCATTTCTGCTTAACGATTTTCCATGTCATGGCTCACCCCCCATGCAAAACACATTACCCGAGGTAGATTTTCTAGAATCTAGGTCTGATTGGAAATCCGAGTTCCTGTATCCGATGGGAATCAAATTGTCTGACTGATAAACAATCATTCTATCACGAGTTCTTTTCAGATACTTCAGAATATTTTTAACTGCAGTCCAATGTTCTTTCCCTGGATTACTCTGATATCTTGCTATCATGCCAATGGCAAAGTATATATCTGGCCTCGTGCACAGCATAACATACATGAGGCTTCCAACAGCCGAAGTATAAGGAATGTCTTTCATGTCATCTATCTCCCTTTGCGTCTTAGGGCACATTTCTTTGGATAGATGGATTCCATGTCTGAAAGGTACGAAGCCTTTCTTGGAATCTTTCATGCTGAATCACTTCAAGACAATATCTATGTATGAGGCTTGCGATAAGCCTATCATCTTTTTCTTGTGATCTCGAGTGATCTTGATCCCAATGATGTGACCGACCTCCCCTAAGTCCTTCATGTCAAACTGTTCTGACAGCCATGCCCTTACGTCTGACAAAACCTTTACATCGTTTCCGATGAGCAGAATATTGTCTACGTATAGTACTATGAATACCAATGCAGTTTCGACACGCTTTTTGTACACACAACTTTCGAACTCATTTTGATCGAACCCGTAAGACTTTATAACTTGATCAAAATATTGGTTCCAAGCACGCGATGCTTGCTTCAGTCCATAAATGGACTTTTTGAGCTTGCAAACAAGATGTTCTTGGCCTTTTTCGATGAAGCCTTCGGGTTGTTTCATATAGATTTCTTCATCAAGACTTCCATTGAGGAAAGCTGTCTTGACATCCATTTGCCAGATCTCGAAATCGAGATGCGCAGCTATCGACAAGAGAATGCGGATGGACTTTAGCATGGCTACAGGCGAAAAGGTTTCTCATAGTCGATCCCTTCTTTTTGAGTGTAACCCTTTGCCACAAGTCTAGCTTTGAAGGTTTCTACCTTTCCGTCTGATCCCCTTTTTCTCTTGTATACCCACTTGCATCCAATGAGTTTGACCCCATTCAGCGGTTCGACGAGCTCCCACACCTTGTTTTGATCGATAGAACCCATTTCGGCTTTCATTGCCGTTTGCCAAGAATCTGCATCCTTGTCATGGATTGCCTCTTTGTAAGTCCATGGGTCTGATTCATTTTCGTCAGGGATCAAGTCTGAAGACTTTCCTATCCCCATGAACCTCTCGAGCTGTCGGATAACCCTCCCACTACGACGAGGTTTCGATTGTGTAAGTGTGCCGTTTGGTATATCGACTTGTACAATTGGCATTGAGGTAAGCCACTTTATCTCATTCAAGGTAATCTCACTTCTGGGCTTCTTGTCGTTCATATAGTCTTCTTCCAAAAATTTAAAGTGTGTACTGATTACCACTTTTTGATCTTCGGGACCATAGAACATGCACCCTTTCGTTCCCTCGGGGTATCCTATAAATAGCCTTAATTCTGATCTTGGATCCAATTTACCGGCTTCCGTATCCAGCCGTATGCCGGACACCCCCAGATTCTTTAGGGGTTTTGGGAACCGATTTGGATGGCAATGTAAGCCGCCGTTTCCAAAGCGTGACCCCAAAATGATTTGGGTAGACCCGCATAACTCATCATTGACCTGACCATTTCTAAAAGAGTCATGTTTCTTCGTTCTGCAACCCCGTTTTGTTAAAGGGTTCTGGGTGCAGTTAACTGGGATACAATCCCTTCATCCGATAAGTAGTTCAAGAATTCATCGCTGAGGTATTCGCCTCCATGATCAGATCGTAGAGACTTGATACGTTTTTCCCTAAGATTCTCTGCTTGAGCCTTAAATTTTTTGAATTTTTCAAAGGTCTCAGATTTATGCTTCATAAGGTAAATGTATTCGTATCTCGAGTAATCATCGATAAAAGTAATGAAATACTCATAGCCTCCTCTTGCTTTGATTGACATTGGACCACATACATCGGTGTGAATGATCACTAAACTTCTTTGGCTCTGTTCCCCTTGGCTCCAAATGCCCTCTTGGTCATTTTACCCTCCAAACACGATTCGCAGGTTGGAAATGGTTCAAACTGGAGAGACTCCAACGAACCATCTTGGACCAACCTTTGGATCCTCTTTGGATTGATATGACCTAGTCTTAGATGCCATAGAAGTGTCTCGTTCACGTTTGATGAATGTTTTCTTTTAGTCGAAACAGTCGATGTGTTATAGGATGCATTTCGTGAGTGGTGTGTACAGTTAATTGTGTAGAGATTATTCGACAACGTTCCATGACAGATAAACTCATTATTTAGAGTAATGGTAACAACTTTATTAAAAGTAACCGAATATCCATCAAGAAAAAGTTTAGAAACTGAAATTAAATTCTTTCTAAAACTAGGAACGTAAAGAACATCTCTCAAAATTAAAACTTTGTCTTCAAAAGACAACTACACTTCTCCCACTGCTTCAGCTGCCACTCTCGTAGCATCGCCCAGTATGATGAGGATCTCACTCTCACTAAGTTACCGGGTCCGCTTGAACCCGTGAAGCAAACATGATCAGTGGATCCCGTATCAACTTGTGGTACCCGAACTTCTCACTACTCATTGGCCAATATACTTCATGCATTTTTATACTGTTCATGTGCAACTTATGGTCTTATATTATTATATTTTGTCGCTTTTGGGATAGGTGTTATGTTATAGTATGTTATAAGGCTGGTTTGTATTAGTGTGTGCTTGAAGTTGTTTGTGAATTACTAGTGTGTTGACCTGGGATTTGATTTTTGGATCGCTGGTTTATTGGTATCTTATATGAATGCGAGCATGTTATTTTGGGTGTGAAATGATGTTGATGTTATGTTGCTCGAAAAAAAAAATTATAGCAGGTTTACAGATTTAATTATATTTATAATCATATTAAGTTAGGTTAAATAAGGGTGGTCATGTCACAACTACCCACGAATGAGGAGTATACGCCGCTAAACAAGTTTCAACAACTAGTGCATGAGAATTACCTTTCTTTCCGACCCTTTTTGGGTTGGAACAGGCAAACCTCCATTGTCCTTACCGCTGTTGAAGCACTTCCCCTTTGGATTTTCCTTGACACCACCAGCATTCCTCATCTTACCATTGCCCTTGGCAACAGTTGAGTTTGATTGCTTATGGCTTTTGGTCCTCTTCTTCTTCTTGTCTTCCCTTGGCCTAGAAGATGAAAACCGGACCACTTGCCATCAAAGCTTGAGTTTTGTTCCCCATCAACGTATCTGCCGCGACCAAAGTTTACAACAAATCAGCTAGCGAGGCCAAAGTGCTCAAAACTTTTGGGTAGAGAGTGGAGTAGAAAATCGATCTGGGTCTCCAGATGATAATCTGCAACCAGATCCTCAAGTTTGTTCAGATGATCCATCAATTCTGAGAGCGTAATCCCTTACGGGGTTGCCCTCCACCATTTTCAGCGATATCTCTCACAAGGTGATTTGACGAGCCCCGCGTTTTTGACTCGTCAGTTGGCTCATTTGATTTTTGGTGTGTCAAGAATCCACTTGTGCTTTTGTGCAGTTAGGACAATCATAGTTTTTCGTTTCCAATCAACATAGTTTGCCATACAATTCTATTGACTTTAAGTATATTAACAGTGGATTAAAAGGTTACGACATGTTGAAGTGAAATAAATAACTATTTGTAAAAGTACAAAATTATCACATAATTTGATCATATGTATCATATTAAAATCTCAAAAAAATATGAACATGCATCAGCCAACATCTCAAAACAGTTTAAATAAGCCACGTGGGGTGGGTCATTAATTAAACACATTCAAGCAGGTTACAAACAAGAAATAGTTACAAACCTTTAATATCCAGATTAATAGTTGGCTCCCACTTGACCAATATAAAATTGACAAGGACTTCAGGGAAGTATATGCATATCAATTTTATACCTAAGTAATAACCATGATTAAATACAAAATTATTATTTCGCTTTGAACGAGCCTCGTGGGGAGGGTCATCGTCGCCACTAATAATAATCCACAATCATCCGTTTGGAATTTATTCATGTGAAAACTATCTTTTGACAGTCCCGTGGGGGGAATTTCTCCAAAAGAATTCACAAATAAATAAATCATGGAGGTCAAAATTAATTCAATTTTATTATCTGGAATAAAATTATTAATTAATTATTTAAAATATACTTAGTAATTTTCGAAAGTGAGATTTTTCCAAAATAATTTCCCATGCACCGCATATTCAAAAACGCAATTAAATACGCACGAAAAATAAAGCAAATATCAAAAAATAATAATTAAACAAATTGGGCACATATATCCAATTGTCATGGTTAATTTTGTAATGTCTTGATCTTGAGAAATCGTCCTTATCGCCCTCATCGTTCGTCTCGAGAAGCTCCCACTCGATCGTCTCTAAAAAAATCACCACGTCTTTCCACGCGGATCGAAAAATGGCCTGGATTGCACGCCGCGACTCGTCACGTGTCGTCGGCGCCAAGACGCCAAGATAAAGCGCCAGAGCACTTCGCCTAGCAACGATCGGTAGCGTCTCGGAGAGCCTCGGCGGTAGCGCGCGATTAGCATCGCGTGCGTCAGACGCGCCAAGGCGCCCGCCCATGCTCCGGATCCCGCCTCGTCGCCGCTTTTACATCGCCTTCGCAGCGTCGTCAGCGCGCAGATCAACCGATTAGTGATTCGCCCGCCAGCGATGACGCCGCCGTGCCGTCGCGTGCGGCTTGATCCACGCGCTGCCCATCGGCCCATCGGCCTCGCATTTGACGACCGTCGCGCGACTGCGTGCGTCCGTGTCGCGTGAGATGCCTTTTTCGCGTTCGCGACGACGACGCGCCGCCGCGCGGCTTCCGGATCCGTCTTTTAATTCCGCCTCCGTTTCTGATCCGATTATAATTTATTTACTAAATAAATAAACTTAGATCTAGACTAGTCTATTACATTGAACAAATCAAACAAATCCTAATCTACTCGTGGATTTTCTCACGAGACAAAACGAATTCGAACGAATCGAATTAAAAAACTACAATTTATATGCATGCATAAATAAACATCCATCAAATACCATGACAATTGGATACCTGCAAAAAAGATCTAGCAATTCTACTATCCAATTCCAAATTCAATGAACAACGAATTAAATTACAATTTAAAATTGAGTCTCAAACCGTGGCTCGATGCGCTTGTTGGGGAATTATTTGCCCGGATCTATTCGGGTTGAATTTAAATACAAATTTAATTCTAACAATTATTACTAGCATGAATTAATCATATATTAATTCAAATAATAATTCAACAACAAATCAGCATACAAGTTCGTCACATAAATCCTACGCATGCGGAATATCTAGGAGTTTACGTGAACTAACCTCTTGGAGTGACAATCGTTGAGAAGGTGGATCCCATTCGCACGAACACACCAAAAAGCCTTCCCAAGTATTCCCAAGTCCTTGCTCGTCAATCCGGTGGTAGGACACTACCGAACAATTAACAAAAGGGAAAAAAATTATGTTGCACCACCTTTGTGGATTTCTAATTTTTCCAACACATGGAATTGTCTTGGGGATGAAAATATTAGGGTTTAGGGGAGATTGAGAAATTTCCTTGCTTCTTCTCCAAGAAACAATCTTGAATATATCCAATATATTCTATTTCCCAATATATCTCCCAAATAAAATCTTCCCTCCTTATGTTATGGAATTTTCGAAAATTCCTTTATGAATAGCCAAGTGAGAGATTTCTTGAATTTAATGAGATAATCTTGTATTCCAAGAATACTTATCTTCATTCCATAACAAAGAGTTGGTATGCTGTGAAACTTGTTCACCGTGATACTGGATTTTTTTTTTTACAGACATACACTTTAGTAATATAAGTCACACACTTTAGTAATATAAGTCACACACTTCAGTTATCACTACGACACTCTTTTCTATAATATAAGTCACACCCTTCACTTTTATGAGTAATACTCTTTATAGTAAAAAGTCACACTCTTTAACCAGTTTCACCGTAAAACTTGTTCACACTATACTTTGCCCATAACAAAATTCAAAGAAAATATTTCTCCCTCTTTTATCCATAATTTTCGAGAAAAATGGAAAAATAGGCAACAATAATTTATTTTATTTTAAACACCTTTTTCAGTTATTGGACTTTATGTTTGAGCTACTTGGGGGGCCTTTAGGAGAATTAAGATTGGACCTTCCAATGGACTTTGAATTTTCAATATTGAGCCACAATATTATTCAAGCCCATAAATATTAATTAATCCCACTACATAATTAATATTGCACTATCCATCTTAACCCATATTACTGTTAATATGGCTCCCGGTTATTATTTCTCGTGTTTAAGATTATCTAGTCCATTAATTAATTTAAGCCACTGAAATAGCTTTATATTAATTAACATCTTTTTCCTTGGTTAAGGAACGGTTCAACATTATTATTCATACCGGAAATTAATCCCACTTGCAAGATTTGATATGATAAATCTCATGAGCCTCCCAAGGGGACAAATCAAACAAGACGTACTTGCACACGTTTCACCGTATTAAATCTTAGCAATCGTCGTGTAAGCAATATCATTGCCCAAGATACAAGGTATTGAATCTCAATGATCCTCTTCCCATCATAAGTCAAAGCAACGACTATTGATTGCACACGATCCTATTTAAGGGACGAAGATTAAGAAATGAACCACTGAGGTCTAATTCTTCTATTTTCAGTGCTGAAGAATTTATCCTCATGTAGGTCATGTTCAGTGTATCATGGTGCACTGGTGCAATCTCTTGGTCAAGACAAGCCAATCTGAGACTTACACCTCAACATTTCGTGATGGTGTGTTCATTTCCATCTAGGTCGTGAATGTGTACTTTTAGTTACAAGGGACTGTTAATTTAATCTTCTGTGATCTGGTATCACTAAATTAACTACAATGTAATACGTACTTCTTATTGAACAGTTATGCAGTAAACATATGTAATATTCAATGATATTTAAAGCATCAGTGATAAATAATTTATTTCAGTAAATAAGACAGAAACTCAGTGTGATTATACAAAGTAAAAACATATTTTCCAGTATAATCCCAACAAGAGTGTCCCCCTGCCTGAGTCCCCTTTCAAGTGGAAATTCTCCCGATGGGCTGCCAGTCACAATGACTGAGGCTGACGCTGTAGAAACACATTCCAACACCCATTTTCTCCACATTCGGTCAAAGCCAAGACCCTCCATCATCAGATTGAGGAATCTCCAGTCCACCGAGCCGTAAGCTTTGACGAAATCAACCTTAAAGAAAACTCTCTCAATACTTTTTTACTTTGCATCATCGATCGCTTCGTTCAATATCACGATGTTGTCCAAAATCTGTCTTTCTCCCACAAACGCGCTTTGGTTCTCCGAGATAACACTGTCAAGGACCCGAGAGAGTTGATTTGCAAGCACTTTGGATAGGACGTTATAAACACCCCCTATCAGCTAGATGGGTCTATAGTCATTGACTCCTATCGCTCCTTCCTTCTTGGGGATTAATACGATGAAAGACGAGTTGATGCCTCTAACAAGGTTACCATGGGAGTGGAAATCAGTAAACAAGTTAAAGAAATCAGCCTCAAACAGGTTCCAGAACTCCTTCAAGAAACGAAATTTAAAGCCGTCTGGGCCCGGACTTTTGGAGCTTGCACAAGACCAAACTGCTTCTTTAATTTCATCCACGGAGAAAGGAGCTATAAGCGTGCTATTATCCTCTGACGACACCTTTTTGCAAGCAAAATCGGGAGCTAAACCTGGTTTTACAAAGTTGTCCCTCTGGAAATGATGACGAAAATGGTTGAAAATACCTCTTTTTACTTCATCCACCTCCTCTAGCCAGTTGCCCTCAATCTGCATTCCCACAATCTCGTTCTGCTTTCTCCTTTTATTGATGTAGTTGTGAAAAAATCTGGTGTTTGTATCCCCTTCCTTTAGCCATCTGCATCTCGATTTTTGGACCAGGAGGCTATCACGGAGTTTCAAATCTCTAAGCAGGGCTGCTGAAGCTGCCTTTCTTTGCACGATACCTGCCTCATCAAGTCCTCCCAAATCATTGATGGAATCGAGTCTCTGGATCTCTTTTCTCTGGTTTTCAATGTTTTCTTCCATAATACCAAACACCTGTTTATTCCACTGCTTTAAATCAGATTTCAGAAGCTTAAAATTTTCCTTGAGAATGTATCCGCCCCACCTAGCAATTCCATAATTCTTCCACTTTTGAGACACGGACTCTTTAAATTCTGGATGAGCGAACCAAGCGTCGATGCTTCTAAACGGTTTGGGTCCCAAATTCATCGGTTTGATTTCTAAAAGCACTGGGCAATGATCAGAAATTGAGCGGCGAAGCCCCCTTAGGTGAGAGTTCGGCTAGAGGGATAACCACAAGTTATTCAGGAGCACTCTATCCAATCTACTTTTACAAGTTCCATCCTGTCTGTACCAAGTGTACATTCTGCCATGAAGGGGAAGGTCCACCAAGCCACTATCTCGAATAAAATTATCGAAAGAAGATACATCCTGTTACACACTTGAACGCCTCTTCCTGCCCTTTCGGAAACTGTACGCACAAAATTAAAGTCTCCAACCACGCACAAATTGACTAGCGAATTCTGACATATAACCGAATTAAGATTATCCCATAATACAAATTTACAAAATTTAAAATCTATTGTTCTATTGTCTTATATTTTCAAACTCGTAAAATTACTCTCCTTAAAACATAACTCCAAAATAACAGGAAAAAAACTATTTTTCCCCGTGCATTGGTGTGGCTTTCAATTTACTGCATAATTTTTTTCTCCAATAACACACAGTGATATGGATAATTTTGCCAAATGTAAATTTTATTATAAAACAAAAATTAATATCCGAACTAATTTGTCTTAATTCTTCATTGTGTAAATGAAATAGCTAGATTTTCATAGCTAAATCCTATATATACACTTTTTTTCCTCAAAAGTTAATTTCAAATGCTTTTTTTTTTCTTTTTTTAAAAGTAGTAATTTCCTATGCTTTATTTGCATAACGATATGAATATCCTTGACTCCTTATATCAAACACATTGGCCACAAAAACCAAGCTTTAATGGCAAGTCTACTTTTTTGTTATCTAACTGACTTATTTTCGATTTGCACCACTCAAAAAATTTAAAATGGTCAGATTTTAATTCCTTTTACTTACATTTTGTAGTATTGTACATTAATAGTTATAACATCTTTGAAATTAAGTTCGTCCTATTGAAGTTTCTATTAACTAATACACATACTTAACTTTTAATTAAATTGATCCCGATTACATGGCACATATATAATATATGACTTTGATCATTTTTATGAAATAGCAATTTTAATAAAGATTGTTTTAGGGGAGGCATCAGGCATGTGAATATGTTTAACAAAAAACAAACAGAGCAATAACGGCACATTATAGAGAAAATCACACTTTTAGTCCAATCGAAAGGAATTTCATCTCATCTAAAAATTCGAACTTTTAAAAAGGTGTAAAATAAATTTACTTATATAGTTTCCTTAATATTCTCTTTTACTTGAACTTAGGACGTGCGTGTGAGCCTAAATTCTCTAATACCATGACCGATTTTTATCTCATTTAAAAGTACAAACTTTTAAAGAGATATAAAATTAATTCAATTAGGCTCCATTTGGATATGGAGGATTTGAAATGAACGAATTTAAAAAATAATAAAGGTAAGAATGCATATATTTCAAATCATGAATTGTCAAGAGATGATAGAGAAAAAAATTAAGTGAAGGGGGGGAGATCTAGAGAGGGAATAGGTAGAAATGAGGAGATTTCAAATGACATGGTTTTGATAAGGATTTGAAATCCCTTAATTTTAAACTAAATTCAAATTTAAGTATTTGTAAATTTATTTAACTCAAGAGCAGAGAGTGTCGATTTGTATGTAAAATCCATGAATTTCAAATTCATCCATCCAAATGAAGCCTTATATAATTCTCAATTATTTCGATCAGACTTAGTCTCAACTCTCAAATATTTTCCATGCAAAAGTAGTTCCACAATCTAGTTATTCTATATTATCGGATGAGTCGTGCACTTCTACTGGACTCGTGTCTTCATTTCGTACCTATATATCTACATTGACTTGAACACGCTCACAATTTATAGTCGGGTTGGTATGTTGTGAAATTTATTCACCGTGAGATTAACTTTTTTTTTACATCATATTTTTTAGTAATATAAGTCACATCCTTTAGTAATATAAGTCACACCCTTCAATTATCACTACGATACCCTCTGCTATAATATAAGTCGTATCATTCATTTTAACGAGTAATACCCTTTATAGCAAAAAGTCACACCCTTTATAGTAAAAAAATTATATTTTTTAGTAATATAAGTCACACTCCTTAACCAGCTTTACCGTGAAACTTGTTCACCCTATACTTTGCCTTTATAGTCAAGTGTAAATGGGTTTAAAACTCGAGAAATTTATTAATATGTATAAAATTTGGAATCAATTTACTAATAAATACAAAATGAATTATATACACAGTTAAAATTGCACATAAAAATATAAATGTATATAAATATGTGTAATCATTTTTTACTTATTAGTAAGTTGCAATCTTAAATGTCAGTAAGTCTTCCTAATAACTCGAGTATATGTAAATTGCACTTAATGTTAGGATTGGTGTTAAAATAAAAGGATGTCTATCCCACATTGGTTGAGAAAAGAGTTGGGGCTTCCTAAATCCTATATAAGGAGTCTTAGTCTTTGTTACAATTGCACCAATCAATACACTTTAGCCTTGCACTACTACACATTTAGGCTTGCACAGCTGCACTTGGACATCTCTTTTTTCAAACAGCTCTCCAAGTTATAGCTTGGACAGCGATTTTATTAAAAAAAAAAAAGACAACGATTTAAAACCACTGTCCAAGAATAAAACTTGGAAAGCGGTTTTAAACCGCATTGCAAGATCACTCGCACAACGGTTAATAACCGCGGTCTACGTAAACACTTGGACAGCGGTTTCGAACCGCTGTCCAAGTCGAGTTATAATTTTTAATTATCAGACGCGGGGGCGTCCAGAAACCCTTCATCATTTCACCCCAAATTCCCTCTTCCTCCTCCTCTCCCCCAAATCGTGCGCCGCAAACCGCCGTCCGGTTTCCTCCTCCAACCCACATCGTCAAATCGCTGCTGCCGCCGTCCTAGCTTTTCTCTCTCTCAAATAAATAGTCGTGCGCCCTCCTCCCTCCCTCTCCTACCGCCGCCGCTGCCCTTCCCTACCGCCCCCGCCGTCGCCATCCTCCCTTACCGTCGCCGCCGTCGCCGCCTTCCTCCTCCATGTATAGGTATTTTTTTCTTTTATATATATATTGCATGTTTTTATATATATATATATGTGTGTGTGTGTGTGTGTTTGGGATTAATTGTTAGGAATATATATAAATATTGTGTTTATATATATATGTTTGAGATTAATTGTTAGGATATATATATATATATATGTTTGGGATTAATTATTGTAAGGATATATATATATATATAAATGTGTTTATATATATGTTTGGGATTAATTGTTAGGATATATATGGATTAATTGTTATAAGCTACGATATATATATATATATATATATATATATATATATATATATATATATATATATATGTTTAGTATATATATAGGTAATTTGTTATGATTAATTATTGTTAGTGTGGGATTAATGTTGGTTTAATTATATTGTTGTTAGTAGCTTGGATTAATTGTTGTTAGTGGGTTGAATTAATTTTTGTTAGTGTTAGAAATGAACATTTTGTTAGAGATGAATAATGCACTTAAGGTGTTTGATAATATGCTTGTGTGAGGATTTAAGCATAAATTAGGATTAATACATTAGGATATATTTTGGTTATTAATTTAATGAATGGATAGTGTGTTTCATTAATTAGATGATTAATGCTGATACATTAGGATACATATTGTCTTGAGAAGCAACAAAAAATTGCAATGAGTAAAAAACGAAAAAGAAAAACAAGTGCTAAAAAGAAATGTACGACTTTATTGAATGTTGTTTCTTCTGCTTTATTAAATGTTGTTTCTTCTGCTTTATTAAATGTTGTTTCTTCTGGTTTATTGAATATTGTTGTTTTTTGTTTATTAAATGTTGTTTCTTCTGCTTTACAGGATCATGTCTCGTTTGTCATATCCCGGAGATGGTGGAGATGATCATGGCGCATATGATCGACAGCATCCTGATGACTTGAGAGAGTGTGACATTGATGCTCCCACCACCACTAGCAGCTCCGGGGAGAAGCGCACTCGGGGTATAGTCACCATGTCATTTATTAAGAGAGCTCGTAGCAAGGAGAAAACACTTCAGGTAATTTTATTACAATTGAACAGTTTGAAATCGATAAATATATTGATTGATCGTTGAACCTAATTAAATATTATGTTATTGCAGTTATCGTTCAATGAGTTTGGACAGACAATAGGAAAAGAGAGTGAGTCGTTGTCCTTCTACATTGGAGCTGCAGTCAGGAACGTGATCCCTATCGTGCTGCCAGCCAAGGACTGGCGTAGCCCCAAATTGACTCCTTTGAAGGAAAGATTATGGGACGAACTTACGGTGTGTTAATTATATATTTATTGAAAGTTGTAGTATGACCCTTAAATTTACTAAATTGTTATGTTATATGCGTATAGACTACATTCAGAGGTCTTGACCACTCAAAGAAGAAGCAAATATTGTCGCAAGCTGGAGTAATGGCCAAGAATTTTTGGATTTGGTTGAGAAGTAACACACGAGATCCGGAAACTGGTCTTTACTAAGCTAGTCCGCCTCCGGCTTATCAGAATAGCCCTATGGTGGCTCCATACTGGGAGGAGTTTGTGAGCAGAGCTATGGAGGATGATTTCCAGGTAAAATTGATCAATGTCATTTCCTCAATTTCTAATGCCCTAAGTTTTTCGGTGTTTATCATATTTCTATTATCTTTGAGAATCAAGTAATAAAAATCGCGATCAAGCCAAGTCGATGGAGGTGCGATATCGTGGATCGAACAAAGGTTATGCATTTAATAAGAGAAAATATGGTGAGATCAAAATCCTAACTTTTAATTTTTTTTTATATATTCACTTTTAATATATCTAATAAAGGGACACGTTCATCACTATCGTAGAAAAAGAAGAAAAATTTGGAGAGAGTAAGCCTATTGTTACCCGCTTTTGACTTATTTGGACTACCACAAAGGGTCGAGAGGCGGGAATATTCACGATCCCAAAGGTACGCCGCATCATCGAAGAAGTGGTAATCTATCCATGAATTTATCTTTCAATTACAAACTATTATTTATAAACAAATAATTAAATAATAATCTTTTATTTTTGTGATTTAGGAGCGTCTATCTCAGACCATGACGCCTGAAGAACTTCCGCATTATCGGCCCTGATGATCTGTTTTTGGCCGGCTATATAGGTTGTCGTGAGCATCCCTACCGCCATTTACTGAGTGTCGGATATGGCGTGACGAAGACATCGTTAGCGATGACACCTGATCTTCAAGCCATGAATATGGTGGGTATACTAACGGAACAGGTTGCCAAGTTGTCTAAAGATGTGGAACGTTTGAGGTCCGGGAGAAGAACGAGCCACAGAATGTCGTTGAGTGGAGCAAGCTGTGAACATAGTGTCGCTAATGCTATGTTTTCAGCTAACCCTAGGGATGACTTTATTGAGGCACTTCAAAACGTCTCTCAGGTATCAGATATGCATGTCTCACATTTGTTTTAATTAAAGACTAGCGTATTAAAATTTTCTAACTAAATATCTTATTCGAACAACCAACGACCTTTTGCTACCTTTATCTGGAGGATCCCGATCGGTTGGTGGACACAGGAACGTTGCACAGCTCCCATGGAATGATTCAGGGTCATCCTATCACTCCTGGTTTCGTGAGGGTCACACTCGATGTACCTGAAATCGGACAAGAGGATTCAGCGGTGCCAAAACCAATCGATGAAGCCGTCACGATCCGAATAAATGATCGGGCACTTCATCGAATGGCCGAGCAAATTGGTCTCTAGCACCATGAGGGTAAAATATATATTATTAAAGTCCATTATCTTATTTGTTGTTCTAAATAATATTGCAAATTAATTGTAGAATCTGCCGACACCACAAATGCCTCGGAAGAAATCACCACAAAAGGCTAAAGAGAAATCGAGGGGTGTTGTAGGCGGTCGAGGAGAAACGAGGACTCCATCAAGGCTCAGACTTGGTTATCCCATGACCGGAGACTTAGATCACGATGATTATGTCTGATCTAGGGTGCACTTGATGGATGGTATCGTCTAATGCTTTCGAGATTGTCACAGTTCCCATGCTTGCTCACTTTCATCAGAATACTTTCCAAGAATTAGTCAGTGAGGAACATGTGCGCGAAGTCTTGAATGACGAGTGGTTGAGTGCAACCACCATAGCCCTTTACCTCAGGTATGTGTTTACTAATTCTCAATATTCACTTTCTGTATAGTTTAATTTTTTTTTTAAATATTAATTAGTGTATATATGTTGGTTAAAGATATTTGGGTGAGGTATATCTCTCTAGAGATGTCCGAGCAAGTGTAATGTATTCCTTCATCTCCCCCCAAGTGTCTTGCATATTGGGTGATAGAGTACAAACCATGGATGGGTTAGTTAATCATATGCTGAATCAAACTGGGAGCGAACATCTCATTTTTTGGCCAACAAATGTTGGGTGAGTGATAAACATTTCGTTAAAATTTGTATTCATGTTTATAATATTTGCACATATATATGCTAAATTTGCAGTTAATTTTAATATTATCAATATAATATAGGAACCATTGGGTGCTGGTCGCCATACACATGAATACATTAAGTGTGTATTTTATGGACCCAGCTCAGGATGGAGTTTATTCAAATCGCCCTGATCTCGTTTCTTATATGGAAGCGTAAGTAAATTTTTAATATTCTATATAATGATTTGTTTTACTTTTAAAATTATGCATATTTAATCTATTTTTATTTTTAATTATAATAATAATAGTGTGATGACGATGTATCGGAGTCGCCTTCAGAGTCAAGGTTCAAGATCTAGGTTAAATAAAGTGAACTGGATTAACATTAAGGTAAATTTAATTTAGTAAATTATCAAATTAATAGAAAAAAATCATAATTGTAATACGTGATTATAATTGTTAATCAACAGGTTCCGAGGCAACGAGATAATTAACATTGTGGACATTTTGTGTGTTGCTTTATTGAAGATATAATCCGCACTTCTCTAACGAACATTCCTCTCAATGTAAGTCAATTTATCGATTTATTTAAATTATTATTGATTGAATAAAAATTCATACTATATTGATTGATTCGTTGTTTGCAGTTTGTCTATGAACGTGAGCTCAAGTCTTACTCTAAGAAAAGACTGGAGAAATGGAAAAATGATTGGACGGACTACCTTTACAATCGATTCTTATATTCATATGATATTGAGTGATCGTTGTTTGAAATTTTGGTAGCATGTAATAAAATTATATATTTGTGATGATATATATTTCATGTTTTTGGTGTATTAATTGGACGTATGTTTATGATGTGTATATTTATTTATTTCATGATGTGTATGTTTATTTATTTGATGTTTTGGTATTGGACGTATATGTGGTATAAGTTTTGGTTTATGGTTTTATTATAGGATTTTTGGTTTATAGTTCATGGTTTATGGTTTATGGTATTGGACGTATATATAAGTTTTGGTTTATGGTTTTATTATAGGATTATTAAAATATAAATTAATAATTAAAAAAAAATGTTGGACAACGGTTTATAACCGCTGTCTATCTAACATAATAAAAGAAATTATTAAAAAAAAATAAGTTAGAAAAAGCCCCCCTCTTGCAATGCGGTTGAAAACCGCTGTCCAAGCCCAATCTTTTGGACATCGGTTTTTTAATAGTTGTCCAAGCTTGGACAGTTGTTATAACCGCTCTCTAAGGGCTATTTTAACAATTGTCCAAGCCCAAATGTGTATTAGTGTTGTGTTTGATTCTAGTTAAATTCTTCTCATATTTGTGAGAAGGTGTGAGTCTCTCAAATGCTTGCAATAGTGTAGGAGTGTTGAGTGAGAGATAGGAATTCTGTGTGATTGTAGAAATTTATCATACAGTGATATTTCTTTTGTGGGTCGTGGTTTTTCTCCGATTTTGGAATTTTTCATGTAAAATTCTTGTGTTGGTGATTGTTGTTTTTATTCTTTTAATTTCCTAACAAGTGGTATCAGAGTCTGGGGTCTGATCTCTTTATATTCTGAGTATGTTATGTGATTGCAGCGTAGTTTGATCTTCCACATCATAAAAGATTTCTTGAGAAGGTCTGGAGGTCTCTTGAGAGACAGTTATTCAATTAGGGGTGGATAAACGGTATGTCAAGGGCTTCAAGTTCCATGAAGTGGTGATGTAGAGAAATATGGTGGAAGAACCAATGTTCTAATGCAATCTGGATTACACAAGGGGTTATCGATCAAGGTGGAGCGGTTGCGACAAATAGCTCTGAAACTAATATTATACTTGATTGAAAATTATTTTCTATCAGAAGAAAATGAACATCCTTTTGGCATACCCAACTGCCATGGATGATGATGTGATAATGTTAGTTGGACCGCATGTTTATTGGTTTGACATGGATGCAAGGTGTGTGGTGAATGGATGTCGACGGCTGAAGGACTTCTAGGGGAGCCAAAAGTTAGAAGGAGCACCATAGTTTTCAACAGGTTTATCAACATGTGCTCAAGAAAATTCTTAGAATGGTTGATTCTAAGTGGTTAAAAATTCTTAGAATGGTTTGTTCTAAGAATGAATTACTCTTAGGTCCAAAATATAGAGCCCAAGTACTCATAGGTCCAACACCTTTTTAACATTTTTTAAAATAACTCCCAAGTCCAAAAGTAGGATGAAACTAAATAATACCCCCACACCCTAATTTCTCATTTCTACCGGTCCACTTCTCCCACTCCATCTCTCTCTTCAAAATATTGTTCCCCCTCCCCCATTTCTCATTTTCACCACACCACCGCCCCCTCCCCCCCCCCCAAGCCCGCGCAGCCGCGGCCTCCGCCTCTGCCTCCTCCCCCAACCCCAAACCAGGCCTCCGTCTCCTCCCCAAACCCCGCGTGGCCACTCCCAGAGCTTCGATCCCACGGTCGCGTCGTCGCCGCCCAGGTGCTTCGCTCCCACGGGTTTGTGATAGTTTTTTGACGAGCGGTCTGTTGTTCGTGTTAGTGGTTTCTCCAATTTTGTAGATCTATTGTTCGTGTTAGTAATTTATTCTTCTGCTGTTAATTTTGTATATATATTGTGTTCTCGTTTGAAAGTGGTGAAGTGGTTGCCATATTCTTTTCTTTTTTTTTGTAAGTTTTAGTATGTGTTTTTTTTCTGAATTTGTTGTTGTTAGAATCTGGGTATTTTTTCTAGGTTTTGAAAAGGGGTATCGGCTGTATTTTTATTTGTGAGGATTTTGAGAGGGATGATTTTGGGTGTGTTTTTATTGTATTTTTGCAGCTGTATTTTTATTGTGAATGATGAATGTTCACACATTTATTTTTGAAGATTTGAATTTTGGCAGGGAGTTTTTGAAGATTTGAATTTTTGTCTGTGCGTGAGTTTATTGTGTGAATATGCAGATTTGAAGATTTTTATGAAGATCTGGGTTTTTTGAAGATTTGGGTTGTTGATATGGAAGTTTTTTGAAGATTTGAAGATCCATTTTTATGAAGATCTGGGTTTGTAAATTTATGAGGGTGAGAATCTAGAATCGCAGACGAACTTGTTCATGTTTTCTATGAACATGTTCATGTGTTTTGATGAACATGTTCATGTTGTAATAAAGAAGATGATATGTAAATTTTGAGATTGTAATTGTAGGTTTTAGATATGTAAATTTTTTACATTTTTTCATTTTTGATATGTAAATTTCTGTAATATTCTAATTTTTATATTAATTTTTTTATTTTAATTTTTAGATATGAAGCTTGCAACTCTTTTAATTTTGAGATCGATAAATAATTTGAAAAAAAATGCAAAAATAAATCTACAGAAAAATACAGAAATTTTAAACAATTTGAGCAACAAAACCTGCATAAATGAATGGGGAGGGGATGTTTTTTGGATGATGGAGCAAGTTGGTAAAAAAGGGAAGAAAAGGTAAGAAAGGAAGAGAGAGAATAAGAAAATGAAAAAATAATAAATTAAGGGCAATTGTGTCTTTTATATATGGATCTTTGGACCTACTAGTATTATTTTTACAAAGTTGGACCTACTAGTAATTTAGAGGGGAGATTTGGACCTAAAAGTGATCCACTCTTATTCTAAATTTTCTATTCATATGGTGGAGTAAGTTATTCTCTGTTTTGAGAATTATGGTTCTTCGGTTTAAGAATCATGATTGTTGGTGAAGACAGTGGATTGTGGGCGAAGACAGTGGAGTTTTATTTTATTTTTTACCAAGGTGAGATTGTTGGGATTAGTGTTAAAATAATAGGATGTCTATCCCACATTGGTTGAGAGTAAAGAGTTGGGGCTTCCTAAATCCTATATAAGGAGCCCATTAATCTTTGTTACAATTGCACCAATCAATACATTTTAACTTTGTGATTGATTCTAGTTAAATTCATTTCTCATATTTGTGAGAAGGTAGGAGTGTTGAGTGAGAGATAGGAATTCTGTGTGATTGTAGAAATTTGTCATACAATGATATTTCTTTTGTAGGTCGTGGTTTTTCTCCGATTTTGAAGTTTTACACGTAAAATTCTTGTGTTGGTGATTTTTATTTTTATTCTTTTAATTTTTCATTTATTTTATTTTTCTCTTGTTGTAAACCGGGACTTAATTTCCCAACACTTAATTCTAAGAAATGGAACATATTTATTGGCAAATGGCATGTTCTAGAGCAATAAATACCCCAATCAATATACTTTTCATGAAGCATCAATTGGCCGCAACATTTGTTATAAGGAGCAATACCTTCTCATCATTTCATTTTGGGGTCACCTACCCTTGATCTTTTTCTTTGCGATCAAGTACAGCTATGTAACTTTTTATTTTGGGTCAATTGCCCTCTAATTTAATATATTTATGTCAACTAGTATTTTATCCGAGCGATGTTCGATCTCATTTATAATATTATGTAATAAATTATGAATTTATAGAGTTTCAATTTAATCTAAAAAGTATTTTCATGATCCAAATATCAAGTGAATATATGTCTCACATATGTCACATAAAAGTAATCAATAGTGTTGTTAGCTTGTAGTAAGACATTTTATTATATAATAAATTAATATATAAATATATATAATTAAGTAAATTGAATATTTGAAGAAGAAAATAAAAGTGAAGCTTAATTTAAAAAATTATTTGTCTTAAATCTACTTAAACAAAATTTATCTAAAAATTAATTATTTAATGAAATAAATAGCAAAAATGCTCATATTACATTATTCAAATAATATTGTGTCGTGAGAACAATAATTATAAACCAAAAAAATTAAAAGAAGATGCATTATTTTAAAGTTATTAGGTTGATTATAAATTTTTATATTGAGATTTTTCTCAATTTAATGATTTATCATATCAATTTTGTAAAATTAAAATTTATCTGTTTAATTTTATACAAAGCAATTAAATAAGACCACTAAACAAATTAATTCAAAACACATTTGAATTAAATAGTAATTTAGTTAATTAATCAGAGAATGTGGGGATAGAGTGAGTGATGTTAAAAATGGGAGTGAAAAATTAAGGAGCAAATATTCTCACGTGAATTTTTTCAATAATTATTAGTATAATATAAATAATAATGTGACAAGATTTGTTCATAGATACTAATGCATGATGCAAACATAACAAAATTGAGGAAATGAAGGGATTCTCTATCGAAAAATTATTGAAAACGAAGAGAGAGAGTCTTAAAAAAATAATGAAAATAAAGAGGAGAGAGAGTCCCTAAAAAGATAAAAATAAAGAGGAGAGAGAAAGGGGTTGAGAAATGGGTGGGAACAAGTTTGCAGGAGATTTATTATTTTTATATATTTATAGATTTGCTATTATTCACTACCTTGAGCTAATTATTGTTTCTTAAGGCTCATTTTGCAATTTAAATTAGATGAAGTGATCTGTACCGAATAAAATCATCTATTATTTTTAATTTTGATGTTTCATTTTGTATTTTATATTATAATGAATGATACATAAAATAATAAAAAAATATTAAACGGACTATCATATTTTGAGTCCATGTATTTAAAGATTAAGTAGGATAAAATAATAAGTGAAATATAAAAAATGGAACGGCAGAATTGAACTTGTAGAAGGGAGGGGGTTGGAAGGAAATTAATTGGAAAGGCATAGCCCTCAAACATGAATAAACATAGCCGGCCACAAGGATTTGACTTGTGGTTTGATTATTGAAAAGTTGAAACCACCCCTTTTTTTTCTTTTCTTTTTGGAAACAAAGTTGAAACCTTCTTCTAAAAGATCAAAATGACTTCAAACTATGTTTTTAAAACCGGAACCGGAAGTTGAGCCGGACGACTCCAAAATAAGGTTGAACCGGGGTCGGATCGGTCGGACCGGATTGAGCCGGATTGAGCCGGTATGACGTCATAATAAATATTATATATATATAATATGCATAATTTTTTAAAAAATTCAAAATATAGAGTATGATAAGTGAATATAAAGTATCTAAAGTTACTTCAAAGTTCAAACTTCAAAGTTCAAACTTAAATTTCTAAACATAATAGAAATGTCCATTAACATAAATAGTTTCAACTTTCAAATTCTCGACGAGCACAAAATCGCTGGCAAAACATTCATTTTCCCCACTAATTTTTTCTGCACATAATCAACAGAAATAAAGTGGGAAATCTTGTGCCGGTAACTTACAAACCTCGCCGGAATAAAAATTCCAGGAAAATAAATATAAAAATCCTCTCTACGAGGACCTAATAATAAATAAAAAACTAAAAAGGAGGAAAAAAATAAACCTCTAATTAATTAATTAATTAAACAAGTTTAGAAGCTTTAATTCCGCATCGGTTGGTTGCTCCCCACAATTCGTAGTCACAGATTCTTCAGAATTCATCGACGGGCTTCCGAGCCGCCGTTTCTCCGGTAAAATGCTGCGTTTCATGCCCGAAAACCCCGGCGTTAAGCTCAGATCAAGATCGTCCTTCAAACCACGCCGTTTCTGCCCCGAACTCGACGAATCCTCCGGCTCCGATTCCATTAACTCCGCGATTGGCTTCAACGCGCCGCCACGAAGAACCGTCTCCACCGCCGCCTGACACACTTGCCAGTTGCCCGTCCACAAAAGCCCCACCTCCCCGTTCACCGAGTTCACCGTCCTCCCGGCGAGCAATCTATTTCATTTGGGTTGAATTTGGTTTGCCTATGTGCTTAGCCGCGAGCTTAGGGCTTTTCTGATTCTCAATTCTCAGTTTCTGAAAGAAAGAATCGTTTTTGGGTTAAATCGATTTCGTTTTTTCAGTAATAAAAAAAAAAGAATTAAGTGAAAACCGGTCAAAACCGCCGGTTTACCGGTTGACCGGTTTCCGGTTTTGACCGGTTTTCAACCGGTTTTTCCGGTTTTCGGGGTAGCGGTCCAATAGCGGTTTTTATACCTCTATTGGACCGGTTTAGGGCGGTTCACCGGTCCGACCGGTTCGACCGGCCGGTCGGACCGGGTTTTTAAAACATAGACTTCAAACGCCAAACTCCTCCCTTCCAGAATATTCACGATCCACCGAATGTTATTGGTTGTGCTAGATATAGTAGATTAGCCTAATTGGCCCGGCATGCATAACTTGTGATTGGTCGATTCATGATTGACCAATTAATACATTAGCTAGACTAAAAAATATGCACACATAAATATACACATACAGATAAAAGGTTTGGTTTTATTATTATCGCAGTAATATTTCAATGACAAAGTACAGTGAAAACAAGTTTCACGCAAAGAAATATGTGAAGTTAGATAAAGAATATGACTTATATTACTAAAGGGTATTAGTCATGATAATTGATCAAATACATGATTTATTAAGGGACGGATCTAGGATTTAACAGTGGGGTGGGCTGAAAATTATTAAAATTTTATCACATTTAAATTTTATATTTACATATCGTATTTTTTTAATATATACATTTAGGTTGTGTCGTATGAGATTTTAAAAAATAAAACTTATTAATAACTATATCTAAATTTATCTATATTTTTAACAAAATATCTTCGAAAAGATTGGGGTTCATTTGTAAAATACATTATTTTTTTATAAATAAATTAATTAAATTCAAAAAACCCTTTGAGCACAACTTATGCTCAATATTAGTATTTTATCAACCAGGTGGCTTAGCCCACCTGGCTACTGGGCTCCTCAATTGAGTGGAAGACTTATGTTCGATTCCCTTTAAGAACGAATTGGAGTATAGGAGTTATAAAGTGGTTTGGTTAATGGTGTACTAACTATTAACATCTAACAACTAACTTTGTCCGATCAAAAAAAAAAAATTAGTATTTAACCATTTAAAAAAACATTAATCAATTAAAGAAAAAAATTACATTTAACTCATGTTAACATTTTATTACATTTTTACATTCTTTTTTTATAATATTAAAGTGACCAACTAATTATCATTGTCAGATGATTGCATTCTGAATGTTTGTGTGAGAGGTTTGTCTAAAGCAAGCACATCCAAAATTATAATAAAGCAAAATCTTTATTGTGGATGAAGTTCTTGAATTTCAATACTTTAATTAAATTTTGATAAGAAAAAGAAAAAAAAAAGAGAAAAAATAGAAAGGGACACAAAAGAATTAGGAAAATAAAATGATATTAAGTCGAAGCTACATGAATAAAGAGTGTGTTGATAGATTTTAATTTTGGACTAAGGGTTTTAAATTAAATACAAAATAGGAAATAATATTAGGCTGGGCTTAGATTTATATATTAGAGTTTACTCACATATTACATATAGATATATAACAGATTAGTTTGGGCTTGCACCGGGCTGGAGCCCGGTGCAGCCTAACCATAGATTCGTCCATGGATTTATTACTATAAAAAAGTAATACTCTCGATATTAAAGGGTGTGACTTATATTATTAAAAATATATTAATTGTGACACATGAAAAATATAACTTATATTAGAAAAAAAATTATTAATTATGATAATTGAAGGTCATATTTATGAACATGCAATCTGTTCCATAGTGAACATGTGTCACATGACACATGTTGTATTAAAATTATATATTACTCCATCCGTCTCATTTAAGTGTTCACAATTTGACCGGCACATATTTTGAAAAAAAAATGGTTTTGTTGGCTTTTTAAAGGGGTTGAAGGGTGGAAATTGTGAGGATGGAGATTGTAAGATTCTTTTTCATATTTGGGGTGTGCAATTTAAAATGGGACGGACCGAAATGAAAAGTGTGAAGGTTTAAATGGGACGGAGGGGTACATGGTTAAACATACATTTCTATGCATGTGGGTACGAAATTTCGATAGCAAATAACAAATCGATGAAAAGGATTGAATTAGAAAATTTTATTAGTATGTACTTACCGTTATGTATATATTAAAAAAGTATTAGAAAAATTAAAATCTGAAATATAACATGTGGGTTATTTAAAAATATATATATATATATATATATATATATATATGACATGTGGGCAGTTTACTTACTAACCAACAAATGCATATAAATTAAGGTCTTTTTAGCCTACCTTTTATAATTAAAAATATGAAAAGGTGGTTTCTAAAAGACAGCATATATATTATTCATTAATTTGTAATAATGTAAAACAGATTTGAGATTGTGTTAAATTTGCGCATTTTCTCTTGTTTCAAATTAACAACCGACCGAGGTCAACTATTAGACCAGAAAATATCGTCGAATAACATATTTTATGAATATTCAAGAATCAAAGTTGTGTCGTTTGAACCCAATTTGTTTAGTCTTAGATTAATTTGTAATTTTATTGACCAAATTCCTTCGGCCCAACTTGATTCTACCTAATTTAGACCACATTAACGATAACGATGTGTGTATATACGATGACATATTGAAATTAATTGCCGAAATTAATAGATATGGTATGTTTAATCCAGTGTTTTTAGAAACTGGTTCAACCAACCATGAAATCGGTCTAATTACTCTTAAAAAATTATTTTTACAGTTGAATCGGAAGAAATCGGCCATAACCGATAAAATCGATGTTTTTAATTAATTTAAAACTTAATCTTTATTTCTACCATCTTTTAAATTTCAGTATTTTAAATTGTGTTGTTGTGTTGTCATTCTATTGTGTTTATTTCTGTGTGGAACTTATAAATTATAGTTTTAAATTTTATAAATACATATTTATTTTATTTTTTTACTTAATATATATAGAGAATATTTTTAAGAAATTGATAGGGATCATTTTGATGGTTGATCCGCTGATTTAATCGATGTCTTATCCGATTTGATCGTTGGTCAGATATATATTGTGAATTTAACTGATGCAGCGCGTACAGTGTTGCAGGGGTTGAGACTATGTCTCGGGATAAACAGGAAATCTCCTAAAAATACTTGTATTCTTATATATAATTCAACGTGTTCTTACAATGAAATAGAAGAACTTTTTTATAGAGAAAACTAGGACAACCATATTAAATGCTTATATTAATGACTAAGGAAGCATATTCTAAGAATATTCCAGATGATAGGTATTAAATAGAAAGACAAATAAATAAGGAAAACTATAATATATATATATATATAAAATTATGACGATGCGATGACTCATTTTGCATCATCCTTCCCCTCTTCAGTGATATTCATTCTCGAATCATAGATGACTCATTCTTCAGAAAAGTGCGCAGACGAGCCGAAATATCCTTGAACTCGCGAAAGCAAGGCTTAACCATTCTTGAAAATACGTCTGCGGTGCGTACGTGGCTCGAGGTCTTACGACGATAGGCAAACGGAGGTTCCCCTGGCGTGGCGAAATAATTATCATTTTTTATGAAAAAATTATAGTTATTAGCTGCGTCAAAATATGGAGGCCCAATTAGCTCATGACCTTCATAATTCCTAAAAAAGTCTTAGGCCCAAACTGTTGAAAAGATTTCCCAGGCCCACATATATCAACCATGAGCTTAATTTTTGGCCCGAATTGCACAAAACTCAAATGAAAAGGGATCCAGGTCCAGTTATTAGCACCCCCTTAATTAATACAATACCAAATATACCCTTCCTAAGTCATCTTGTTCAATTGTTCCAAGTCTCAGTTGTCCGCCATTGTCACGGAAGCAAACATCGATGGCCACCCTCAGATTGCCGTAATCAATACCTGTTGTGAAATCACCGCTTGAAGTTCTAAATCTGAAGCCTTATTCTTCTTGGAGTCCAACAACTTCGATCTCGACGATGTCGTACGATACTAATCAGGATAATTCTCCATCTGAGTCGTTGTCGCCGCTGATTCGCTTATGATGTGAAGTTGTGTATTGAATGGTAGTCACAGATTTGCACACCCACCATCGCCTCTAATTTGAACGGCAGTCTCACCCACCACTAAAACCGCTTTTTTGAACCGGTCAATAACCGGTTCAACCGGAAAAAATCGGTTTTCTTTTTTTTTAAAATAAATTTTAAACTTTTTTTTTAATAAATTTTAAACTTTTTTTTAATAAATTTTAAATTTTAAACTATTAATTATTTAGGTAAAAAAAATTATTATTTTTAATACCAATCAAATTTGAGAAGGTCTTGTGTGAAATATTGCATACTAGTGTTATGTGCAATACATCACAATCAAGACAAATTGGCTTAAAATTCGCGGGTCAGGCGCGGGTCGGGTCGGGTCGGGCGCGGGCAGTGGGTTGTGGGCTTCAGGTTGGGCGGGCGAATATGTATTAATAAAAGGATATATTTATCAAATATATAATGTAGCTTAGTGGTTCAGGTTTGTTGTTAATGTATTTATTTGTAGGTTCAAATCCTACTGAACACATAATTTTATTTTATTTTTTTTGGTCAATTTTTTGTGTGTTACTACATTGTTATATTGAATTTTATTTATTTTTTTTGTGTATTCATTACATCTATGTATAAGTGTTCTTACATTGTTATATTAAATTTTATTTATTTTTTTTGTCAAATTTTTGTGTGTTACTACATCTATGTATAAGTGTTACTACATTGTTTTATTGAAAAAACTTCATATCTTACGTAACATTTAATAAAACATATAAATAACACATAAATATTCATAACGTATAACATGGGTCACATGGTAACACATTATTATTCATATGGAACACATGCGTATTCACATAAGATACGGCGATATATGAGCGGTGTTATATATTACTAAAAAACACGTGTTACTACATAAACAAAAAGTGTTACCTATATAAAGAAAAAACGTGTTACCACATAAATAAAACCAGTTCAAGAGTTAAAAAGAAATTTCAAATTCAAAATTACAGATTTAAAGAACAACTTGATGTGTTACTATGAATAACAAAAGGTGTGTTACTATATATGAGCAAAAGAGTGTTACTACATGAAAAAAAAAAAGACAGACGCCGAAAAAAATCTTCAAATCCAAAATTACAGATTTACGTAAAATGTAAATAAAGGGAATGATCCAAACACCGCTTCACAAAACCATAGGAAATCACCAGAAATTGCGAGGATGAGAAAAATCAAGAAACAAAAAGAATATGGAAGAGAAAGAGAAAAGGAAGAACAAGAGAAGAAGAAAAAACCTAGAGAACGCACCACCATCAAAATCAATCCATGATCCGGTCGCGTTTTGTTGCAACGCGAGAAGAAGAAGAAGAAGAAGAAGAAGAAGAAGAAGAAAGAAGAAGAAGAAGAAGAAGTTCAGGCGTGAGTGTGCGCGAGCGGAAGGAGAAGAAAAATCGCCTGCATCGCGCGAGTCGTGAAGATGAAGGAGGAAGCCCATTAACCCGTCAACAATCTGCCCTAACCCGACCCTATTATTTGACCCGCGGAAAAAAAAAAAAAAAGCTCAAATGCACATATCACTTGTATGCAATATTGCATACAAGTTTTTGTCATCAAATTTTGACTAATCTTTCTTGTAAGTAAGGATGTAGACCCACCCACCCCTTTTATATTACTCCATCTTACTCTTTTTTTTTTTACTTATTCAATGTGAGATATGAGGTTTAGAGTTTAGATTCACCTCTACTCCCTTTTATATTACTCCATCTCACATTTGTAGTAATACTTATTCAATGTGGGATGGAAGATACATAAAGTCCACCTCCTCTCCCTTTTATATTACTCTATCTCACATCTTTTTTAATACTTATTCAATGTAGGATAGGAGATTCTTCCTTTTATATTACTTTATTTTACATTTTTCTAATACTTATTCGATGTGAGACAAATTTTTACCCTTTTTTATATTATTTTCTCTCACATTTCATCTAATACTTATTCAATGTGGAACAAAAAAATTTTATCAAGAAAACCTACACGTATTTTCTCTCACATTTCATCTAATACTTATTCAATGTGGAACAAAAATTTTTTATCAAGAAAACCTACACGTTTATATTATTGTTAAGCCTCAAGTTTGATTAATTAAATTTAAATATTAATATTACAAGTCAATTGATAAATTAGTTATTTTTAAAAAATAATAAAACATAAAAAATATTAAAAAAATAGACATAAATCATTTAAACGGTTGAACCGCCGGTTGAACCACTGATCGGTGGTCTGTCCACTTCGATCATCGGTTCGGTTATGAAAACACTGGCGGCGACAACCAGGGCTGCCAAAACTAGAGATGGTGGCGGCAATGACGCCGACAAATCCAGGTCGTCCTACTGACAGGAGCTATCGAAAATCCCATCGACAGCAGTAGTCAATTGAGACCAGAGGAAATTAAATTCCTCCAGCGATATGCCAGGATCAGTTGACTCTGAATACCAGATGATGCAGAGCGTACAACGTTGCAGGAAAACTAGGGCAACCGTATTAAATGCCTACCTTAACGACTAAGGAAGCATATTCAAAGAATATTCTAGATGACAGGTAATAAATAGAAAGACAATTAAATTAGGAAAACTATAATATATATATATAATTATGACGATGCGGTGACTCATTCTACATCATTACCTTTAGTCATATACTCCTAGGCTCCTAGCCAAATATATAAAATAAAAAAATTACTCCCTCCATCTCAATCTTAAGGGAAATCTTACTGTAGACACGAAAATTTAAAAATAGTGATAAAGTGTTGGGGGTAGAAAGAGTTGTTTATTAGTATTTTATGTGATAAAGTGTTGGTGGTAGAAAAGGTTGTTTATTAATATTTTATGTGATAAAGTGAGTATTTCCACACACTAAAAGCGCGACTTGAGGGAAGGCAGGATGGAATGACGAATTGAGGTAATCGTGGGTCATCTGAACAACATCTGAAACTCGACGGGAGAAACACCGTACTTCCTCGCATTCGGGACAGAAGCAGTAATCCCCGCCGAGATCCTAGTACCTAGCCACCGGACAAGCAAAGGGGCGTTAGCCGATGACGACCTAACAAGGGCGGTCAGCCTTGACCTCCAAGAAGAGAGAAGAGTAGAAGCCAACCTGAAGAATTCCTGCTACAAACGACAAGAGAAAAAATATTACAACTCAAAGGTCAAGCTCTGACAATTCAAAGAAGGCGACCTCATCTTGAAGAAAGTTCTCGGGGTCCCCAAAGGAGTGTTCGTCCCAACCTGGGAAGGCCCAATCAGAATATCCAAGTGTCTGGCCAACGGCGCATACGAGATCGAGGACCCGGATGGCACACCAGCCTATGTTGGGAGATGAATTTAATAAAGAAGATTTTGATTAGATCCCAAAACCACTGAGTATGACATGTTCAGGATAATCTTGATAGACTGAGTCAGAATTCAGTATAGAGTGTTCAGGATGTTATCTGCACCATGTATAGTCAAGCAGAGATATAGATCGGGTTAGATTTCAAGAAACCGAAGACTCAAGAAGTTCAAGAAATCAAGACTCGTGAAGTTATCAAGAAAATGAAGACTCAGTAAGTTACTGAAGAAAATGAAGACTCAAGATGACATGAAGTCTCGAAGATGACATCAAGACTCAAGATGTCATGAAGACATCAAGTCTCAAGATGTCATCAAGACTCAAGATGTCATCGAAGACATCAAGTCTCAAGATGTCATCAAGACATCAAGACTCGTAAGACATCAAGACTCGAGAATACATCAAGACATCAAGAATCAAGACATCAAGACTCAAAGACATCAAGACTCGTAAGACATCAAGACTCAAAAGACATCAAGACCCAAGAGTTATCAAGACTCGGTAAAATACTGAATACTCAGTTCCTAGCCTTTGCATTGTACTTATTGTAAAGGATATCTCATCCTAGTTGGAAACCAACCAGAAACCCAAACCCTTTGTAAGGTAGTTTGAGTGTGTTTGTTGGTGAGTTGGAGTTGTAAAGAGTTAGTAAGCTACAAAGTGAGTTAGCGTAAAACTCTAGAGAAAAAGTTAGTAAGCTACTTGTCGTAAGTCCAACACTTGTGTGTGTTTGAGTTAGTAAGCTGCGCATGAGTCACCCGTAAAGCTTTAGGAAGTGGTTAGGAATTTCTCTCAAGGTCGAGAGAGTGGGACGAGGAGCTTGAGTCTCGAACCACTATAATTCTTTGTGTTGTTTTGCTTTTCATCTCTTGCATTATTATCATTGCATGTTTTTCTTCGAAAGCATAATTCACTAATATTCAGTTGGAATCAATCCAATTGAACTTGCATCAAACCCGATCTGATTTTAATCATTTGTTTCATTAAAAGGAAAATATTCAGCAAAGCTAAAAATGAATATAAATTTAGGGCCAACCATTCCGCACACTTGAGTAGCTAGAACAGATAGTTACCAAACTGAACTAACTCTACTGAGGGTTCAGTAAGATAGTTATCTGATCCAAGCACTCAGATCTCTCGAAAAACTCGAGCTCATTAGGTTAATCTGAAGCTTAAAGCAAATTTTCGGGATCTCAAAAACTCAGCTCGGTTAATTATCTCGGAAGAAAAAGCAATTTCCAGATCATTGTCTCAAGAGACTTTGACTCGAGGCGATCACAGGCTTCTCGGGCCAAATCATCAGGACAACCTGACCCATCTAACCTCAGTGAAAGAAAAGTTTTAAAAATCACTAAACACGTGTATTCCCCCCCATACACGTGTGAGACTCGTTAGCACCGGGACCAACAAGTGGTATCAGAGCAGTGGTTCAACTTGACCACTCGCTTTGGTAAGCTATAGTCTAATTTGCTGTAAGACTCTGGTGGTCTACTGAACAAATCTATTTGCTGATATCTTACAAGGCTCAGTCATCATGCATTCTAAGAAACTTCCTATGTTCTCAGTTGAGAGCTATGATCTATGGAGATTAAGAATGCAGGCTCATCTGTATTCAAAACATGAAAGAATGTGGAGAGTGGTTTCTGAAGGACCATTCAAATTCACTGTTGTGAATCCCAGAATCACTGATACTGAGAGAAATGATCCCAAAGATGAATTTCCAAAGTCAAATGATCAACTTACTCCTGATGAGAGAAAGTTAGTCAATCTTGACTACATTGCTAAAGATACTTTATATAGCACTATTGATGATGGTATTATGGGGATGATTTCTCACTGTGAAACTGCAAAAGAAATATGGGACACACTTGTTGTTATGTGTCAAGGCACAGATCATATTAAGGAAAACAAACTTTATGTTGCTATTGGAAAGTTTGATAGCTTTGAAATGGAAGATGGTGAATCCATTGACAAACTTGAAGTCAGATTCACTAGTATCATGAATGATCTGAATGCTCTTGGGAAAAGATACCCACGGAGAGAAGTGGCACTGAAAATTCTTAGAGGATTATCTAAGAAATGGGATATACATGTTGTGGTGATTGAAAACACCAAAAATATTGATTTCATTCCATATCAACAAGTTTTCTCTGAACTGAAAGCTTATGAGTTTGTGATTGACAAGAAATCTAAGAAAGCTGACAACAAAGATGATTCTTCATCTAGCAAGAATGTGGCTTTCAAAGCCAAAGAGAAATCCTGTAAGTCTAGAGAGTCTGAGAACTCACTTGCCAAAAATCAAGATGAGCAGGAGGATAAGTCAGTACTGATGGCAAGGAGGTTTGAAAGACTCAATAGCAGATATGGGAAATACAAGAAATATTACAGGAATCACAGGTACAAGAGAGACTCAAAAGTTGAGGACAAATATACTGAGAAAAGAAAGGACCAGAAAGCTGAAGGATCTTCATCCAAAAAGAAGGACTCCAAGACCAAGGAGGATAGTGATCAGGATGATGATGCCAACAGATGTTATAACTGTCAGAAGAAAGATCACTTTCAATATGACTGTCCTGAGCTAAGTGATAAAGAAAGAAAGGAAAGACAAATCAAGAGAGACAAGAAGTTCTCCAGCAAGAAAGCCATGATTGCAGAGGAAGAAGAACATTCTGAAGAAAGTTCCAGTTCCTCAGATGAGATGTTCTCAGATAGTGACAGTGATGATATATGTCTTATGGTTGTAGAGGAGGTAAAAGAAAAGGGCACTGAGCTGAATGAAGACAACATAACACTGATGAGTGGAAATGAATTGGCTCCTGCTGTATGGTATCTGGATAGTGGATGTTCAAGACATATGACAGGATATAAGCAACTAATCACTGACTATGTTGAGCAAAAAGGCCCTCAGATCACATTTGGAGACAATTCCAAAGGACAAACTGAAGGATATGGAACTCTTGAAGTTGATTCTGTTCATATCCATGGTGTTTCATATGTGTCTGGTCTAAAGCATAACTTGTTTTTATAAGCCAATTATGTGACAAAGGATTCAATGTTGAGTTCTCAAAGAACTTATATTATGTGAATGACAATACTTCACATAAAGTTTTACTAACTGGTACTAGAAAAGGAAATGTGTATCTTGCTTATTGGAGTTCAACTCCTAAAGATACATGTTTGGTTGCAAAAAGTTCCACTGATACCAGTTGGTTGTGGCACAAAAGGATGAATCACCTAAACTTCAAAACCCTGAACAAACTTGCAAGATTAGCACTTGTGAGGGGGTTACCAAATGAAGTGTTCAGTAAAGAACATATATGTGATGCTTGTCAGAAAGGAAAACAAATCAGAGCATCTTTCAAAAGCAAAGTAGATGTTTCTACTGAAAGAATACTTCAACTGTTACATATGGATCTCTTTGGTCCAGTAACACCTGTGAGCACTAGTGGCAGAAAATACACACATGTGGTAGTTGATAACTACTCAGTAAGAAAGAGACTCAGACAAAACTGCCTGAACTACTGAAAATGCTCAGTACTGAAAAGAATCTGAGGTGGTCAAAATCAGATCAGATAAAGGAACTGAGTTTATCAATCATATTATATCTGATTATTGTGCAGCAAATGGAATAACTCATGAAACATCACCGCAAGGACCCCACAATGTAATGGTGTTCTTTGAAAGAAGAAATAGGACTACGAAAAGAAAGTTCGCAAGGACAATGATTGTTGGTCGATATTCCTAAGAGATTTTTTGCTGAAGCTATCAACACTGCATGTTATTCTCAGAACAGATCCATGCTGACCAAGAACCAAGGAAAAACTCCATATGAGCTGTGGAATGAAAGGAAGCCTCTTGTTTCTTTCTTTCGTGTGTTTGGTTGCAAGTGTTTCATACACAATAATGGTAAAGATCAGTTGAAAACCTTTGATAGCAAAGGCGATGAAGGGATATTCTTAGGATATTCAAGTCAAGAAAGCCTTCGAGTTTACAAACTGTAGGACTCTCATTGTGGAAGAAACACCTCATGTTGTTTTTTATGAATCTACTTGTGTTCAGAAGAAACAGGAACATGACTCAAGAGAACTGACCAAGAGAATCACCAGACTTAGCCTGAAAAAGAATGATAAAACATCCTCGAACACGAAAAGAAGAAAGTCGGTCACTTTCTATGAATGGAGTGAATCGGACTCGAATAAAAAGAAGTTCAGGATGGAAAAACTTAGGATGGTGAGACTCGGGATAGAAATTCTCCACTGAAGGAAAGCCAACACATCGAAAGTGACCAATAATGAGCAGACAACGATTCGGACTCGGTATGTAATGCCGATGAAGATGTGGTCATGGTGAGGCAAACTCGAATCTATCAACCAAAGGGGGAACAAATGTCTCTGACAATGTTCTGAATGGAATTTCCCTTGAGGAAGATGATTCTCTTTCTCATTTTCTGTTGTTCCCTGAATTTAATGAACTACCTGAACCTAACATTTCTGATGTTAAGGATACTACTGAAGGGGGAACATCCAGGAGAAGATGGTTGGATAGTCATCCTAAAAGTCAGATTGTGGGTGATCTATCAGATGATGTCAAAACAAGAAGGTTCCATGGTGAAAGTGCTTTGTTATGTTGCTTCCTATCTGAAAAAGAACCTACTGAGATTGAAGAAGCTCTACAAGATTCATTTTGGATTACTGTTATGCAAGAAGAGCTGAATCAATTCTCAAGGAATGAAGTTTGGGAGCTAGTGGATAGACCTAAGAGGCACAATGTGATTGGAACTAAGTGGGTGTTCAAGAATAGGAGAGATGAAAATAACAACATTGTGAGAAACAAGGCAAGGCTAGTTGCACAAGGTTATTCCCAAGAAGAAGGCTTGGATTATGATGAAACCTTTGCACCTGTTGCAAGACTAGAAGCCATCAGATTGTTTCTTGCATATGCTGCCCACATGAAATTCACAGTCTATCAGATGGATGTGAAAAGTGTATTTCTGAATGGTGTGCTTAAGGAAGAGGTTTATGTAGAACAACCTCCTGGTTTCAGACAGAATGACCAAGTTTACAGGCTAAGGAAAGTCTTGTATGGTCTTAAGCAAGCACCCAGAGCATGGTATGATACCCTTTCTCAGTTTCTTACTGACCATGGTTTTATCAAAGGAGTTGTTGATAGGACTTTGTTCAGGATAGAAGATGGGAAAGACATCTTACTTGTTCAGATTTATGTAGATGACATCATATTTGGATCTCCAAATCATCAGTTGTGTGAAAAGTTTTCTAACTTGATGAAAGGAAAGTTTGAGATGTCAATGATGGGGGAGATGAATTTCTTTCGACTTGGTGAAACAAACTAAGGAAGGAATCTTCATCAATCAAGCAAAATACACCAGAGATCTGATTGCAAAGTATGGTGTACAGAATTGCAATGCAGTTAGAATTCCTATGAATACTAACTACAAGATGGATCCTGATCCTGAAGGTAAATTAGTAAATCACACTGATTATAGAGGGATCATTGGATCACTGCTATATCTCACAGCAAGTAGGCCTGATATAACATTTGCTGTTGGGATATGTGCAAGATACCAAGCTAATCCTAAGGCTAGTCACATGGAAGTTCGCCAAAAAGATTCTAAAATATCTTAAAGGCCTTTGTGAATAGAGGATTATAGTATCCAACCGATGATAACCTTGAATTAACCTGGTTATTCAGATGTCGATTATGGAGGTCAGAGAATTGATGTGAAGTCTACCACAGAACTTGTCAATTTCTTGGAAGTAAACCGATATCATGGTTTTCAAAGAAACAAACCTCAAGAAGAAACCAAGTCTTTTCATCAATTTGAATACATGGTGCGAGAAGAAGCCAGGCAAAGATTCTTTCGCTCGCATACAACAATTGAGGGATTATAAGATTATAGCCAATGAAGTACCTATATTTTGTGATAATAATAGTGTAATTGCTATTACACAAAATCCCAGATTGCACACCGGATGTAAGCATGTTGATATCACACATCACTTCATCGTGAGATCATGTTGAGAAGAAAGACATCGGGATGGAGAAAATTCATATCGATAAAGAGAGCCGATATCTTGATTAAACCTTTGGCTGAATTAAGATTTCAGGAACTAACAGTTGAATTAGGTATGTTAGATCCAGGTGTATGAAGCAAATCAAAAATTGATGGTTTTCGGATGCATGAAGTTTTCTCAGATTTTTCTTGAAACTCGGGATAAAATCGAAAAAATCTTGAACTCGAGTCTTGGGAAACTCGGATATCCCGAAGATCAAGATCATTATTATATCGACCTCGTTCAAGATTTTCGATATCATCTTGATTTTTCAAGATTTTCAAGACTATCTTCGATCTTTCTCAAGATTTCAAGATTATATCGACCTCCAAGATTACTCGATTATTATCGACCTCGTTCAAGATTTCAAGATATCATCTTGACCCCTTTTCAAGATTTCAAGATTATCGACCTTGCTCAAGATTAAGTATTATACTGACATTTTATCAAGGTCAAAACTTCGAAGTAAAGGCGATGGGAAATTAGTCTGAAGAAGTATTGACTCATAAAACTCATTTATTGTCTAACTGAATCTCAGTAATCATTAGCAATAAATAACATAACACCTGAAGGAATATTTGGGCGGGACCTTTGAAATACTCGAGGAAAGTCAATGGTCTGCAGGAACAGTAATTAATTGCACTGTTCATTAATCACCAATAAGATTAAATTGGAGGCATAATATTTGTGAAATCGTCATTTCATATACCCGATTTGGTCGGTGTTTAATCTCAACCGTCGATTTTTTCATCTATACAATTTTCCATGAATCAAATCCTATATATCTATTGAAGAATTCCTTCAAAGCCCAATTCCAAATAGCCTTCGTCTTCAAAAACTCTCATTTGCCCAGAAATTATCATCTTCTTCAAAACCCTTCACAAAAATTATCCAAAAAATGACGTTCTCTGTATATGATAAACTTGTCATTTCTAACAAACCGTGGTATGAATACGTCGTTTATCTCGAAAGCTCATCGAATGCGACTTACGAAGAAGAAGCTTTGCACATGATTCGATTAGCGGCTCACTTTGCTCAGTTGCGAATCAACCAGGAGGGTATCTGAAAAGGAGGTAATAGAGTTTATCTCTAATTTGAAATTAGATGAGGAGGACTGTATAGAATCGCAGATTACAGTTTCTCTTTTAGAGTATAGTTCAAAGTATGTGGATTTTGTTAGGGAATTGTACATCATTCCTAAGAATCTTAATGCCATATACGAATTGAGCGATGGAGGAGAAGACCCTACAGTTTATATGATGGGTAGGGAGTAAGAGTATCTGGATAGGATTGCAGAGCATCCAGTTAAGTTCGAAGCAACTCTAAATAAAAGGCATTTGAAGCCTAAGTATAGAGTATTGCTGGACATTGTGAGCAAATGCATAATGAGTAGGTCCGACAGCTTTGAACAGATTAGTACGCCAAAGTTAAGATTAATGGCGGCAATTGAAGATTCACCCACCACTGCATTCAACTGGTTACATTACTTAATCAAAGTGGTGAGTGATCAAGCAAAGCAAGTCCAGAAGGTGAATGGATCGGTTGTCATCAAAGGGAAGATCCTTCATGCAACCAAGATTGCATACATCTTGGAGATGTGCAGAGAAGAAGAGGATATCTTTGCTAATTCCTCACCCTTTCCAAAGTCCAAAATTATGTTCAAGCCTCCAACAACTAAGAAGACTTTGAAAGGAAGGAAGGAGAAAAGCTCGAAGTCTCAGGAGGAGACTACTGAAGAAAGAGCTGAAGAAACTCAACAAGCCAGGGGGAAAGCCCTGATGGAGGTGAAGAGAGAAAAGGGAGAGACTCTGAAGAAGAAAACATTGGCCCCTCAGAAGCGCAGGAAACTTCAAACTATTACTGAGGAGGAGGTCGTACGACATCGAGGAAGTCCAACTCAAGGCCAAAGAAGGACTAAAATCTCCACCGCAAGTTCGCGCAAAGTCAGACAATAGCTCAGAACAAACCGAGGAAATGTGTTTTCTCCGAGGTTCTCGGAACATCTCTCGAGCTCGCATAAAATATCTCAGAAATATTCAAGGGACCTCGTGTTCCCATCGAGGAGATACTCGCTCGCACCTCGTAATCTCAACCTCAGAGCTACCGAACTTAGATGCGCCTCCCGAGTGAACTATTCCTCGATCCTTCAAAGACTAAACTGATCCCATCGAGCCGAAAAGCCCAAAGTCAAGAAAGGAGAGAAGAAGAGATGCGTGGCGCAAAGAAAAGGGAACGATTCATTGTGGATAGATACCGAAGCCGAGCTCATATCCCCGACCTTGGGATCTCTTCTTCGGACTTCGTAACACGGACCTATATCTTGAACCAAACTCTTCCGGAGATCTTAACATTGCCTCCTTCAGGAGGAGAAGATCGGTGGAATGCCGAGGCTGGCAGGCTAACAGAGTTCTCTCGGATTCAGAAGACTAAGCTTCGGGATAAAAATTGATGATTTTGATGAGCTAGTCAAGAAAGAAAGGTAGTTGAGAGGAGGAAGTTCGATGTTGATGCCTCCTCTAAGGATCAAGATAAAGAGGGGATCAACAAGATGATGCCGAAAAAGCAATCTCAAATGGAGATGAAAGCGATCTTTGGTCGGGTCGACCGATATCTCACATCCTCGACCGAAGTTAACACTCTTGAGGTAAATTTGCACTATTAAACATTATGCCAAAGCCATCAAGTTCCTATCTTTAAATTTGTT